>CM035129.1:25765525-26365525 GCA_020205605.1 Panax ginseng | reverse complement strand
CCCGTTTATTGTCATGGAGGTTTTGACAGAAGGTGCTCTCAGATTACAAGAGATGGATGGCGATGAATTTCCACAGCTTATCAACTAAGACTCCATGAAATGGTACTATGTCTAAAGTTACCATCAAGTAAACATCTTGGTTTTGGGTTCACCAGATCCTTAGTCAATTCAAGTTTTCTAAACCTCGCTACACATAACCCTTCTTCACACCCATCTGCCCCATCAGGGACAAACACACTTTTCAAACTAGCAGCCTGGTTTCAGATCAACTGATCCTTCGCTCAACTCCGTTTTCAAAACCTTTCACTCAATTCAAGTTATCCCACTAAGGATTAAATCTTTCACACCGGCAGTTTTGTCCCACCAGGGATAAAACTTTCTCACCTATAGTTTATCCTGTACATGGGATCAAACTTTTCATCTGCAATCCGTCTTGTACATGGGGCAAACTACGTCAACCTGATCTCCCCAATACACGGGAGTACGTAGACAACCATTTTATGGTCCGGTTTCACTATAAAAAAAACACCTCTACACCCCTTTGCCACATACAGCGTTGAACCTTTACACCAGGTTCGAACTACGCAAACCTGACATCCTCTTTAATAGGAGTACGTAGGTAGCAATTCATGGTTCGGTCTTACCCCCTACCAAAATACAAAAACTTATCAAATGGTACTGGGATAAACCTTCAATCCACCACATTCATCTGCTTTAGACCAAAGGGATGGAACTAACTGATCTCCCCACATAAATGGGAGAATCGACGACCATTTAAGCTGCAGTTGAGTCCTCAAAGAGAAACACCAATCCATAAGAGATGGAACTACCTGGGCTCCCCCATACAAAGTAGTACCGGTGACCATCTGTGGTACGGTCAACCTCAGAGAGGAAAGCCACAGTCCTCTCCACATCTATATACAAAAACTAGTCCCAAGACACCAAAGGGGATACACATAGATCAACGATCCATTTTGAAAGATCCTAAGACATCTCAATGTCCATCCATCAAGGGGGAGTTCAGAATACATCAAGATCCCAAGTCCTAGAGAAACAGGCAAATATCAAGCAATTAATAAGGCACAACTAAAAGGGAAGTGCATCAAAATATATTTCCTTGCCATATATAATGTTGTTTGATATATACAAATGTGTACTGTACATGAAAAAATGGCTAAGCTAGTCTGTACAGGAAAATACAAGCCCATCTACAAGTTAGTGTATATATGCGCTATCAAGTCCAACATCGCATCCCTCTCAGAAGAAGAAGGTAATGCTGTGAGCTCCTACCCAAGGGTATCAACACGAGCTAACAGATCCATAGCTAACTACATGGTGACACTATGCTCATCAATATACATGCTCATCTCTACAGTAATAGCAGTAGTATGGGACCTCACTGCAGTACTATCTGTAACGGCTATATCTCGGGCAGATATAGTGCCATCTCGCTCAACAATCAATACATCTCTAGATGATCTAGCCTCATCCCGCTCAGCAATAGCGACGTCTCAATGAGCTAAAGCATCATCTCTCCCAGCAAGAGCTGTCAACATCAAGGCCCTAGTCTGATCTCTCTCAAATATCATCAGATGTAGACTATGCTTTAAATACTCTACCGAGTGTGGGGTCACAGTAGCAGTCATAGTGGGAGAATCAACATTAGCTGCTGTCAACCCAACAAATAGCTCCTCCTCGGTGGGAGAATCAATGTCCTCTATGGGCTCTCCACCATCAGAATCAATCCCCGGTACTGTGGATATAACCACAACTGATGTGATCTCTACCTCCATCCATGCAGAATACTCTATAGAATGACATGGATGGCTAATAGAAAACTCAGCTCTTTCACGCTGATCCCAATAGGCATACACCCTGGATCTGTCCTCTGCTGATAAATGGTGGGAAGCCAAACGCTTACCTAATGCCCCCTCAAAAGGATGGACATCCTAAAATTGGTCAAACTGTGATATCACAGCCAGTGGGTGATAAGTGGGCATGCCCCTCAACCCAGCCAGAGGGAGATAATCCATGCCAGGTGCATGAGTAATTAAGATGTAGGGAGAATTGAGCCCTGTACACGGAAAAATGTCAAACGGATCTCCAATCCCTGCCAAAAACACCGACCATGATATAGCGTCTGTACACTCCACTAGCTGAAAGGAGTAAGACATAGCTATTTCATGGGAAAAACAGTACCCATGTCGTCGAAAGGTGCCAATCGGTCTCAGGTGTGACATAAACCACACGTACAACATGACTGAGCTGCCTATAAATACCCCTGCAGGATAGGTGTGGCAATACATGGCCAATCTCAATGTCTCGATCACAATCATCGGCACAATGGTATGACCCTCCCTGAGAGCTCTCACTGCCATGACAACACTGATGTCCAGCTCATCCATATACAGTGGAATGTACACATAAGCCACTATGCACATCATGAGTACGTCTACTTTGACTATATGCCACTGATCCTCCGACGTGGTGAAATCCCTGGAGTGCCATGCACAACTATCCACTGAGCCAAATCTATATATCAGAAAATACTGGGACACCATATGGCCGGATGTAATCTCATCCTGTACTACTCTATGCCTTAGCCCGATGAGGGTCATGAACTACTGGCTCATGTCGCCGATAGCCATCTGAGCGTAAGGCCTATCCAATGGCAAATCCACCAACCACTCGTACTCCTCTAAGGTGGGAGTCAACTCCTGGGTCCCAAACCGGAAGACCTGCCTCTCAGGTACCCAATGCTCCAGCATACCCTCTACAAAACCCACAGGAACCTAGAACATCAGGAGGGTCATGGAATGTTGTAATAACTGATCTACGGCTACCCAGTCTTGAGGTGACAAACTATCATGCCATGACCTCAGACGGGAAGCTACCAATACTGGTGGGGTGTGATCAATGCGGCTAACTATCGAAGAAGACATCTGTGTAGGCCGTATGATAAGACCATCCAGGGGTCAATGCTGAATATCTCTGGATATACATATGCATAACATGATACATGCATGATCAACAATAGATGGCAATATGATGTAGGGAATGGAAAATAGTACATACATTCCTAAGTACATCATCATCTAATACATCATCTCTGTACAGCTAAAAATATAGGGAAATAGGGAACAAATGCCCAACAACTAACAAAGGCCTATCAAAAGATATAGCGAGAATGGGGCACAGCCACCTAGTATCTAACAGAGGCCTATCAAAAAATATAGCGAGAATACACATCAGAAGAAGACAATGGTGTTAATGTCTACATCATCAATCCTATCCACTCAATGTAACTCCTCCTGAGTCACTGGATCTCCGCCAAGAGGGATGTCAGGCCTATACAATGGAGGATCTGCGTCGGTGAAACCATATGGGTCACCTGAAGGGCCAGCCCCAGAGCTGGAAGGATCAAAAGTATCTACCTTTAAAGGATCTCTACCCAAGTTCCGGATGAAGAAATGTGCCCGGTCCAACTGCTGGGTCAAGCTGTCAATCTGAGTCAAATGAGTCGGATCTCAGACACAGGCCATCCAATCTGTCATAATCACAGATCCAGGAACTATATCCTCTATAAACTGAGTGGTGCGGGTCTGGGCTCCGATGGTACGAGGGGACCACCAGTGATGGCACATATCCTGAGTAAATGGACCCTCTAACAATGTAAAGTTGTCAATGCCCATCAATGGGATATCAATGACAGACGACTGCGACTGTAACGACTGAGAAATTTAGATTTATTGTAAAATAATTTTATTTAATTAAATAATGAATAAAATTATATTATTTGTTATTATTATGTGTTAGTAAGATGAATGTCGTTCTATAACCTAGAGATGTCGGAATGTCGTAGTATTTTGACTACATGAAGGAATTCGAGTATTTGAATTTCCAAGACGAAAATAAAAGTTTTCCATAAAACCACTATTCACTGATTTCTGCTCGGGAATTATTTTTGAACTTTCGAGAAATAAGTAATGATAGAATATCGAGGTGAGATGGATTATGTAATGATAATTCACATATGGAAAACACAGTTTTTCACCTGCGAACTTAATTTGAGAACGTTAAGAAAAGTAAAGCGTTAAGGAGTTAAACGATAATCGTATGATACGTAAGTATTGTACGAGGTAATGAATACGAGTATGATACGAAGTATTATACGAGTATGTATGAATGATGGTATGTCGTATATGATGAATGAGTATACGAGTTAGGATACGAGATTAATACGTAGACAATATGATCTAAGGCTTTAAGCCATATGTAATGGACTTGTAGGATGAAGGAGGAAGTTGTAAAGTCCAATTGGAATTATGCAAGCCCAGTGATAGGAATGGTTAAGTCTAATATGAATTAATGAACAAGCCAATGTTTGTTTAATGCAAGCCCAAAGTACAAGTTAAGCTAATTAAACTTAAAGCCCAAACTAAGAATCCAATGGGTAAAGATGACCCATGGGGAAACCCATGTGGGCCCATGATCACATGGGTGATCTTGGTGGCCAACCAAAAGATAAGAGTTATAGAGGCCAAGTAAAGTGGTTTTTACTTGGTGGCTAAGATAGGTATAGTAAGGAGGTGGAGTTGTGGAGGTGGGATGGTCTAAATGACCATTATGCCCTCACCTTAGAAATTATATAAATAAAGAGCTAGATTATTCATTTGTTACTTATTAGATTTCATCCAACAAACATTATAAGTAGTTATTGGTTACAGAGAAAAAGCTAGAAAAGTTAGACTTTGTTAGTGAAGAAGCAAGAAGTAAGAACAAGAAAGAATCAAGTGAGCATCAAAGGTAATGATACTAAACCATTTTTCTCCCTCTCTTCAATTGTTAGAGAAGTGAGTAGTGGTAGAACTTGTATGCTAAGAAGAAGTAGGAATGGCTAATCAATGGACTTAAACCTTAATAAGTCATGAATAAGTAGTTTATACTTTATAAATTATAAACTCATGAAGAACAAGTAATAACTTATCATGTATATGATGTAATGAAATATGTTGGTTAAGATGTTAGTATGATGGAATGAATCCATTTGAAACGATGAACAAATCTTAAGTAACAAAGTTATGGCGGAATTCACGAGTTGGATGATAATCGTCAAAATCGTGAAATTTTCGGAATGGAAGTCAAATTTTTACATTAAGCTCGCAAATGTTGGTTTTCAATGGGGATAAGTCTTATTTGGTATTATAGAGTTGTGGACTCAAAAATGACCGAATTCTGACTTAGAACGAAGAAACGAGCGTTGAACGTTCATGAACGTTTATCGTTTTCGTTAAAAATGAACTCAAAGGTGAATTTCGAGTTAACGGATTAAAAAATGTAAAATTCTTGCATGAACATGTAGAGTATGTCATTTGTGAGGTAATGGATTTTGAACGAGCCAATTCAGACTTAAAATGATCAAATTTGGAGTCCGGGAAGTTCGCAAAGTAAGAAAATTGTCATTTCTATCTGGTGCACAGAGCTGGCGCCGCGGTGCCAGCCGAAGGCCAAATAGGTGGCGCTGCAGTGCCATGCCATGCCCAAACCTACTATAGTTTCGTGCCGCAGTGCTGGGACCGGGTGAAAGCCATTGAAGAGTGGCGCCGCAACGCAGCTTATAGAGTAGAAGTTGGCGTCGCAGCGCCATCACTAGATCAAACCCAGTAAAGAAAGCTTATGAAGATAAAAAGAAAGACAGTTGGATAATGATGAAGTACAACATTAATTAACTTAATGTAACATTGTTTAAAATGTTATAAACCTTAAGTATAATAACTAAAGGTTGAAGATAATCACTCAAACGTGAATGTAATAACAAGGTAATGCGTTAAACTGGAACCAATAATAACAAATCTAATAAATGATTAGATTGAGAAGAAGGGTAAGATACGCTAGGTATTATACATATCTGATTATGACCTAATGTGGTATGTTATGTGGTTATATATTGTAGAGACTCTAAAGACTTAAAGGGAAAAAGTAATTATACCATAGCAGACGCTAAAGGCAAGTGTTCTAACCCTTGTCTATGTTCAATCTAGACAAGCTTTGTAATTCATGTTTCTTACGCATGAATTGATGTATGGAAGCCAATTCCTTCAGCTAGACTTAAGATGTTTTGGATTTCTTATAATCTATCCAAGTATTATCAATATTTTGCCAAACTATTTTGGTATGGTTTTCAAATGAAGACTAAGTATGCTAAACAAATGTTTTGTCGTCAAACGACAGGCACGTGAGGTTGCCATAACTTAAACATACATACATTTAAAGAAAGTAGTGTTGTACAATATAGAGTACTATAGGCTGATCACCTAGACGTGCTCGTAAGTAATGTTGAACTTACGGACTTACTGTCGGGTTGTCCTTTTCAAAGAAAGAATGAAATTCTCAAGGTCTTGGACCGGGATTGATGTTTTACTGAATATTGTTCGTTGTAAAACGTTTTACAAAAAGAGAAGTACTATTTTGAATTATCGATAGTACTTCATAACTATTGTTCAGTTATTGAAGATATATAATTTGTATGTTTCAAACATGTCATTTAAAAGGAATTGACATACTTGCTGAGCTAGTTATGCTCACTCTTGCTTGAACCATATGAATGCACTTTAAGATCGAAGCGGGAATCAAGGATGGGAAAAGATAAAGGGAAGGCTAAGGCGAACCTATAGCTTGCTTTTGTAATAGTATAGGTTGAATGTTAATATTATTTGATATTATGACAAGAAAAAATGTAATGGTTATTCAGAACATGGGGAATGGTAATATTATTTGGAATATATGTAAGACATATTCGTTCTTTTGAGGCATTTCAATTAAATGTATGTGTGAACTGTAGCACCGTGTAGCACCATATGTTTGGTTGGAAGATACCTGAATTTGGGAGCGTCACAGTGACACAGGCTAATAACGTCTGGCAGGAGGCAAGATCGGTACACGAATCTCCCTTGTGGTGCTTCTAATAGCATGCTCTCCTAAATAGAGCTCCCATCCTCTATCTATAAAAAGAGGAATCCTACAGGTGGATATCACGTACTTGACACCAGTCGGGCACCCATCCTCAAACTCAATGGTCAAATGGTCCCCAGAATAGGGAACCCAAGTGATGGCATCAACTGTCAACAACTCCAACTATAGACGACAATGGGTGAAACCCTCAACTACAGGAACCTCCGCTAGTGTGGAGTGATGCCATTGTCGTCCTCGTGGATAGGTATCTGGACCTAACACACTAATAGGACGCAAACATGGAGCCTCTTATAAGCCCAAAATTGCCAACATAAAGGCAAACATCTGTTGTGAATCAACACTCTTAACCTGTACATAGGAAATCAAAAGAGAAATACTCACCAGCAAAAATGGGTAAAATCCTAGCCACGCCTCCCTCAAGCCCTATGAACGCATGTGCATGCCCCTGAGGAAATAGGCGAAGGTGTAGGAACCCCAGTCATACTCTCCAATACAATCCACATCCCGTGTGGCACTCACCAAAGAAAATAACACCGTAGAAGAGTTATCTGATATGAAGTAACCCTTGATAATAACCAGGAACAATCGCCGAAGAATGTGATCCATGACTCTCACATCAGCGGTATGGGCTCACTCAACAGTTCACTCATAGCATCTACGCTTAAAGGACCTGTACGAACTTTCCTGCCCTTGAGCGCCTCAGTTGGGACTCCTAACAAGGATCTGACGACAATCGGGGTAATGTTCGTCGTACAAGGCACTGGTGCCCCTCCAAACTCCATACCGGTAATAAATCGCCAATCCATCGACATCATCATCACATCACAATCCAACAAATGTAGAGACTGAGTCTGGTGAAACCAGCGCTCAGATAATGCCCTGAGATAACCCAGGGACAACGACGAGGGAGGATGTAAAAGAAAGCTTCAAAGCCCCAGCCATGCACAATCGCTCGATAATCGGGATGCAGAGCCTGATATAAAGAGTGAATGCTGAACTAGTTCCCTCGAGGCTATATAAAGCCCAGAACCTACATCATAAAGAAGATCAACATCAGAATCCTTGCTCCTCATCAATAGGAAAAAAGGAAGATCAAATCCAGCTTTTACCTCGTTTGCATGCAGGTAAACCGAGGGGTGTCGACTCAAATCAGCCAGAAGCTCTGGAATCGTAACCTGAATGCCTGAAAAATCCCTACGAGGAACATGAGCAGCAGGAGTGGGGTCCGCAACCGGTACATCTTCCTCCTTGTCCTCAATATCTAGTACCTCAACCCGGATAGGACGGATAATCGCCTTCGCCAAACGACAAGGCTGTCTAACTGAACGGAGTCGAGGCACATCAGAAGCCCTCCTCCGCATACTTGAAGTGGTCATGCGAACTACTCGACTGATCCAGATCCATATATCTGGACACAAGTCTCCAAATCACCTCAAAAAGGGTGTGGTAAAATCTAACCTGGAGCTTTTTAAATGCATTTTATTATTATATGCATGCATGCATTACTTTAACATACGCCTATAGTAGAGTTAAAAATTCATGACTACCCAATGCCTAGACTGTGATGCCCCAAAAATAGGTATACATCACCCATTCTGAGTTGCCAAATACATGGTACAAAATACAAATACAAACTTAAATATACAACATGAGCTGTGAGTTTTAATACAAATATTGTCTTCTAGACAGTATTCAAACTCAAAATAAGTCCTCAATACATTTATTATCACACTATTTCACAGAATAGTGAGGACTACTAATGCAAACATCTGGACCGTCACTTCGTTCCTCGACTAATACCAGCTATATTCTCATTTCCTGAAGAGAACAATGAAAGCAAAGGGTGAGCTCAACTAGCACAGCAAGAAATATTATGACTAAGATAATGCAGAATAAGTTATCGTTAGTCTTTAATAGTGTTAAAATGATAAAATATGATAGACATCAATTTTACCTACAGCGGAATAAGCAATCCATTAGAAGAGTCAAGTAGAGCATGATATCTACTATCTTCTATGATTTAAAAGAATTTATCATCAATTTTATCGCCGAGACTCAGCTTAATAAATAATCCACAACATTGAATCACCCCTGCACTACGGCCAAAGATATTCATTAGTATCATGACCACAAATTATCCATGCACTACGGGCCAAGGATATTCGTGATTTCATCAATGGTCATGATCATGCCAATAACTGTCCATCAATGCACTACGGGTCAATGAGGACTTTTACCACATCATTTGTAACATTACGGTCATGATTATACTAAATAATCCTTGGTCATAATCATACCAAGTCCATCTATGCACTACGGCTAAAGATGACTTTCATAACAATATAAGCATGAGGATGGTGACAATGATATAAGAATTCAATTAAAAGAAAGTAAATGATAAATTTTTAAAGATTTATAATTTAATTTATCCAAAATTCAATAATGTCCAAATTGTCAACATGATACTGCTTTGTGGAGTAAAATTCAAGAACAATATTGTATCAAAAATGATTTGGACAGAAAAGAAATCAATTTTTATCATGAATAGTACCCTAGGTGAATAGTAACTGAGTGAATAGTATCCTATGAATAGTACTTCAGGAATAGTACCCCGTGAATAGTACTCTGGCATGAAAAAGTTAAAACTTATTAAGAATGCTCAAAATAATATTTTCTTGAAAAGATACTGGATGAAGCGCAAATTTCAAAGATATTCTACTAATTTCATGGAGTATAGAAGCCAAAACTTAACAAAATGAGTATATAATTCAAAATCTGAAACGAAATAATATTACTTGCATACTACAGAGTATGGAAGAAACTATTATTTCATACGAATATTGAACAAAAATAATATCCCTTACAATTATTGAACGAAAATAATATTCCTTATCAATATTGAACGAAAATAATATTCTTTACGAATATTAAACGAAGATAATATTTCTTGCGAATATTGAACGAAATAAAATTTCTTACGAATACAAAAAATAATATCGTAAGCAAATATGAAATAAATAATACCCCTCACCTTAAAAAGAAGAGTATTCCGACTTGTAAGGCGGGGATATTCTTGAAGAAAACTTATACTATTTTCTACGCTCAAAGCTTCCTTAAACTCTAAAGAAATACGCTCAATATTATAAAAGAAGAATTCTCTAATTCTGGTGTGATTTTTAATTCTAACTAAGCATCCTATTTATAGGAGAATGAAATGGGCACTGTTAAGAAAAAAATATCACGGACGAAACTTTTGAAATTCACGGGCCGAATTCTTGTAACCTCACAAACTCCAGTTTGTCAAATTAAGAATATATTATTCAAGTAAAATAAAACTTATTATATATATATATATATATATATATATATGATTTTGGTGTATATGAAATGTCCTGGAAGGAGAATTCAAAAAGGAGTTAGAGTATGATTTTGGTGTATATTATATAATATATAATAATATATATATATATATATATATATATATATATATATAATATCTTCCATCACCCATCAAATTCTTCCACACGTACCATCACGGGCACACACTTTATATATATATATAATATATATAACTTATATAATACGGCACATGTATATATAATAATAATAATAATAATAATAATAATAATAATAATAATAATAATAATAATAATAATAATAATAATAATAATAATAATACAGAACTGAGATAACTTTCTATCGATAGTTTTGAAAAATGGGTAAGTGGGGGTCCATATAATAAGCAAAATTTACATCAAATACTTCATAAAAATCCCCTCAATATTTTTAACAACATTTATCATCATTATTATAATTCACAATATTTAACAACCAAATCATTCCCAAGAAAGAGGGGGCTTTCCAATAAGGATTTCTCCTTATTGGCACGCAATTAGGTGACCAAACCTCTCATCGACAGAACTTTCTAGACATCGTCAATATTACAAATAATTATATGAATAACTTTGTCGTCTCAATTATTGATTTAATAATATATAAAATATTGACAATAATTGAATCAAATAACGTGAGATACTATGCAACAATTACTGTAGCAATAATTGAATATAACTGAGTGATTTCTCATGTAAGCATCAATAATCAATACCGTGTGCTACTATGAAATCAAGCGTCTTACTGTACTTTTACCACCGGGTATTTCAACAGTTTAACGGTAAAACTTCCGCCGTTATTTTTATAAAAAGATATTTATGTCGTTTTCTCATTCCAACAATAATTTTGTTGTGGGGTCCACCAATAATTGTGCCTTCGTACGAATATTCCCTGTTAAAACAAATATTCCCTGACCAATTGAATATTATATAACAACTTGCATACTTTGCAAAATTTGTAAATATTACCCACAACTATAACATTATATTAAATCCACACCATAATATTCAAAAATGATATTTATAGAAAAATTCATCTTTATTCATAAAAGTTGGGGTCTTACAACCTCCCATTCTTATGAAATTTCGCCCTCGAAATTAGGGTACGTACCTGGTATGTCGAAGAGGTGAGGATACCTTAATTTCATTTCAGATTCTAACTCCTAGGTCATTTCCTCAACATCGTGGCTTCCCCACAAAACTTTGACTTGAGGTATAACCTTGGAGCGTAGAATATGTTCCTTCTTATCCAAGATTTTAACAGGAACCTCTTCATACGTTAAATCATCCACTATTTAATCCGTTTCTAACTCAATAATGTTGTTCAAGTCTTCCACATATTTACGTAACATGGATATGTGGAAAACGTTATGAACACGAGATATACTTGGCGGTAAAGCGAGTCTATAGGCCACAGTTCCTACTAGATCAAGGATTTAAAATGGGCCAATGAATCGAGGATTGAGCTTTCCTCTCTTTTCAAATCTTGTAACTCCCTTCCATGGAGCAACACGTAACAACACATGTTCTCCAACATTGAATTCCACGTCCTTCCGATGAAGATCAGCATAACTCTTTTATCGATCTTGTGAGGTTTTTATATGTTGTCAGATCATTTGAATCTTCTCCGTAGTCATACATAGCAATTCCGGTCCCAACAATGTTGTTTCACGCACCTCATCCCAACATACTGGAGAACGACACTTTCTTTCATACAACACCTCAAATGGAGCCATGCCGATACTTGCTTGATAACTGTTGTTGTATGAAAATTTCACCAATGGAAAGAACTTGTCCAAACTTCCTTTGAAGTCAAGGACACAGAGTCTTAATAGATCTTGAAGAGTTTGAATAGTCCTCTCTGACTGTCCGTCCGTCTGAGCCTGATATACCGAACTAAATTGTAAATTCGTGCCCATAGCTTTTTTCAAACTAACCCAAAATCGTGAAGTGAATCTTGGGTCTCAATCAGAAACTATGGATACTGGCATACCATGCAGTCTTACAATCTCATTTATGTACATACGAGCAAGATGGTCAAGTGAATAAGTTTCTCGTATAGGTAAAATATGAGCAGACTTGGTCATTCTATCAACAATGACCCAAATTGCATTAATTCCTTGAGAAACCTTGGGAAGATCAGTAACGAAATCCATGGTAATGTGCTCCAACTTCCATTCTGGAATTTCAAGTGGTTGCAATGGAACTTTTGGCACTTAATGCTCCACATTGACTCGTTGACAAGTAAAACACCTTGAGATAAACTCTGTTATCTCTCTTTTCATATTGCTCCACCAAAATGTATGTTGAAGATCACGATACATTTTGGTACTCCCAGGATGGATTTCAAACGATGTGTTGTGTGCTTCCATAATGATTTTATACTTTAAATCAGGGTTGTTAGGAACACAAAGTCTAGAGTTGACTCGTAGTATTCCATCTTCATCGATTCTTACTTCTGGAATAGCACCTTCTTGCACTTTCTTCCTCATATTCATCAGCTCCAGGTCTGTAGCTTGAGCAGCTTTAACTTTATCAATTAAGGTCGGTTCTACTCGTATGCTTGCCATCATCACGTGGGTCCCTGGAGTCTTTAACTCTATCTCCATCCTTTGCAAGTCATACAAAATGGGCCTTTGCATTGACAATAATGCACTCGTACATGCATATGATCTTCTACTCAACGCGTCAGCTACCGTGTTCGCTTTTCCAGGGTGATATTTAATGGTATGATCATAATCTTTCAACACTTCAAGCCAACGTCGTTGTCGCATATTGAGTACATCGTCGATTATTCGCTAACTCGTTGTCATGGCGCCTACGATTTAATCGTGGGTTGCATCTGACGTGAGCGGTGCCAAATACGGGAGAAAAAAAGCTAAAGTCATAGCCGCTAATAAATCTGAAGTTTCAATCGACAAATTTCGGCAATAGACAGAAAAAGCCAATTTTGGCCTACAAGCTCGATTCTAACAGACTGATTCACTTACAATTCATACAAAAACTTCATGTAAACATAATTCAAGAATTCCTAACATGTTTCTACCCATACAACAACATAAACAACAAAATTAACACACCCAAATTCACTATTTTTGGCTAAAAACTCACTTTTTGATATTTTTGATGAAATTAAACACTGTAATTTTGTTTCTCAACCAAAACCACTAATTCAAAGCATTTTATCAAAGTATACATATACTCTAACAAATTTAATAGCCAATTTATCAATAAAACAACTAAATAACCCATAATTTCTATTTTAACTAAACAATATATATAAAAAAAAACTCTTTGTAAAATACTTTTCTCCATAATTACATACATATCATCAATTCTTTGATTATAACTCATGAAAATAGTTTTAACATCACTAATATGTCATATAAAGCCACATAACAACAAAAATTCATGCTTACACAAAGATTCTACAGAGAATTTGGGAAGATAAAAATAAAACTTTTAAAACTAAAAGAAATAGGAGAATACCTTGATAGAAGATGATATGGCTATTCTTTTCTACTCTCAAGCTTCTCCTTCTCCAATCTCTAGCCTTCCTTTCTCTCTTCTTTTCTTCTTTTCTTCTTTTCTTCTTCTTCTCTGAGTTTTCTTTCTTCTCTCTAACCTCTCTCCTCTAACATACGTCTTAACAAATAACGTATATAGATATTATATAAATTAATTATATAATATAATTATAAACATAACTGATATCAGTTATGTGAATTTTGAAATCAAAAGCCATAAGGCTTGTTTGGCTAACCACTAACAAAAATAATCCATTAATCCTAACACCTTGTTTGGTAAAACTCAAATAGATTAAAGACTTAATAGGCATTAGGCCTTGTTTGGCAAAACTGAATTAAAACTCATTTAAGTTATTTTAATAACTCCTTTATAAAAGGTTATTTGACACACATTAATTTAATTTAATTAATCATAATAACAATTTATTAAATCACTTCATCACATAAATCAATACCACCAAAATTATAATTTTCTATATAATTATAACTTTATTTAATCAACTAACACATCCCTTTTTAATTACAAATTCTAATAAAAGAATAATAATTCAATTAATCAAAACTCTCTAACTTAATAATTAAATTAAATTAGCAAAATAATTAATTTCCTTAATTATTTACTTAACAAATAATGAACCACATCAAATCAAATTTGAACAATTATTTATTCAACAATAAACACATTCATTAAATACTTAAATAATTCAATAAATATTTAATATAATAATTAAAATTTCGAATGTTACATCATTCCTCTTACAAGGATTCATTCCCCAGAATCACAATTCAAACAATTCATTCGTCACATTCTCCCCTACTTACAAAGATTCTGTCCCCAGAATCGAAGACACAGATTAAACAAATAACTCAAGATAATTCTTCATCAATTCAGCTTCGAGTTCCCACGTGGCCTCTTCGACATTGTGGTTCCTCTATACTACCTTTATAGAAGGTATCACCTTATTCCTGATCACTTGTTCTTTTCTGTCGACTATATGGATAGGAACCTCTTCATAGGACAAGTCTTTCTCAAACTGTAATGGTTCGTACTCAATTACGTGCTTGTAATTAGGTTTATATGGTCGTAACACCGACACGTGAAAAACATTATGAATATTTTGCAACTCTGGAGGTAGAGCTACCTCGTAAGCCACCTCTCCAACCTTTCGCAGCACTTCGAAGGGTCCAATAAATCTCGGACTTAGTTTCCCCTTCTTACCAAATCGAATTTTTCCCTTCCAAGGAGAAACCTTTAGGAACACGTAATCTCCTATGTTAAATACACGATCTTGTTTGTGTTGATCAACATATTTCTTTTGTCTGTCTTGAGAAGCTATCAATCTTGTTCTGATGAGTTGGACAACCTCAGCAATTTTTTGTACCAGTTCTGGTCCTAATAGTTGATGTTCACCGACTTCATCCCAAAGACAATTGGAGTTCGCACTTTTCACTTAGTATAATGCTTCGTAAGGCGGCATGCCGATGCTAGCGTGGTAACTGTTATTGTAAGCAAATTCCACCAACGGTAATTGTTCATCCCAGCTTCCTTTGAAATCCATGACGCATGGTCTCAACATATCTTCCAATGTCTGAATCGTTCGTTCTCTTTGGCCATCTGTTTGTGAGTGATATGTCGTACTCATTCATAACTGTGTTCCCATACATTCTTGTAGTCTCTTCCAGAAGTTTGATGTGAACCTCAGATCTCTATCTGATACAATTGATACTGGAACTCCATGTCTCGACACGATCTCTTTAACATATAACTTAGCCAGCTGATCAAGATTAAATCTAATCTTTATTGGTAAAAAGTGTGCAGATTTTGTCAATCTGTCCACTATCACCCATATCGCATCGTATCCTTTCTGAGTTGTTGGAAGACCTACCACAAAATCCATTGTGATATGTTCCCATTTCCATTGCGGTATCTCCAACGGTTGAAGTAACCCGCTTGGTCTTTGATGCTCGACCTTGACTCTCTGACATGTCAAGCACTTTGCAATGCATTCTGTAACGTCTCTTTTCATATTTGGCCACCAAAAATGTCACCGCAAATCTTGATACATCTTCGTACTTCTTGGATGAATTGAATATCTCGAGTTATGAGCTTCGATCAAGATTTCTTCTTTAATCTCTGGTACTGCTGGAACCCATATTCGTCCTTCAAATCTCAACATTACATCGGTATCAATCTTGTATTTCACCTCTTTTCCCTCAACCACACTTTCTCTGATTTTTCTGCATTCCTCATCTTGTAGTTGAGCATTCTTCACTTTGTCCACCAAAGTTGGACTGGCTTCCATCTGGTAACATATTTCATTAGATTCTCTTGGAAATTTGATTTCGAACTCTAACCTTCACATTGCTGTAATAAGCTCCTCCTTATCAGTTAACAACATCAACTTTTCCCTGCCTTTCCTACTCAAGGCATCTGCAACAACGTTTGCTTTGCCTGGATGATAAAAGATCTCACAATCATAATCTTTTATCGCCCATCCATCTTCTTTGACGATGTTCGTGTCCTTCGTGTGAAAATATACTTCAAACTTTTATGGTCTGTGTAAATCTCACATTTCTCTCCGTAGAGATAGTGTCTCCATATCTTCAGAGCAAACACAACCGCCGCCAACTCTAAATCATGAGTCGGATACCCTTTTTTGTAATCTTTCAATTGTCTTGATGCATACGCGATGACTTTACTGTTTTGCATAAGGACACACCCTAATCCCTTGTGTGAATCATCACTATACACCACAAAATTTCCTGTATTATCTGGTAATGACAACACAGGTGCCACATTGATCTTCTTCTTCAATTCTTGAAAACTCTCCTAACATTTCTCCGTCCAAACAAATTTTACAGATTTCCTCGTTAAATTTGTTAACGGAGTGGCAATCTTGGAGAAATCCTGGATAAACCGTCTGTAATACCCTGCTAATCCCAAGAAACTTCTTACTCGATGGAGTTCTTGGTTGTTCCCAATTATCACAAACTTCAACCTTTGATGGATCCACTGAAATTCCATCCTTGTCAATTTCGTGCCCAAGAAATTGTACACGATCCAGCCAAAATTCACATTTAGAGAATTTCGCATACAACTTTTCTTTTCTTAGCGTCTCCAGCGTTAGACGTAAATGTTCCACATGTTGCTCTTGAGTTTTAGAGTACACCAGAATATCGTCGATAAACACCACCACAAACTTATCAAAAAATGGTTTAAACACCCTGTTCATCAAATCTATGAACGCTGCAGGGGCGTTTGTCAAACCAAAAGACATCACCAAAATTTCGTAATGTCCATACCGAGTTTGGAATGCCGTCTTCGGTACATCCTCCTTTCTTACCTTCAGTTGATGATACCTACTTCTCAAATCTATTTTCAAGAAATATCTAGCACCCCTCAATTGATCAAACAAGTCATCTATTCTCGGCATCGGATATTTATTCTTAATAGTGACTTTGTTTAATTCCCTATAATCAATGCAAAGCCGCATTGACCCATCCTTCTTCTTTATGAATAACACCGGTGCTCCCCACGGTGACACACTCAGCTGAATGTATTTCTTGTCCAACAGTTCCTGTAGTTGTACCATCAGTTCTTTCATCTCCATCGGAGCCATTCTGTACGGGTCCTTCGATATCGGAGCGGTTCCTGGTGCTAAGTCGATCACGAACTCGATCTACCTATCAGGCGGAAGTCCTGGCAAATCCTTCGGAAATACGTCCACAAACTCCCTAACTACTGGTATTTCTTCCAGTTTCGCACCCTTCTTCTGAGTATCGATTATGTAAGCTAAATAACCCACACAGCCTTGACTCAACAACTTCTTGGCCTACATAATTGTCAGACATCTCATTTGTCTAGGCGATTTGCTACCATTGAATACTACCTTTGAAGGAGTCATAAGGTTTACACATTTCTTTTGGCAGTCAATTATCGCTCCATAATTGAACAACCAATCCATTCCCAAGATAACATCAAACTCTCCCAGCCTGATCGGAATCAAATCTACCATCAAAATATTTCCCTTAATATTCACCCTACAGTTCTTATATACGAACCTAACAGGAACTACTTCCTTATTCGCAATTTCTATGTTTAAAGGGAAATTCAATTCTTCACTAGGCAATTCTAATCTCATAGCAAATTCATCAGATATAAATGAACAAGTAGCACCCGAATCAAATAATACATAAGCATCAATATCATTGATTGGGATAATACCTGACACCACATCCTTTGATTGCACAGCATCTTGTACAGTCATATTGAAGGTTCTGGCTGTGGGCTTATTTGTTGTTGTTGGTCCAACAATAGCCAACACACCTCCACTAGCATTTCCCTTGCTCCCATTTGACTTACCAGATCTCTTCTTAGGGCATTCAAGAGCAAAGTGATCCTTGGATCCGCACGTAAAGTACACATTCTTCTTAGCTTGAGTACAATTTGGGGCGATGTGACCCTCCTGGCCATAATTGAAGCATACTCATTTCCCCAGTAAACACACTCCCTTATGAAACTTTTTGCAAGTAGCACATGCTTTGAACTTCTTATTTTCTTTGGTTTCTTTCACGATTTCCGGCCCTCCATTCCCATTCCACTTCCTCTTGAGTTGTTGTTGATTACTATCTTGTTACACTACTCTTAGCTTCACCTTCATTTTTCGTCTTCTCCGCTTCTCTTGATTATGATTTGTTCTGCTTTCGCCTCCACTTTCACGAGAATCGCCTTCTCCATCATCTTTGCAAATGTCTTCAATTGGAACAGGAAACCTCATCAGACAACTGTGGTTTCAATCCCACGCCATACCTCTTCACCAAGCGCAAATCTTGTGGCTTTGACCGATATGTATGAAACCTCGCCAAATCATTGAACTTTGCGGCATACTCCGACACCGACGTTGTTCCTTGATTCAACTCCAAAAACTGGACCTCTAGCTGACTCTTCGAACTCTCAGGGAATTAAGTCTCAAAGAACAGCTCCTTAAACCTATCCCAGGTCATTACTCTTGGTCCTTTCCGAGTTTTGTTGGCCTGCCACCAATAGCTAGCCTCCTCTTTCAACATAAACATTGCAAAAGCAGTCTTCTGATTCTCCTCTACCCTAGCCACATCAAAAACCTTCTCGATTTCCATAATCCAAGTCTGTGTTTCAACTGGATTCATGGATCCACGGAATTCTGGTGGTCCAACCGCCTTGAAGTCCTTAAACGTAGCACCTTGGTTCTGAGGTTGATTATGCGGTTGATTTTGCAGTGCACCACAAGAACGTCACCAACCATCGAACGGGTTAGCTTCAACATTATCGTTGTTGGTTCCTTCGGTGGTTCTCTGACTGGGTGGTTGACGTCTTGGAGGCATTTTCTGTTAAAAAGAATACATTCATTAGATTATTACTCAACTCTTTTCAAGTAATTTCTACTTAACTTGCCCCCATGAAAGTAATCACTCCATAACACATAACACTTTGGATAAAGAAAATAATATCTTTTATTCAAAACTTCTTTGAAAACATCATATCAATAGCATCACTGCTATTTACATCTATGACACCCCCGAAATAGGTATACATCACCCATTCTGAGTTGTTAATACATGGTACAGAAACAACTACAACTTTATTATTACAACAGTAAAACTGTGAGTTTGAATACAAATATTATCTTCTAGACAATATCTATACTCAAATAAATCCTCATCACATTTATTGATACATTATTTTACAAAAATGGTGAGGACTACTAAACAACTCCCTCTAGAACCTTCATTCCATACCCCGACTCGCACTCGCTTATATTCTTGCCTCCTCGAGAAGAAAAATGGAACAAAAAGAAAAGGGTGAGCTCAACTAGCCCAAGAAGAATATTATGACTAAGATAATATACAACAAATTATCGTTAGTCTTCAACAGGAAAAATCTAATAGAATACAATAGACAACAAGTTTTAAATCAATATTCGCAGCATGAAATAATAATTCATTAGAAGAGTTAAGTAGAGAATGCAAACTACTATCTTCTATGTATGAATTTAAAAGTTCATCGCTCTATCTTTTATCCTCGTAACATCAATCAATATATATCTGGAATTAAATATTCATCTTTGCACTACAGGCCAAAGATATTCATCAGTTGGTCATGTTCATCTAAACACCTATTCATCTTTGCACTACGGCCAAAGATATTCATCAGAAATCATTCATCTTTGCACTACAGGCCAAAGATATTCAATAATATCATCATTTAAGACTGAGGATGATGAAAAATATTTTTAAAGAAACGAATCCAATTGAAACAAAATGACAAGGATTAAGGATTAAGGATTAAGGATTCAGTACTTTTGTTTTATCCATGTCCAAAAATACATCAAAAATAATCATAGTGGTGCAAAATTCAAGAATGATCAAAACATGGATACAATCAAAGCTAGTATCCGAATAGATATTTTTGACTAAAAGGAAAATTTTCATTTTTGATGAATAATGCCAGATTCGTGAATAAGATCAAGATATCGTGAATAGTGTCGTATACATGAATAGTAACCTACACTAAAAGTTCCAAATTTGATTAAAAAGTTCAGATCAACAGGTAAGGTGATGGTGCCAACTTGAATCAAACAAGATTTATAAACAGTGGATGTGATGAAAGTTTCTCCTAACGGAGTTTCCACCGATAGGTCAAAGTCTAATTTCTCCCGAGTCAAGTTTAAACGTTGAGCACAAGGTGAGAGATAAATGAATGGGGTAGCACCAGATCAAGTAAGGTATAAACTTCGCAAGAATTTATAAATAGCTTACCCGTGATCACCTCGTTTGGGTTCCTCGATTTTGACCAACCACAAATAAACGCTCTTCCCAGAACCGTTGACTTTGACTTTTCTCGATAGTCTTTTGAGTCACAAATCCCATTGAACTAGGTTTCGCCACTGCATAATCTCGATCGATATGTCCTTCCTTTCCACAATTATAGCATACCTTGAACTGTTGTGAGCGGTTTGGACCGATATGTCCCTCTTTTCGCAGATTTATAGCATAGATAATGAATTGGTGGTTCCCTCCCTTGGAACCCGATTCTTCTGCAAGACCGCTGCCTTCACATGGTCGTTGTTAAATCTCCTCTTTTAAAATCTCCTCCTCGACTCGCTTCTTCTATTTTCATGGCCATGATTACCACCGGAGTGGTTACCATTTTGTCCATCTTTTCTTTCTCCATTGGGTTATCGTTGTTTTGTTGATCGCTATCTCCGGGTATTATCCGGTTGTGGTCCCTCGGTTGACCGTACTCGTTATCTCGCTCTAATAATTGAGCCTGCTTACAACATCCCGAGTAGAGAAAAAATTATGAGAAATGAGATATCGACGTATGCCGGGTTTCAAACCTCTAAGAAACATCCGCGTCATACGTTCCTCATTCTCCACCAAATGAGGTGCAAACACGGATAACTCGCAAACTTTGCCTCGACCGGGTCATCATCATGTTATTCGCTCCCAATCTAATAAACTCCACTTCCTTCATATTACGTAACACTTTCAGAAAGTATTTGTCATTAAATAGTTTTCGAAATGTCTCCCAAGACATGCCGAAAGTTGGATGGATGGTACGCTTCACAGACTCCCACCGGTGAGTCCGGCCGCCACGGAAATAAAGGTAGCGAATGGAACCTTCATTTCCTCCGTGCATCCCAAGACATCGAATATCTTGTAATTTGCTTGACCATGTTTCCGCGCATGATCGGATCGGCTTTCCTTAAATTTCGTGGTCCCAACTCTTTGAATCGCTGCTTGTGATAACCCGTGAATTGCAATCATTTCCTCCTCAGATTTTGAACACGAAGTCTCCCTCGTCGATTTTGCATGAACCGCAAAAAGCTTCTAAACATCCCCTCGCTCATCATCCGCTTTCGGTGGTGTTGTTCACAAGAGGAACATTGCCCAAACTGTTGCACGTTCTCCTCGTTGGTGAGTACAGCGTCTCCACGGTCTCATTTCCACCATTAATATTCTCACGACATTCTCAAATATCGTCATAAAACAAGGGTTAATTAAGGAAATCAATATATCACATAATATCCCTATATATCGACCAACTAACAAATAAGCTTAGGTAGGACACATTAGCGAAGGATTTACTCGTCTCTCCCTCCTAGTTCTATTCCCGATCTCCTTGGAGAGATCATATCCTAAGCTCGATACCAACCTGTGACATCCCCAAAATAGGTATACATCACCCATTCCGAGTTGTCAATACATGGTATGTAAACAACTACAACTTTATTATTACAACAAAGAAAGCGTGAGTTTGAATACAAATATTATCTTCTAGACAATATCTATACTCAAATAAATCCTCATCACATTTATTGATACATTATTTTACAAAAATGGTGAGGTCTACTAAACAACTCTCTCTAGAACCTTCATTCCATACCCCGACTTGTACTCGCTATATTCTCGCCTCCTTAGAAGAAAAATGGAACAAAAAGGAAAAGGGTGAGCTCAACTAGCCCAGTAAAGAATATTATGACTAAGATAATATACAACAAATTATCGTTAGTCTTCAACAGGAAAAAATCTAATAGAATACAATAGACAACAAGTTTTAAATCAATATTCGCAGCGGAAATAATAATTCATTAGAAGAGTTAAGTAGAGAATGCAAACTACTATCTTCTATGTATGAATTTAAAAGTTCATCATCTATCTTTTATCCCCTGTAACATCAATCAATATATATCTCGAATCAAATATTCATTCATCTTTGCACCACAGCCAAAGATATTCATCGATTGGTCATGTTCATCTAAACACCTATTCATCTTTGCACTACGGGCCAAAGATATTCATCGAAATCATTCATCTTTTGCACTACTGTGCAAAAGATATTCAATAATATCATCATTTAAGACTGAGGATGATGAAAAATATTTTTAAAGAAACGAATCCAGTGAAACAAAATGACAAGGATTAAGGATTAAGGATTAAGGATTCGTACTTTGTTTTATCCATGTCCAAAAATACATCAAAAATAATCATAGTGGTGTAAAATTCAAGAATGATCAAAACATGGATACAATCAAAGCTAGTATCCAGAATAGATATTTTGGACGAAAAGGAAAATTTTCATTTTTTGATGAATAATGCCGTATTCGTGAATAGTAATCACAGATACGTGAATAAGGCCGTATACGTGAATAGTAACCCCGACACTAAAAGTTCCAAATTTGATTAAAAAGTTCAGATCAATACTTGAAGATAATGATATTGAAGAAATAATATCATTACGAAAAAAAATAATATCCCTTACCTTGAAAGATCAAGACTTCTAATTAAAAAACTTAGGATATAGGCTACGACTTGAACTTGCATTGAGTATAGCAATACTCAAAATATACTCAAAATACTCACAAGAATACGCTCGATAATATAGAGAGAGAAAACTTCAGTTTCTGGTGTAATTTTTAATTCTAACCTAAGCACCCTATTTATAGGAAAATGCTTAGAACACCAAAGCAAAAAATTTAATATAATATTAATATATAAATTAAATTTTCCTATGACAACCTTCCAAGAACTGAATTCAGCTCATTCAACACACATGTGTAACACACCATAATGAAAAAAACGTTTTTGTTATTTAAAATATTTTAAACTTCCAAAAATCAATTATTTCGGAGCATCGGAACTTCAATAATTCACAATAAATAGTCCTTTTGTCAGAAAATTCGAAAATCGCGTTTATTATAGGAAATTCAATTCTCTACAACTTTACAGAAGAAAGTTTTTCCAAATTCCAAATGTAAATTGAAGCGTAAATCCACAAACCAAGCGATTTTTACAGTGCTATAATAAAATTTCAGTCAAGAAATGGGGTCCATCGACACATAAAACATGCTTTAAATATTTTTGGTAACAAAAATACTCCTCCTCCACATATACTCATATATCCCACATTCATCGTAAAAATATCATCATTATTATATTATTAAAATATAATAATATATTTAAATGAATTATTTTATCAGAAAAAGATAAAATTTCAATTTTCAACAATTGTCACATTAAAAAATTTCTCCATCTATATCCACATAAAATCAATATTTTCCACATCATATGAATCAATAATTAATTATTCACAAATAATATTACGTAATCACAATATCGACAACTGTGATAGTTCCCGAGAAGAGGGGGCTTTCCAATAAGAATTTCTCCTTACTAGCAGCGCAATTAGGTGACCAAACCTCTCGTTAGATGTAACTTTCTAGACATTGCCAATAATGTTATCTAATAATATTATTGGATAATATGAATTATTGCTTCGATAATGAAAAATACTGTGTAATGACAATTATTGAAACAACAACAATATAAAATATCAACGCAGCAATTATTAAATCAATAAAATATTGAACAATAATTATTGTAACCATTATTGAGTAGTGCCTTCTTACGTAAGAATCAATAATTGGTGCAATACAGGTCTGCATCGTATTTTAACCAATTTAGTATTTTTAATAAAGATTAATGGTAACAACTACGCCGTTATTTTTAAACAACTTATATTTGTCATTTTCTTAATCCAATCGCTTTCCGTTATGGGGCCCACAAAAAGATCAAGACCGTCACGTAATTTAATATTCTCAAGCAATGAAGAATATTCCACGACTAAACGAATATTCCCCGACAACAATGAATATTTTATAACCACTTGCTTATTTTGAAATATTTGCATATTTTACCCATAACTATCCACATTAATCAAATCAACCCTTACTATTTCAAAATAATAAATAGAGAAAATTAAATTTTAATAATAATAAGTTGGGGTCTTACAACATCCACTATCCCGAGATAAAGAATCTACAGGATTAAAATATTCCTTTGTTTATAAACACATCAGAATTTACATTATTAACTACCAAATGATTTTCATATAATTAAACTAATACTATCATTGTCTGTTAAGGCGCTGAATAGCCTTGATACGTTCCTCTTCCATGATGCGAGCCATCGTTCTGCGATCCAGCATATATGATGGTAGATCCTCAAACTGGATTGGATATTTCCTAACTCGATCTTGGACCGCATCCATTTCATTTTGTAGTGTAGAGTACGTCTCCTCAAGTTTAGCCTTCTTCGCACGACGTTCATCTTCTGCAAGATCAGCCTGACGTGACTCTCATACCCAGCCCTCTTCTGCTATGGCAAGCCTCTCCGAGCTCTCTTTCAGATCCTTCTTCAGCTTTTCTATTTCTGCGGACTTATCCTCGGTTTTCCCCTTCTCGTGGACCAGATCCCACTCCACGTTTCCTAAACGTGTGTGAAGAGCCACAATCTCCCTATCCTTCTGCTCAATAGTAATTTGCTGACTAACCGCCCGCTTAGTCAGATCCCGGACAGTATCCTGCAACTCTATGTTACGATTATAAAGTGTATCATACATCTCAGCATCAATAGAGTTCGGTGGGAACTCTTCTTCTTCTTCAGGATCCTCCTCTGAATCAGTCTCAGTCTCAGGCTCATGCTCCTGACCAACAACAGTGATCAATGGAGATGTCGCTCTCTACACCAGCTGTTCCCTGACAACATGAATGTCTCGGGGCTCCTCCTCTATAGGTACTCGGGGTTCCTCCTCCCCAGCTCGACTAGCTCCTCCCACATCCGACATCCTGACAATAAATTTTTTTTTAAGTTTTAGTTACTAATCGTTACTACTCGACTCTCACGAGCATAAAAGTTGAAAACACATAAGCACATAAGTGTTTTATTACTTCTTCCTTAAAACCTGATAAGAGTTCATCACTATCTTTTTGAAGGTTACTTCCTAAGGCTTTTCCCCCACCTAAGGTTCATAACCTAAGGCTTTGATACCAACTTGTGACACCCCCAAATCCAGGTACTTCATTCCCACAGGATCTGGTGTTCACTTAATCAAACATTCATATCTAACTACCCAATCATAATAAAACTGGATAAATAAAACCTTTCCCATTAAAGGGTTACATAATAAAATCTCCCAGGTTATCAAACCTTTAAATACAATCATTCAAATGCGGAAAATAAATAAACTTCATTAAAACCAAGTCTAAGATCATCATAATAAAAGTCTAAAGTAAAAATTACAAGTCTTTATCACTTGCACATTTTTCCCTTTCCTTTGCTAGTCGAAGGTTCATCTACCTTCTCCTCTTTAGCTGTAATGAGTTTATAAATATGCAAGAGTATGCAAAACAATTTCTCACTGGATATAATATAGAATCAACAGGAGTTTAGCAATAATAACTGCCAAAATAGGCTCATCAACAATGAATAGTACTCTATCAACAATAATTAGAAACTAGAATCCAAAAATGTGGAATAAATATAACTGAGGGTTATAAGACCATGAACTATGTCCACAGTTGCGAGTAATCTTTCAACTCCAACTTTAACAGTCATAAGACTATAAGGACTCCTCGTACTTAGGGGATCAACCCTTCTTCGTACCATGTATTGTGCATTAAACATTTAACGCCACGCCGTAAGTTATCCCCTAATAATAATAGGGTTGTTCATCTCAGTATTTGGAGTACAAGTCCGCACCAAAGAGAGTTTGGTTTGGATAAGCTTTCAAAGGTAATTTTAAGTTCAACGATCATCAACTAGAGGACTACTTGAATTAATAATATTATATTACAGAATAATCGTAATTGAATCAACATGGTAAACCAAAATCATGCTTTAGGAATAATCTAATAGCATATACTTTGAATAACTATAACATGCCTTGCTTGAACAATATTAAGTTAAGGTTAATTAAAATTGAGTACTAAGCATGCATAACAGTTTGAACGATGAGTTTGCTCGACATTAGTATAAATAGTTGTGCATGCTAAACAACAAGTTAAATACAAGAATAACTTGTTAACATTAAACCAAAGTTTAGAAAGCTTGCATCATTTATAAGGTAACCGAATTGAAACAATAAATAGTTATCAAGATAAAGAATTAGAAAACTTGCATTATTATATTGGAAACAATAATTGATTCAATCAAGATAATGGATTAGAACACTTGCTCAAAGAAAATTTAAGCGCTTGCACAATTATAAAAGTAGAGTTAGGGAACTTGTCTTGTTCGTGGACTAAATCGAACAATTCAAATCACAATATCCTATAAACATATGTCATCATGACATAATTAGTCATTACCATCTTACAAACATAACTAAGTACGTACATCATTTAAAAAATTGGATTTTTAATTACATAATCAAGTTATAACACAAGTTAATCCTTACTAAAATAATTATTCATAATATAGAAGTACTAAAATCAACATTTACAGTCCTACTATCATCATATAAATTTTCTTAAAATTTCGTGTACAAAAAGTATAATCGTCGTACTATTATTCTTAACTTCACATGCATTATAGCCACGATTACTAATCGTGGGTCCTACTTATATCATCATAGAAAATTTAGAACGCATGAAAGGAGACTAAACTAATAATATTATTTCATTTTTCTTCTTCTACGGAAGCCACCTTTGAAAAATCATCAGCCACCACAGTGGGGCCCACCCAAAATCCACACATGTTTCCTACACCAACCAAAAGTGGGTCCCACCCAATTTTAATAAAAATTATTTTATTTTCCAAAACTTCAGTAATTCATAATAAATAGTCCTTTTATCAGAAAAATACGAGTTTTATATCCATTCCACACGAAATCGAATTCTCTACAACTTTGTAGCTTTAAGTTTTTCCAAATTCCAAATAGAAAATATCCGAAATCCACAAACGGATGATTTTTAACACCTTTTAAAATTCATAACAAATCATGCGTTAATTTTTAACGGTTCAAAATTTGTGGATATATACTCAACTTATATATGTATAACATATCCAAAAATCATAACGATCCAACGGTCGGATTAAAATTATAACTCACACAATAGAGCTTTAAGAACACTGATTTGATTTTTAATGCCTCCATTCCGACAAAATACTGAAAAAAACACCTCAGCATTAATTCCTTCATTTATAACCACATAAATAAATCCATCATTTATATCCACATCAAATAAATATTTCCTTATCATATAAATCAATAATTAATTATTCACAAATAATATTACGGAATCACAATAATGACAACTGTGCGGCTTCCGAGAAAGAGGGGCTTCCGATAAGAATTTCTCCTTACTGGCGTGCAATTAGGTGACCGAACCTCTCCTTGATAGAACTTTCTAGACATTGCCAATAATGCTATCTAATAATATTATTCAAATAATATGAATTATTGATCTGATAATGGAAAATCTTGCAAAGTGACAATTATTGAAACAACAATAATATAAAATATCAACGTAGCAATTATTGAATCAATAAAATAAAATATTGAACAAAGAATTATCGTAATAAATATTGAGTAGTGCTTCTTCACGTAAGAATCAATAATTCAAAAATCATGCTGCAATACTGGTGTGCCATGTGCAACAACGCCAGACATCGTATTTTAACCACTAGGTATTTCAACAGTGTTAACGGTAACAACTACGCCGTTATTTATAAAAAAAACTCATACTTATAATTTTTTTCATCCGATATTTTTCCATTATGGGGCCCACAAATGGCTGCGCCATTATACGAATATTCCCTGACAGCAAGAATAGTCCATGACCAAACGAATATTCCCCGACAACAATGAATATTTTATAACCACTTGCTTATTTTGAAAATTTTACACATTTCACCCATAACCAAAGCATTATATTAAATTAACACCTTATTATTTCAAAACAATGAATAGAGGAAATTTAATTTTATTTATAAAAAGTTGGGGTCTTACAACCTCCCCTCCTTATGAAATTTCATCCTCAAAATTGACGTATGTACCTGGTGTTTCAAAAAGCTGAGGATACCTCGCTTTCATTTCTTATTTCAACTCCCAGGTCTTTTCCTCAATAGCATGGTTCCTCCACAAAACTTTGACTTGTGGTATAACCTTTGTGCGTAGGACTTGCTCCTTCCTATCCAAGATCTTAACAGGTACCTCCTCGTACATTAAATAATCGACTATCTCGTCTGGTTGTAACTTAATAATGTAGTTTGGGTCGTCCAAATATTTACGCAACATCGATACGTGAAAAACGTTATGAACACGCGACATACGTGGTGGTAAAGCGAGTCTATAGGCCACAGTTCTAACTCGATCGAGGATTTCAAATGGATCAATAAATCGAAGGTTTGACCTTTCCTCACATCGCCGATTCTGGCTTTTGGAATAACTACTTCTTGCACCTTCTGCTTCATATTCATCAGCTCCAGGTCTGTAGCTTGAGCAGCCTTAACTTTATCGATTAAAGTCGGTTCTACGCGTGTATTTGACATCATCACGTGGGTCCCTAGAGTCTTTAACTCTATTTCTATCATTTATAAATTATACGAAATGGGTTTTTGTGTTGGACAATATCGCACTCGTACCCATATACGATCTTCTACTCAACGCGTCAGTTACTACGTTTTCTTTTCCAGGATGGTATTGAATGGTATGATCATAATCTTTCAACAGCTCGAGCCAACGTCTTTAGCGCATGATACGTCTGTTTTGGTTGAAGAAATATTTGAGGGTTTCGTATCGGGTTCAAGGTCGATACAAAATTTGATTTCACGTTCTGGGGGTAGGCTAGGAAGTTCTTTGGGAAATACGTCAGGAAATTCACTAACAATAGAAATATTATTCAAATCTGATGTGTTTTTATTTAAATCCATAACATGGGCTAAGAAAGCTTAACATCCATTTTTCAATAAACGAATGGCTTTAAGGCTTGCCAACGTCTTTGGCGCATGACACGTTCATTTTGGCTGAAGAAATATTTGAGGGTTTTGTATCGGGTTCAAGGTCGATACAAAATTCGATTTCACGTTCTGGGGGTAGGCTAGGAAGTTCATCAAAAAATACGTCAGGAAATTCACTAACAACAGAAATATTATTCAAATCTGACGTGTTTTTGTTTAAATCCATAACATGGGCTAAGAAAGCTTTACATCCATTTTTCAATAAATGAATGTCGTTAAGGCTTGATATGAAAGTGTTTGACTTTAGTGGTTTGGTTGCTTAAATTCGCATAATAGGTTGGTTAGGAATATGAAAACTAATAACCTTATGAAAACAATCAATTTTAGTTGGATGAGTGGTTAACCAATCAATCCCTAAAATTACATCAAATGTAAGCATTTTCAAAGATATGAGATCAACAGGTAATGTGATGGTCCCAACTTGAATCAACCAAAATTTATAAACTGTGGATGTAATGAAAGTTTCTCCTAACGGAGTTTTAACAGATGAGTCAAAGTCTAATTTCTCAGGAGTCAAGATCAAACGTTGAGCAAAAGCGGGAGAAATAAAAGAATGGGTAGAACCGGTATCTAATAAGGTATATACTTCACAAGAATTTGTGATTAACTAACCCGTGATAACTTCGTTCGGGTTCCTCGTATTTTGAGAAGTCACAAAAAACGCTCTTCCTGAAACCATCGACTTTGTTTTGTCCGTATTTGCCTTTGGTGCCACCATCCCAGCTGGACTTGATTTCGCTACAGGACAAAATCAAGCTATGTGGCCGTCTTTTCCATAACTAAAATATACCTAGGAAGGCTGTGAAAAGTTTGGACTTATGTGTCCCTCCTCTCCGTATCTGTAGCATCTAACTGGCGGTCGTTCTCCTCCCCTAGAATTTGTTGCTAGTGTTGGTGCTATTGTCGATGTCTTCCCATCATCGTTAAATCTTCTCTTCTTGAAATTTCCACTTGAATCATTTCTTTTATTATCTTGTCCATGATTACCACCAAAGTGGTTACCATTTACGCATGATAATTTCTCCACGATGATAGTTATCATTGTTCGATGGTCGTTACTTATTTAAGCACGATTATTATCGTGTTATTGGTCATTCTCTTTTGGTTGAGCTGACTCATAATCCCGCTCTAATAATTGAGCCCTATTCACTAAATCTGAATATGGAGAAAATTTGTGAGAAATGAGATATTGATGAATTTTGGGTTTCAGACCTCTCAAAAATATCCACGTCATGCGTTCCTCATTCTCTACCAAATGAGGTGCAAACCTGGATAACTCCACGAACTTAGCCTCAGATTGGGACCTTTGATCATGTTGTTCTATTCCAGTCTAATAAACTCTACCTCCTTCATATGATGAATACTTTCAGGAAAGTACTTGTCATTGAATAATTCTCGAAATGTTTCCAAGACATATTGAAAGGGCCTGATGGTAAAGTACGCTTCATGATTCCCACCAAGAATCGCTTCACCACGGAACATAAAGGTGGCGAATGGAACCTTCTGTTCCTCCGTGCATCCCAAGACATCAAATATCTTGGTAATTTGCTTAACCCACATTTTTGCCTTACTCGGATCTGGTTTTCCCAAAAACTCTGGGGGTCCCAACTCTTTGAACTGCTTGGCTGTGACAAGTCGCGTGTTGCTATTATTTCCACCCGTATTTTGTACACGAGTCTCCCTCGTCTAATTTTGCATGAACTACAAAAAGCTTCTAAACATTCCATCATTCATTATTTTATTGGTGGCGTTGTTTACAGGAGGAACATATTCGTCCTATTGCACGTTCTCCTGGTTGATGATTAAAGGTGTCTCCACGGTCTCATTCACTCCATTGTTAACATTTTCAGCTGTCATTCTCAAATACTTCCATAAAACAAGGGTTAATTAAAAAAATTGACATTCAACATATTATCCCTATATTCTGACCGACCAAATAAACACAAATAAGCTTAGGTAGGACACATTAGCGAAGGATTTATTCGTTTTTCCCATCCTCGTTCTATTCCCCGATCCCCGCCAGAGACCATATCTCTAAGCTCTGATACCAACTGTGACGCCCCCAAAATAGGTCCACATAACCCATTCTGAGTCGCAAAATACATGGTACAGAAAATAACTACAACTTCATTATTACAATTGTCGTGCAAAATACGACAACACATATGCTATGAGTTTAAATACAAATATTGTATTCTAGAGAATATCCAAACTCAAATAAGTCCTCATTATAATTATTGATACACTATTTTACAAAATAGTGAGGACTACTAAAACAACTGTCTTGAACCATCACTCCATACCCTGACTAGTTCTCGCTATATTCTCGCCTCCTGAGAATAAAAATGGAACAAAAAGGAAAAGGGTGAGCTCAACTAGCTCAGTAAAGAATATTATTGTTAGGTTTGTAATATTCATGAGCGCAATCAAATTGCACAAAATAAGCGAAAACGTGGAAAATCAGAGTTTTCAAAATTTTACAAACCATATACCCGGATCATCTTTTATGCATAATTATTAATTAAACGAAAAGATAAAGAACAAAAATCATACCCTTGAAGATTCGAGCTTCCTCGGGTACAATTTCACCTCCAAAACCTTTCGCGTTCAACTTGAATCCACCGGGTTTGGTTCCTTCCTTTGATCAACGTTAGCCACCCAAGTGTTTGGCCTCTAGAGGTGATCCACCAAGGAAGAAAAAAAATTCAAGAAGATCGGTGTTTGACAAAACCCTAGTTTTTCTATCTCTCATAGAAAAAAGGGTGTACTCTCCCACAATTAGAATTACGTATTATATGAAAACCTCAACCCCACCCATAATAAGACTCCTCTTATTAATAGATGTGGGTAACCCTCCTTAACAATTAATGAATTGGGTTTTAATTCAATTAATTAAATTCCTCTAATTAATTAGGCTCCCAACTTATTAGGAATAATTAATTAAACTCTTTTAATTAATTAGCCTCCTAATCTTATTAGGATATTTGAGAGTACTTTTATTAATTAATTCCTTTAGAAATTTAAAAATAATACTAGTAATAATAATAATAAGACTCCTCTTATTAATTTATATTTAATATTTCCAAAATATTAAATAATATAAGCTATTTAATTTATTCTATCACCATAGATTAAATTAAATATACTTAACTTATTATTACGATTATGCCATTAACTTCTTAAATAATTAATCTTCCTTTTATGATGTGACTTGTAAGGCCCCAGAAAATTTGAATTTTTTTTTGAGAATTAAATTTTTATTTAATTATGTGGATTAAATAAATTTAATTGATTATTTATGGGAGTAAGCTATTTGAAGGTCGTTTGATGACCTAAACATATTAGAATGTCGTAGTATTTTGGATACATGATAGAATTAAAGTGTTTGAATTTCCAAGATGAAAATAAAAGCTTTTCGAGAAATTTTTTGAAAAACACTATTCACGCATTTCTGCTCGGAAATTATTTTTGAACTTCCGAGAAATACGTAATGATAGAATTCTAAGACGAGATGGAATATCCAATAATATTTCAGTTATGGCAAACGCAGTTTTTCGCCTGCGGACTTAAAACCTAACGATTATGGAAAGTGAATTCCGAGAATGAATTTTAAAGTGTGTAATGAATTAAAGCAATGATTGTATAATACGTAAGTATTATACGAGGTAATGAATATGAGTATAATATGAGGTATTATACGAGTATGTGTGAATGATGGAATGTCATATATTAAATAAGTATACGAGTTGGAATACGGGATTATACGTTATAAGGCTTTAAGCCTATGTATTAGACTTGTAGGATTTGTTAGGAATTATATAAGCCCAAGGGTGGAAATTGTTAAGTCCAATGTGAATTAATAAACAAGCCCAATGTTTGTTTAATGCAAGCCCAAGTATAAGTTAAGCTAAAAGCCCAAAGTATGAACTTATGGGTTATTGGATGGTTTAAACCCATGGGTGATCCAAAGTAATGAGCAAGTAATTAATGTGATAAGCAAGTAAAGTGCTTATGTGTGGTGAGCAAGTAAAAGTTGTGATCAACAAGCAAAGGGTAAGCTAGGTGATTAACAAGTACACTTAAAGGCTAAGTTATGTGATTAGCAAGTATACTTAATGATTAAGTATATGTGATACCTAAGTATTGGATAGATGTTGTGATGGCCAAACAAAGAGTGTGGTGGCTAAGTTAACTTAGTGCTTAAGCTAGGAATAGTAAGGAGGTGTAATAAGGAGGTGGGATTGGCTTTGGACTAAAATGCTCTCACTTTGGTTTTCCTATAAATAGGGAGCTTGCTAGCTCATTTGTTAGTTGTTAGATTTTCAAGCAATAACTTATAGCTTATTGGTTAGAGAGAAAAAGCTACAAAAGCTAGAACAAGTTAGCCTTTGAGAATTCAAGAAGCAAGAAGGAGATTAAAGATTAACCAAGTGATATTCAAGGGTAAGAACTTAAACCATAAATATCTTTCTCTTCCATTGTTAGAGAAGTGGGTAGTGGTAGAACATGTATGCTAAAGAACGATAAGAATGATTAATCAATGGACTTAAGCCGTATAAGTCATGAATAAGTAATTCAAACATAATTAAGTTATGAACTCATGAGTAACTTAGATGAACTACTCATATGTTTACCTTAATAAGATGGTATGATAATATGAAGCAAGAATGGTGGTTAAAAGATTTAGACCATGTTAAGTTAGGAGAAATGAAAGTGTAAGTAGTTTATACTTTTATAAGTTACAAACTCATAAAGAAGTAATACCTTATCATGTTTATAAGTTAATGAAGTATGTATGTTAAGATATTAGTATGATGGATTGAATCCATTTGAAATGATGAACAAATCATAAGAAATGAAGTTAAGGCGGAATTCACGAGTTTGGACAATAATCGTCGAATTCGTGAAATTCTCAGAATGGAAGTCGAACTTTGATATTCAGCTTGGAAACATTAGTTTTCAATGGAGACAAGTCTTATTTGGCATTATAGAGTTGCTGACTAGAGAATGACCCAATTCCGACTTAAAACGAAGAAACGAGCGATGAACGTTCACGAACATTTATCATTTTCGTTAAAATGGACTAATATGTGAATTTTTAGTTAATGAAGTCAAATAGATAAAATTCTTGCATGAACACGTAGAGTATGTAATTTGTAAACCGTAAGCTCTTGAACGAGCCAATTCGGACTTATAACGAAGAAGTTATGAGCCCGGGAATCTCACATAAAAAATTATCTGTCAAATTTTTTGAAGAATCAAATGCAACACAGACAGAAGCTTTTATGCACCGCATATACAGCAAATGAGGCAGGGGTTGGCTACTGGAGTTTCGTGCCACAGCGCCAACTCTAGTTATAACACTCATACCAGATGAAGTGTCTGATGAGATCAGTATCTTTGGAAAGTGGCTCACAGCCACTAGTAATAAAGGAATGCCGCCATGCGCCGTTAGTGGATTTTTGTTGACCAAGTTGTTTGTGAACCTAATGGGTTGCATGACAAGTATGGGTCATATAATTGGTTAATGAACATAGTAAGACCTTTCCTAAATCACTTTTATAGTGATGACTTTAGGAATTTAATGTTATTTAATAATTAAACAAAGAACGTAAAGTATAAGAAAGTGAAATGTATTCAATAATGATATTGACTACAACGTTGAGAGTTATAACTAAAAGTTGTTAAGTAATACTTGTACGTGAGCGTGAACGGGATACAAAAAAGTGTACTTAACCAATGACGATCGAGTTTCGATTAATAACGTAAGAATGTTAGTAAGCCGTGAGGAAGGATGATTAACTCGAAACAAGTTCTATTAATGAAGTAAATCCACGTAAGACATAGAAGAGGAAGAAGTTGGTAAGAATGATGTAAAAGATAATGGCAAGCTGGAACCAATAATAAGAAATCTAATACAAGATTAGATTGAGAAGAAGGGTAAGATTCATTAGGAACCATATATGTTCATTCATAACCTAATGTGGTATGTTATGTGGTTATGTGTTGTAGAGACTGTAAAGACTCAAATGAAAAGTAATTTTCATCAGAATGATTTGAAGGAAAGTTTTCTAAACACTTGTCTAACCTTCGTGTTAGCCAAGTTTTCAGTGATTCATGTTATAAGACGCATGAATTGTTTTATGAAAATGTCGATGCCAGTTTTACCTCGGCTAGACTAATCTTGAAGATTGATTGATTTATTTAAAAGTCTTTCAATATAGAATTGATAAAGTTATCCTACGCCAATTGTTTGGTACGTATTCATGGTAAGCCTGAGTATGAATACACAAATGTATTTTTTCATCGATTATTCGATGGGCACGCGAGGTTGCCAAAACTTAAACATACATACGTTTAAAGGATGTAGTGTTGATCAATATAGAGTACTATGTGCTGATCAACCAGAAGTGCACGTAAGATATACCAGACTTACAGACTTAGTGTCGGGTTGTCCTTTTCAAAGAAATTATGAAATGCTCATGGTCTTGGACTAGAATTGACGTTTTACTGAATATTGTTATTGTAAAACGTTTTAAATGAAAAGAAGTGCTATTTTGAATTATCGATAGTACTTCGTAACTATTGTTCAGTTATTGAAGATATACGATTCTTATGTTTCAAGCATGTCGTTTAAAAGAAATTGTTGTACTTGCTGAGCTTATCATGCTCACTCTTGCTTGAACCATATGAATGCAGTTAAGACCGAACGAACCGAGGAATCTGACGAGGATAAAGGCAATACGAAGATGAACGATTAGTTTACCTTGTAATAAACTAGTAAGTTGTATATATTATAGTATGATGAACAAAGAATGTAATGGTTTTAGAACCTGGGAACGAGATGTAATATTATTAATGTAATAAGAATGTCGTTGATACACACATTTTGATGTTGTTTCAATAGAATGAATGGATTAACTATGAGTAATCTTGTGTAGCACCATCCGCTCGGGTTGGAAGATACCGGATTTGGGGGCGCCACAGGTTGGTATCAAAGCATTAGGTTATAAAACTTAAGGGGGGAAGAACCTTAGGCTAATAACCTTGTTAAGGAAGGAATAGTTCGAAGGAAGTAAACTCGAGATTTACTTAAGTTGAATGAGTCAATAAGGTATTGAGGAAACTCAGTATCGCAAGATTTAAAAGATGGAAAGTAACCCTAAATAATTAAATGTGATTTGTGTTTATACTATGGTGTGTTATGTACTAATAAATATGTTATGTGTTATTGTAGGATGTCGATCGATAGCTTGATGTATATAGATATACACGCGGTGAGCGAAGAAATTGTGAATAGAGTAGAGCCTGTACCTATGCCGGTGGCAGAGGTATCATTAGTGATTCTAGAGGAGTCGAAAATAGAGGAGTACTTTTCTGAGGAAAACTACTCCGAGGGAGATATGGGTATAGCGTCATATCTTAATATGATGGTCTATGAAGAGGAGGAAATGGAGGTAACATCGGTTAATACGGTGGTACCTACACTAGAGTCATCACCTCCAGATGCAATGAGATCATTGTATCTGGCAGTACTTGACAGGAATGTGCAACTGAGTACAATTGTGCATAATCAGAATGAAGATATTAGTGCTCTTTATGTAGCGAAGGAGTCTACAGAAGCAGATTTTGAGTCAGAGCATGATGAGAAGGTGCTCATGATAAATAAGGCTAGGGATTTTAAGAAGGAGGCCGATGAGCTTCGTAAAGAGTTGGGGGAGAAAGACTGGAAGATAGCACAAATATCTTACATCCATAAGAGTGCTCATATGGATTTCAAGCTAAAAGTTTCTTGTCATCTCATGGAGTCAGCACAAACTCGACATACGATTAGTCGGGATACTGTAACTAGGATTGCGAATGAAAAACATGAGGACGCTTTTATGCATCATTAGAAGTCTAGAGTAAATAAATATATGTGTAGTAACGTAAAACCCTCTTTTGTATAAACAGGGTAGTCTTTTTGTAAATCCCAACTTTTGAGAAGTTCAATTGCGGGATAGAAATATAATAGCTTTTGGCTATGGGAACAAGGTGTAAATAGTTTCAAACTATGAAGAAGCATATGAATATAATGAAGTTTTCATTTAATATGCTTTGTTTTGGTATGAGTTCTTGTTTGACAAATAATAACGAAGGGAGTAAATAGATAATAATGAAATTCTATTTATTTAATCAGAAAATGCCATCAAGAAGAAGACAACGTAATTAGGAAGCGAAATCAAGTAATGATAATTTAGGGGGTCAAAACAACCCTATGCGAGAGTTCGTTAATTTATTAATGGTTGTATTAAATTAAATCGGGGGTAGAGTACCTGCTGAACCTAGGTTAGCCATAATGACTACCTTTAAAGAATTTAAAAGCGTAGGTCCGTCGGAGTTCAAAGGAACAACGGACTCATTAGAGGCCCAGACATGGGTAAATGAAATAGAGAAGGCATTTGTTATTACAAACGTAGGTGAGACGCAAAAGATTTCTTTGCGACTTACATGACGAAAAGGGAAGCCAACCTTTGGTGGGAGGCTCACCAGGGTGGGGCTAGAATAGATGCGGTAGCATGAGAATAGTTCAAGAAGGTTTTCTTGAAGAACTATTTCCCTACAAGCATGTAAGGGAGAATGGAGATTAAGTTTTTAGAACTTAAGCAAGGGGACATGATGGTTCCCTAGTACGCAGCCAAATTCAATGAATTGGCAAGGTTTGCTCCACACCAAGTGGACACTGAGGAGAGGAAGGCTCATAGGTTTGAGCAATGCCTGAAACCCTGGCTCTATAATAGGATTTCTGTATTGTAGATTGTTTCCTATGGGACCATTTAGGAAAAAAGCAATTATAGTAGAGGGTGGTAGTGAGGCGTTGACCCAATACCGCAAAGTAAGAAAGAATAAGAGCAAGGGAGATGGAGGAACCAAGGTAGAGAGTGCCAGTGGTAGTGGCAGTATGCCAAAAAGAAAGAATTCTAACTCCAGGAATACTGGAGTGGGATAAGGGGATCCTAAGTGTAGGATTGAAACAATGTAAGACAGGTGGAAAGACTCATTTAGGAGTCTGTCTAAAAGAGGAATTAGTTTGTTATAACTATGGACAGGAGGGTCATATATTACCCAATTGTCCTAATCCTAAGAAAAACCATGGCTGTTATGTATGTGGGTCATTAGACCACATGGCAAGAAATTGCCAAAGAAGGGATCAGAAGAAAGTAAAGGTGTTAGTAGTGGTAAGTTAACCATTGCTGGACCACCATCGTCGGGTAGACCTATGGGCTGTAATTTTAATATGACGGTCCAAGATGCGGTTGCATCAGCGGATGTAGTAACAAGTATCATTACAGTCAATACAATGAATGCTTATGTGCTGTTTGATTGGAGTGTTACTTGTTCTTTTATAGCATGAGAATGTGTTAAGTGATTAAGTTCATTCCCGAAAGGATTATAAATACCTTTATACATTAAGGTAGAGAATGAGGGAAATAACTTTCGTGGATTATATTCGTGGAAATAGCTTCATGAATAAGGAATGTAAGTAAGTATCGGTAGATAAGTACCGATAAAGTTGAGAGAATTTGAAGTAATTCTTGGTATGAAAGAGTTGATTAACCATAGAACTTTAATAAGTTGTTAGAATAAAAGTATGAATCTTCGGTTTTCTAAGAAACCCATGGTAGTAATTTACGGTGATGAATCACTGAAACTTTTTTGTTGTCTAATCATGACACAATCTAGAAGAATGTTAAGATAAGTTTAGGTTGTGGTATAATTGTAACCTTTGATGGATGACATATGGGAACTGGGCTAAACAATTCCTTCAGAGAGCGAAGGTATATATGAGACCCCAAATTTTACGAATAAAGATTTAATTTTGTCGAATTTTTTTTTTTGAATATTATGGTGTGAATTTGAGATAATGTTATAGTTGTGGGTAGTATTTATAAATTTTGCAAAGTATGTAAGTTATTATAAAATATTCGTTTGGTCGGAGAATATTCTTTTTGTGGGAGAATATTCGTACGACGACATAATCATTAGTGGGACACAACGTAAAGAAAATCGTCAGTCAGTTAGAAAATGACAAAAATATTTTATGAAAATAACGGCGGAGGTTTTATTGTTAAAACTGTTGAACTACCCGGTAGTAAAAGTACAGTAATACGCGTGGCTGCATAGTAGCACACGGTATTGATTATTGATGCTTACGTAAGAAGTCACTCAGTTATACTCAATTATTGCTACAGTAATTGCTGCATTCATATTATTGATTCGATTATTGTCACATTATCATCTGCATAATATGATATATTATTAGATCAATAATTGAGACGACAAAGTTATTCATATTATTAAATTGCAATATTTACAATGTTAAGAAGTTCTGTCAAGGAGAGGTTTGGTCACTAATTGCGGCGCCAATAATAGGAGAAATCCTTATCGAAAGCCCTCTTTCATTTGGAAACGACACGGTTGATAAATATTGTGAGTTATAATATTAATGATGAATGTTATTAAAATTGAAGTTGTGCTTGGAGTTGAATTCGGAGACACGGACGTGATATTTGAGTCCGGAACGATGAAATTAGTAAAAGTAGACTATAAACACAAAATTTTTCGGTTTTTACTATTTGGTCAAAAAGTCAACAGTTGACTTTTTTGGGAAAAGTCAAACTTCGAAATTTCTAAATTTATATTTTTGATAAAAATAGTTTCATTGTGTTGGAATTATTTGTGTTAGTGAAAATCGACATTTATTTTGATAAAAATTGATGTTTGGAGGTTATATTGACCAATCGGGTATTTAACCGGATAAATGAGCAATTGATTGCTATTATTTCACATGATTATAACTATTTGTTCACATGTGAGTACTATTGAATCACATTCTTATACTATTTGGGGAGTTGGTGCAAGATTGATGATACTTGCATGACTAAGTTAAAAATGGAGGTATAGATGGAGGTACTATACTGTAATTAATTTTTTAACATGTTTACAACTATTGAGTCACATGATTTACTATTGATTCACATGATTTACTATTAGGGGAGGTGGTGCAAGTTTGATAATACTTGGATGACTGAATTAAAAATAAAAGAAAAGTTGGAGGTATTGTCCTGTAATATTCTGAGCCCTAAAACGACAATTATCGAAACTATGTTTTCCTATAAATAGAAGCTCATTCTTCTTTCATTTCTCACCAATTCACTAAAGCTTTAGAGCCATTATTATAGAGAGAAATCTATAGAGAGAAAGAAGAAGAGAAGTATGCTCCCTCACTATTCCAGTATCCAGTCTTCTTTTGAGGTAAGGGATATTATTTGTTGTACCTGTAAGGGGTATTATTTCTTTCTTATTCATGAAGAGAACTTATGTTATTCCATCCTTTATTATTCTATTGGAATAACCTGTTATGCAAAGTACCGTATACATGGTGAAATTCTTCTGTTATTCCATTCTTTATTATTATGTTGGAATAACCTGTTTATGTAAAGTACCGCATACATGGTGAAATTCTTTTATTATTCCGCATTTATTATTCTGTCGGAATATCCTGTCTGTACGTTTTACGCCGAACCTGGTTCCATTATTTATTATTCCGTTTTTATTATTCTGTCGGAATATCCTATTTGTGCGTTTTACGCCGGACCTGGTTCCATTATTTATTATTCCGCATTTATTATTCTGTCAAAATATCCTGTCTGTGCGTTTACGCCGGACCTGGTTCCATTATTTATTACTCTGTTGGGAATAACCTGTCTGTGCGGTCTCTATCGCATGCATGGTAAATCCTTCTGTTATTCCATTCTTTATTATTCTGTTGGAATAACCTGTCTATGTGGATTTCCACATGCATGGTGAATAATCCTTTGTATCCATTCTTATTAAATTATGGAAATGATCTGTCTAAGTGGATTACCGCATGGGGGACAAAAATCCATTTGCAGTTTCATATATTCTCTTATACTCAGTTGGTTAAAGCTTTGACTTCTATACTCCATGAAATTAGTGGAATATCCTTGATATTTGCGCTTCATCCAGTATCTTTTCATGGAAATATTCTTCTGAGCATTCTTAAATTTTACTCTATAAAGAAGTATCATGTTGACAATTTGGACGTTATTTGTTCCTAGTTATATTAATTCGTGAACTTGTTTTATTGAATTATATGTCATTGTCATGATGAGTTATGTTGGTTATTATGTGAAAACATGACAGTTTCTTAGAAATCACAAAGGGTTGAAAATCAGATTTTGGGGAAAACGGAACAAGAAATTCAATTGACCATATCTCCTATTATATTTCAAATTTTTGGATGTGGTCAAGTTCTGGAGTTAGATCTATGAGTTATGTAACTTATCCAAGTGGAATCACTGGAAAAGGTGTTGTAGATTTTCGTGTGGACTGATTTTAGGAAAGGAGTCCAAAGCTGCAAAAAACCAAAAACGCTACTGCCCAGAAACTTTAAGGGGCTCTTTCGGCCATTTAATTTGTGAGAAAAATTCTGGCCTTTTGGTACATGAAAGTATATGGTATAAGGTACCTCCTGTCCAAAAATGAGATCATTCCGACTTAAAATGAGCAAGTTATGACCATTTCAATATTTAGATTTTTTCGAAAAAAAACGCTATAACTAGAGTTCTATAGCTCCGATGACCATGAAATTTAAACTGGAAGCTCACGTTAACATGTGTAAGATTCTGCCAAGATTTGGGAATTTTTGGAGTTAACCTTGAGGTAGCTAATTTCTTAAGGAATTAATTAGAAATTGATTTTTGAAAAATAGTAAATGAATTTTAAAAATTTCGAGAAAAATATATGTTCATTACGGGACTATATTATGCTAAATCCCAGAAAAGAAATATTTTTGGGACTGATTTGGTATTTTTCATGAAAATAGTTTAGTTACGAACATATGAGTTAAAATATTATGTGAAGTAACAAAGTTGGAAAATAGGATTTTATGGCTTAGAAATCCTATATAAGGTATATGTAGATTGTTGATAAGGGATTTGATCATTGATGATGAAATCTTTTGAGTATGGCATTTTTGAATGATTAAATGCATTATTTGATAAACTGTAAACAATTGAAATAAATTGTTTATAAGTTTAAGAGGTGATTAAAATATTGTTATAATATTAACAATATTAGATTATGAGTTATTTAAGTGATGGATAATATTTGGATAAAATTAAAGTCTTTAATATTTATCCTTGTTTTAGTTTGATTAATGCTTATATCATTGTCATCATCCTCATGCTTATATGGTGATGAAAGTTATCTTTGGCTTACGTGCGAAGATGGACTGTTGATTATTGAATTGTATATCTTTGGCTTACGTGCTTTTATATACACTTATAGTTAAGTTTGTATTTGTATTTTCTTTACTACTTGTGAATTAGTTGCTTATATTTATGTGTCTTAGTTACTTTTCATGCATTTTGTGTTCATTTTGTAGGTTATACTTTTCATGCATTTTGTGATTTTGCAGTTATACATTTGGTAAGGAAAATTGGTAAAAGAAAAGCAAAGAAAAGAAAGAAAAAGAACCGGACATCATTTGGGCTTTCATGTTTACTTCATGTTCTTGGTTTGGAACTTAGCTTACATTGAAGAGCATCGCCTTAGCTTTTTCGAACATTTTGAATCATTCCAATCGAGTTCGGATGCAAGAGTTATGATCGTTGTACCAACGGACGTCGAACATCATGGTTTTGGGTGGTCATTTGCATATCAGTCACTTTCAGCTCAATTTCAGCCTTCATACGCCCAGAATTTCTCAATCCTCAAAGAATGAAAGTTGTAGATCTCGTCGATATCTTCGATTTGATAGGTGGCAGACCCCGTAACCTCTCCCGGATCAAAGGTTATGGCCGTTTTACCGAGGACGCCTGAGTAGAAAATGTCGTAACATGGGGCAGCGACGGGCGCCCAAAATAGGTTTATTCCAGCGCCGGGGCACCGGGGAGCAAGGTTCTGAACATCGTGCCCAGCAAAGCTCAAGTACTGGGGAAGAGGTTGGTGCGGCCTCGACGCGTTTTGGGGCTTAATTTTGACACCTTTTTGACTCCAAATTGATCGGGTTTGTTCCTAAACTAAAAATTGGACTTGTAACCTATAAATACATGATGTAAGGCATAAAATAAAGGGAGATTACATAGATTAGACTAGATTAAACACTCCATTAAATTAGAATATAAACCCTAGTTCTTAATTAGCCATTGAGATTGAAGCAACTTGGAGACCATTCAAGATCAAGAGCAAGAGCAAGAGAGGGAGCATCGACGGTCGACAAATGATTCTATTCTCTTCTCTTATCATACTTTTATCTTTTAATGTCTATTCAATTGTGGATTCTTGATTTTAATTCATTAATTATGAACTAATTTCTTTTATTAAGATTCCAGTTGAACCTTTTATGGCTATTAATTAGTTATTCGATTTATTCCAATTATTTGTGTCAAAGTGAGTTGTTTATCTTGCCTTATGCTTATTGATTAATTATCCGATCAAGAATTACCTTGTTACTCTAGAAGGAATTGAGAAAGGAATTTAGGTTAGAATCGGCATGATATCATGTGACTTAGTTATTTGCACAAAGTTGAATAATTAGGTTTGTGAATAGAATGAGAATATCTATTTGCCGCATGTAACACATAAGGAATTGGGGTTGTAACGAGTTTAATTCAATTGTTTTGCATAGAGATATAGCAAAATTAATCTGGGTTAAATAGAAGGCAAATGATCACTTGAGAAAGGGCTTTTGGCATTTGAGAATTCTCGCTAACAATTCAAAGAGACATAATAATTGGGATAATTGGATAATTGATTTATAGTTCATAATTGGGGATATTGGAGTCTTAATCCTTATTTATCTAAATTTAATCAAATCTTAGTTTTGTTTATTTGCTTTCTTTTTAGAATAATCTCTTTTAATTGTTTAATTTAGTTTTCTTAACTAGAAAATCACAATTTGAGATTGTTTAAATAAAATTGATTTGGTTAAGAGTTAGTAATTGGTAATTTTTATTAAATAATTCCTCGTGGGAACGATACTTTACTTTCACTTTATTACTTGTCGACCGTGTATACTTGCACGTATTCATTGATCATGTAAATCGATCAACAAGTTTTTGGCGCCATTGCCGGGAATTAGTTTAATATTTTTTTACCAATATTAATTTCAATCAAATTAGTCTTAATTTAAACATTTTTTTTTTTATTTTTAATTCTCTTCTTATATTTCTCTCATTTTAGGTACCATGGATGACTTTGAGTATCAATGGCCATACACTAACGTGACTCAACCAAGGGAATGGAGATCGATGACTCACGACACTTTTCCGCAATGTCAAAGACAAATTAAAGAACTTTCGAGGAAGTTGGACGTTATCGCATCCCAACAGAGTCAAGGATGGCGCTTATGTGTGACTATCAGGTCGGTAATCACCCGAGTAATCAATGCACCATCAATCTTGGGCTTAAGACAAAGATGGTGGTAACTACCTCAATCAAGATGCATATGATAATTATGAACAAGTTTGGGGGTATCACCCTTGATTCTTCATGGAGCTACAACTATCAAGACCAATACTCTACTCCAAATCCAACATACACGCCTAATTCTCATCTCAACCTCTATTAAAAGAAGAAAATTCAAGGTTGGAGGAATTGTGGTCCAAGTTCGAGGAGAGAGGATTAATCAAACGGGTCAATTCTAAAACTTATGGATCGATCGATAGAGCAAATGACCAAAGTCATAAACAACCTTCCTCCAAACACTGGCTTTATGACATGGATGATTTAAATTGATGAAGTGCCCGAGCCAAATCTACAATCGGATGAGACACTTAGATGTTGAAAAAGAGGAGACAAGTGGGGATAATGAAAATAAGGCTCTGGTGAAGAACTAACTATGATTACCAACGAGGAGGAGCCGATGTTATTAGTGCCCCAAGTTCCTTCTCCGCCAAAGTTCAAGAATCCTGCTAGATTTGCAAAACCTTGTCCGCTAGGTAGTCATGTCGCTTCAACAATACTCCTTGTGACGTAAAAGCGAGTACAACTTCAAGCCATGGTTCAATGAGTTCGAGAAGATAGAAGAAGAGATTTTTGTGTCCGACAAGCCTCAATGCCGTAATCTATTCGCAGACACAATGGAAAAAACACCTAGATGTTGGACGTTTTAATGTGATCTTATCTAAACAAAGCATGCTAGGTGACTTTAATACAATGGCTATCGTAAATGGGAACCTACCAAAAGCTATATTATTTTCGATGGATGGAGGGTTCCTCAACTTTCAAGAGGAATTGATAGCATTGACTGCATAAAGTCAAAGCCGAAAGACTATAAATCAAGTTACCGATCGGGAGGCAACCCAGAATTTTTATATTTATATGCTTTACTAGTTTATTTAGTAGATAGGAATTAATTTGCTTAGTAAGTTCTCTTATAATCTAATACATGTTGTCTCTCTTCATTGCAGGTATTGGAGGTTCAATGGATAGGAAAATGATCGTCGCTACCATCGCCACCAAAGACCTCACGCTTTAGTCGATTATGTGGAAGTTCTCTTCTACTTATCGCTATATTCTTACAATGAGGACATTGTAATTGCTAAGTTGGGGGGGAGTTTAGTTTAGTTCGTTATCGCATGTTTAGTTTCATGTTTATGTTATGTTATTTTGCATATGTTGTTAATATAGTTTAAGTTCATTATTAAAAAAAAAAATTCAAAATTCAAAAAAAAAAATAATAGTTAGTTACTATGTTCATTTTGCATAAGTCCAAATGGTTTGTTATAGTTAAGTTTATTTTGGCCAATGATGAGATTGGAATTGGGTAGACAAGTATAATAATCGACTATTAGAGCTTTGATGTGATTTCTTGTTATGAATTGAATCTTTTTTGTTTGAAACTAGTATAATAATGATAAGACAAGAAAAACAACTTGTTGATTGATTGAGTTTAAATTGATACATAATGGAACTCTAAAGGATAATGCTAGTTTGAATGAAAGAATGACAAGAATAAGTAGTGATGACTAAAGTTAGACAAGAACCTAAGTTTGGGGGAATATTTGGGGTATATAAGCTATAAAAAAAAAAAAAAAAAAAAAAAAAAAAAAAAAAAAAAAAAAAAAAAAAAGTATGAATAAACACCGTGGCATGCTTGTCTAGTTTTGTGGCCTTTGTTACTTGAGTAAGTAAGCCCGAGGGGATTGTCTTTACACCTAGCGCCCTAAGGTCTTAATGGTCTGGGAGTCGTTGGTCAAAAGCTCGTTAAGGTAGCATTGAAAAGCCTAAGGGAATAAGACATTGCATAGCTATATGTATATATAAAAAGAGAGAAAAAGCGGAAAAAGAGCAAAAAGCCCCCGAGATGAAAATAAAGCATAAGTATCCCATGTCGAATTTCTCGATATTGGTAATTGTTTGATTTTAGTTCGATCTAGCTTGTTTTTGGATTTCTTGAGTTTACATCGTATGATGCCTTCAAGAGACTTGTTATGTGTTAAATTTGATTTTATATCGCTTAGCATGGTTGTTGAGCACACACACGCACTATACCAAAGAATAACAGCTTTAAGACTTGATGATCGACTAGAAATTGTTGATGGTTTTGATATGAAGTATTGTCGTGTTTGCTTGATTGCTCTAAGGTCGAGTGAATAGATTTGATTCTATCAAAATCACCGGATTCAGAGGTATATAGATTAGTTGCATTTCATTGCATTGCATTGCATTATGTTGTGTTGCTTCGGGGACAAGCAACAATTTAAGTTTGGGGGTATTTGATAAGTGGATTTTATATACACTTATCCTAAGATCTTTTACTTGAATTAGTTGCTTATATTTATGTGTCTTAGTTACTTTTCATGCATTTTGTGTTCATTTTGTAGGTTATACATTTGGGAGCTGTGTGAGAGCGACTATTGGTAAGGAAAAGCAAAAGAAAACGCAAAGAAAAGCAAAACCGACATCATTTGGGCTTTCATGTTTACTTCATGTTCTTGGTTTAGAACTTAGCTTACATTGAAGAGCATCGCCTTAGCTTTTTCGAACATTTTGAATCATTCCAATCGGAGTTCGGATGCAAGAGTTATGATCGTTGTACCAACTGGACGCCGAACGTCATGGTTTTGGGTGGTCATTTGCATAAGAGTCACTTCCAGCTCAATTTCAGCCTTCATCCGCCCAGAATTTCTCAATCCTCAAAGAATGAAAGTTGTAGATCTCGTCGATATCTTCGATTTGATAGGTGGAAGCCCCGTAACTCCTCCCGGATCAAAAGTTATGGCCGTTTTACCAGAGGACGCTGAGCGTAAAATGTCGTAACATGGGGCAAAGGCCGGCGCCCAAAATAGTTTTATGCCCAGCCCGGGCGCCGGGGAGCAAGAGTCTCGAAGATCGTGCCCAGCTACCGGGGGCGCTGGGGAAGAGGTTGTGCGGCCTCGACGACGCTTTTGGGCTTAATTTTGACACCTTTTTGACTCCAAATTGATCGGGTTTGTTCCTAAACTAAAAATTGACTTCAGAACCTATAAATACATGATGTAAGGCATAAAATAAAGGGAGATTACATAGATTAGACTAGATTAAACACTCCATTAAATTAGAATATAAACCCTAGTTCTTAATTAGTTTTGAGATTGAAGCAACTTGGAGACCATTGAAGATCAAAGCAAGAGCAAAAGAGGGAGCATCGATTTGGTTCGACAATGTATTCTATTCTCTCTCTTATCATATTTTTTATCTTTTAATGTCTATTCAATTGTGGATTCTTGATTTTAATTCATTAATTATGAACTAATTTCTTTTATTAAGATTTCAATTGAACCTTTTATGGCTATAAATTAGTTATTTAATTTATTCCAATTATTTGTGTCAAAGTGAGTTGTTTATCTTGCCTTATGCTTATTGATTAATTATTTGATCAAGAATTACCTTGTTACTCTGAAGGAATTGAGAAAGGAATTCTAGGGTTAGAATCGGGCATGATATCATGTGACTTAGTTATTTGCACAATGAATAATTAGGTTTGTGAATAGAATGAGAATATCTATTTGCCGCATGTAACACATAAGGAATTGGGATCAGAACGAGTTTAATTCAATTGTTTTGCATAGAGATATAGCAAAATTAATCAAGTTAAATAGAAGGCAAATGATCACTTGAGAAAGGGCTTTTGGCATTTGAGATTTCTAACAATTTAACAATTCAAAGAGATTAATAATAATTGGGATAATTGGATAATTGATTTATAGTTCATAATTGGGGATATTGGAGTCTTAATCCTTATTTATTAACTAGAAAATTTAATCAAATCTTAGTTTTGTTTATTTGCTTTTTTAGAATAATCTTTATTTTTAATTATTTTAATTTAGTTTTCTTAATTAGAAAATCATAATGGTATGCAAATTGTTTAAATAAAATTGATTTGGTTAAGAGTTAGTAATTGGTAATTTTTATTAAATAATTCCTCGTGGGAACGATACTCTACTTTCACTTTATTACTTGTTGACCGTGGTATACTTTACAAAACCTATTTCTAAAACCCTCAAGTATTTCTTCAACCAAAATGAACGATTACGCGCCAAAGACGTTGGCTCGAAATACATTGAAGATTACGATCATACCATTTAATACCATCGTGGGAAAGCGAGCGTGGTAACTGACATGTTGAGTAGAAGATTGTATGCGTTTATGAGTGCAAAGTTGTTAACATAAAGACCCATTTCGTATAACTTACAAATAATGAAGATAAAGCTCAAGACTCTAGGGACCCACGTGGTGATATCAGATATACGAGTAGAATCGACTCTAGTCGATAAAGATAAAGGCCGCTCAAACTACGCACCCGAAGCTGATGAATGTGAAAAAGAAGGTTCAAGAGTGCATTATTCTAGAAGCAAGAATCGACGAAGAGAGGAAATCTCAACCCTCGATTTTATTGGCCCATTTGAAATCCTTGATCGAGTAGGAACTATGGCCTATAGACTCGTTTTATCGCCAAATATATTGCGTGTTCATAACGCTTATCAGGTACCGATGTTATGTAAATATGTGGACAATCCGAACCACATTATTGATTTAGAACCGAACGAGATAGCGAAAGATTTAACGTATGAGGAATTACGTGTTAAAATCTTGAATAAGAAGGATCATATTCAACACTTAAAGGTTATACCTCAAGAGTTAGAATCTGAAATGAAGTCAAGGTATCCTCATCTGTTTGGCATACCAGGTACGTATGTAAATTTTGAGAGCGAAATTTCATAAGAAGGGGAGATTGTGAGACCCCAGATTTTACGAATAAAGTTTTAATTTTCTCGATTTTTTTTTTGAATATTATGGTGTGAATTTGAGATAATGTTATAGTTGTGGGTAGTATTTATAAATTCTGCAAAGTATGCAAGTTGTTATAAAATATTCGTTTGGTCGGGGAATATTTTTTTTGTCGGAGAATATTCGTACGACGGCATAATCATTGGTGGACCCCACAACGGAAGTACTGTCGTCGTAGTTAGAAAATGACAAAAATATTTTATGAAAATAACGACGGAGGTTTTACCGTTAAAACTGTTGAACTACCCGGTAGTAAAAATACAGTAATACGCGTGGTTGCATAGTAGCACATGGTATTGATTATTGATGCTTACGTAAGAAGTCACTCAGTTATACTCAATTATTGCTACAGTAATTGCTGCATTCATATTATTGATTCGATTATTGTCATAGTATCATCTGCATAATATGATATATTATTAGATTAATAATTGAGACGACAAAGTTATTCATATTATTAAATTGCAATATTTACAATGTCAAGAAGTCCTGTCAAGGAGAGGTTTGGTCACCTAATTACGCGCCAATAGGGAGAAATCCTTATTGGAAAGCCCCCTCTTTCTTGGGAACGACCTGGTTGATAAATATTGTGAGTTATAATATTAATGATGAATGTTATTAAAATTGAAGTTTTGCTCGAAGTTGAATTTGGAGACGCGGACGTGATATTTGAGTCCGGAACGATGAAATTAGTAAAAATAGTCTATAAACACAAAATTTTCTGGTTTTTACTATTTAGTCAAAAAGTCAACAGTTGACTTTTTTGGGAAAAGTCAAACTTCGAAATTTCGAAATTTATATTTTTGATAAAAATAGTTTCATTGTGTTGGAATTATTTGTGTTAGTGAAAATCGACATTTATTTAGATAAAAATTGATGTCTAGAGGTTATATTGACCAATCGGGTATTTAACCGGATAAATGAGTAATTGATTGCTATTATTTTACATGATTATAAATATTTGTTAACATGTATGTACTATTGAATCACATTCTTATACTATTAGGGGAGTTGGTGCAAGATTGATGATACTTGCATGACTAAGTTAAAAATGGAGGTATAGATGGAGGTACTATACTGTAATTAATTTTTTCACATGTTTACAACTATTGAGTCACATGATTTACTATTGATTCACATGATTTACTATTAGGGGAGGTGGTGCAAGTTTGATAATACTTGGATGACTGAATTAAAAATGAAAGAAAAGTTGGTGGTATTGTACTGTAATATTCTGAGCCCTAAAACGTGCAATTATCGAAACTATGTTTTCCTATAAATAGAAGCTCATTCTTCTTTCATTTCTCACAAATTCACTAAAGCTTTAGAGCCATTATTATAGAGAGAAATCTATAAAGAGAAAGAAGAAGAGAAGTTTGCTCCCTCACTATTTAAGTATCCAGTCTTCTTTTGAGGTAAGGGATATTATTTGTTGTACCTGTAAGGGGTATTATTTCTTTCTTATTCATGAAGAGAACTTATGTTATTCCATCCTTTATTATTCTGTTGGAATAACCTGTTATGCAAAGTACCACATACATGGTGAAATTCTTCTATTATTCTATTCTTTATTATTATGTTAGAATAACCTGTTTATGCGAAGTACCGCATACATGGTGAAATTCTTTTATTATTCCACATTTATTATTCTGTCAGAATATCCTGTGTGTGCGTTTTATGCCGGACCTGATTCCATTATTTATTATTTCGCATTTATTATTTTGTCGGAATATCCTATCTGTGCATTTTACGCCGGACCTGGTTCCATTATTTATTATTCCGCATTTATTATTACGCCGGAAAATCACATGCATGCGTTTAAGTTTCTAACTTTGGTTCCATTATTTATTACTCTGTTGGGAATAACACATGCATGCGGTTTCTATCGCATGCATGGTAAATCTTTCTGTTATTCCATTCTTTATTATTACATTGGAATAACTTTATACATGTTGATTTCACATGCATGGTGAATGATCCTTTGTATCCATTCTTATTAAATTATGGAAATGATCATGCTAGTGGATTATTGGCATAGCGGAGACGAAAATCCATTTGCAGTTTCATATATTCTCTTATACTCAGTTGGTTAAAGCTTTGACTTCTATACTCCATGAAATTAGTGGAATATCCTTGATATTTGCGCTTCATCCAGTATCTTTTCATGGAAATATTCTTCTAAGCATTCTTAAATTTTACTCTATAAAGAAGTATCATGTTGACAATTTGGACGTTATTTGTTCCTAGTTAAATTAATTCGTGAACTTGTTTTATTGAATTATATGTCATTGTCATGATGAGTTATGTTGGTTATTATGTGAAAACATGACAGTTTCTTAGAAATCACAAAGGGTTGAAAATCAGATTTTGGGGAAAACGGAACATGAAATTCAATTGACCATATCTCCTATTATATTTCGAATTTTTGGATGTGGTCAAGTTCTGGAGTTAGATCTATGAGTTATGTAACTTATCCAAGTGGAATCACTGGAAAAGGTGTTGTAGATTTTCGTGTGGACTGATTTTAGCAAAGGAGTCCAAAGCTGCAAAAAACCAAAAATGCTACTGCCCAGAAACTTTAAGGGGCTATTTCGGCCACTAAATTTGTGAGAAAAATTCTGGCCTTTTGGGACATGAAAGTATATGGTATAAGGTACCTCCTGTCCAAAAATGAGATCATTCCGACTTAAAATAAGCAAGTTATGATCATTTCAATATTTAAGTTTTTCCGACAAAAAAACGCTATAACTGGAGTTCTATAACTCCGATGAACATGAAATTTAAATTGGAAGCTCACGTTAACATGTGTAAGATTCGGCCAAGATTTGGGAATTTTTGGAGTTAACCTTGAGGTAGCTAATTTCTTAAGGAATTAATTAGAAATTGATTTTTGAAAAATAGTAAATGAATTTTAAAATTTCGAGAAAAAATATATGTTCATTACGGGACTATATTATGCTAAATCCCGTAAAAGAAATATTTTTGGGACTGATTTGGTATTTTCATGAAAATAGTTTAATTCTGAACATATGAGTTAAATATATTATGTGAAGTAACAAAGTTGGAAAAAATAGGATTTTATGGCTTGGAAATCCTATATAAGGTATATGTAGATTGTTGATAAAGGGATTTGATCATTGGTGATGAAATCTTTTGAGTATGGCATTTTGAATGATTAAATGCATTATTTGATAAAGCTGTAAACAATTGAAATAAATTATTTATAAGTTTAAGAGGTGATTAAAATATTGTTATAATATTAACAATATTTGATTATGAGTTATTTAAGTGATGGATAATATTTGGATAAAATTAAAGTCTTTAATATTTATCCTTGTTTTAGTTTGATTAATGCTTATATCATTGTCATCATCCTCATGCTTATATGGTGATGAAAGTTATCTTTGGCTTACGTGCGAAGATGGATTTGTTGATTATTGAATTGTATATCTTTGGCTTCGTGCAAAGATGGATTGTTGATTATTGATTTTATTATTGTATATCTTTGGCTTACGTACAGAGATGGACTTGGTATGATTATGACAGAGAGATTATTCGGTATTGTCATGACCATTGATGATTTAATGAATATCCTTGGCGTAGTAGTGCGGGGATGATTCGATGATGCGGTTTATTTATTAAGTGAGAGTCTCAAATGATAAGAATTGATGAAAATATTTTAAATCATAGAAGATAGTAGATTTTATTCTTTACTTGACTCTTCTTATGAATTGCTTATTTCGTTGCAGTTAAACTTGATGTCTATTGTATTTTATCAGTTTAACATTATTGAAGACTATTGATAATTTATTACGCATTATCTTAGTCATAATATTTCTTCTTGGGCTAGTTGAGCTCACCCTTTCTTTCACCGTTTCTCTTGAAATGAGAATATATTTGGGGGACGAGTCGGGAATGGAGTAGCGTGATCCGGATGATAGCATTAGTAGTCCTCACTATTCTGTTAAATAGTGTGACAATAAATTTAACGAGGACTGAATTTGAGTTTGTATACTGTCTATGAGGACTACATTGAGACTGGATATTGTCTAGAAGGCAGTATTCTTATTTAAACTATCAGTTTATGTTTTGTCGTATTTTACACGACAACTGTATAGTTAAGTTTGTATTTATATTTTGTACCATGTATTTGGCGACTCAGAATAGGTGATGTATACCTAATTTTGGGGGCGTCAAGATATATCTGGCTCGGTAACCGATCTAACTCACTGTGATGGAAGTGTAGATGAGACGGGAACTTGTTTGTTGGTTGTTTGTGGAAAACCACTCAGAGTACCATATGGACTACTAGCAGAGAAGTGATGTGTGCTGAATCCTAGAGAAGTAATAAGAAGATGATAAGGATGTAAATCATCGAAGATGATAAGCATATTAAGTAAGACATCTCCGTATGTCATGAAGTTGCAAGTTGGTAATGAAAGTAGGTCGCGTAAACTTAGGTCGAAAGAACGTGAACCCTAAGAAGTAAAGTTAAGTAAACCAATATGTAGGTCAAATATATGACTATTTGGTTAGCGATTGAGAATAAATACCCATTGCCCAGAACCGACAAAGTATTTTTCTAAGATAGATTTGTATATGGGGTATCATAAGATGAAAGTAAGGAAGAAGGAGGAGGTACCTAAGATGACATTCAGAACTCGTTATAGTTATGACAGGTTTCTAGTTATGTCAATTGGGTGGACTAATGTACGAAAGTTATATTTTTTCGTAGGGGGCACCGAGCAATTCGATGGCAAATTGATAGGTACCCTTTTGAGGTGCTATGTTTGAAAGTACCATTAGCGTCATCGGTTGGTGTATTTGGACGAGTGTGTTGTAAGGATCATTGGTGATATTCTAGTCTGTTTAAAAATGCTAGAAGATCATTCTGAACATTTGAAGATAGTGTGGGAAACACTATGGAGGGAGAAGTTGGATACGAAATTCACTAAGTGTGAATTTTTGCTTAAAAGATAGTATTTTTCAGTGGGGAAAATGTGAGATATACACGGACTTTAAGAGTCTGAAATATATCTTCACACAGAAGAAGTTGAATATGAGTTAGAGAAGGTGATTATAATTGATAAAAGATTACGACTGTGATATCTTATATCATACAGGGAAGGTAAACGTAGAATTCGATGCATTATATAAAAAGGTGGGGAAGAGCTATCAATGTTAATGATTCAGAATGAGTTAATAACAGAGATGGCATGAATGGAGTTAGAAGTTAAATTATAGAATGAAGTGGTAGAAATGTTATCCACAATGTAGACTCAATCCACAAAAATGGAACAAGTTAAGTAAGTACAATTAGGTAAGGAGGAATGCAAGAGAATGAAGAAGAAGATGTAGGATAAAGAAAAGATCAAGTATCATCTCATTTTGAAGGAGGGATTTGAGTTTCATATAATTTTAAAGATTAAAAGAAGAATTAATCAGAGGAAGATAGCGTAATATGTCAATAAGTATTTAAACTTCCAACTCAAATTATTGATAGAAAGTGACAAGTCATGAAAAATAAGATAATACCTTCGTTGAAGGTAAAATGAAATAACCACAATGTCGAAGAAGATTAAAACAAAAGAAAATTTTTCCTCAATGGTGTATGTATTAGTAGCGAGATTCTGGGATAGAATCCTTATAAGGGGGAAGAGTGTAACGCCCCAGAAAATTCAATTTTTTTTTTTGAGAATTAAATTTTTATTTGATTATGTGGATTAAATAAATTTAATTGATTATTTATGGGAGTAAGCTATTTGAAGGTCGTTCGATGACCTAAACATATTAGAATGTCATAGTATTTTGGCTACGTGATAGAATTAAAGTGTTTGAATTTCCAAGACGAGAATAAAAGCTTTTCGAGAAATTTTTCGAAAAACACTATTCACGCATTTCTGCTCGGGAATTATTTTTGAACTTCCGAGAAATACGTAATGATAGAATTCTAAGACGAGATGGAATATCCAATAATATTTCAGTTATGGAAAATGCAGTTTTTCGCCTGCGAACTTAAAACCTAACGATTATGGAAAGTGAATTCCGAGAAGGAATTTTAATGCATGTAATGAATTAAAGCAATGATTGTATAATACGTAAGTATTGTACGAGGTAATGAATATGAGTATAATACGAGGTATTATACGAGTATGTGTGAATGATGGAATGTCGTATATTAAATAAGTATACGAATTGGAATACGGGATTATACATTATAAGGCTTTAAGCTTATGTATTAGACTTGTAGGATTTGTTAAGAATTATATAAGCCCAAGGGTGGAAATGGTTAAGTCTAATGTGAATTAATAAACAAGCCCAATGTTTGTTTAATGCAAGCCCAAGTATAAGTTAAGCTAAAAGCCCAAAGTATTAACTTATGGGTTATTGGATGGTTTAAACCCATGGGTGATCCAAAGTAATGAGAAAATAATTAATGTGATAAGCAAGTAAAGTGCTTATGTGTGGTGAGCAAGTAAAAGTTGTGATCAACAAGCAAACGGTAAGCTAGGTGATTAACAAGTAAACTTAAAGGCTAAGTTATGTGATTAAAAAGTATACTTAATGATTAAGTATATGTGATGCCCAAGTATTTAATAGATGTTGTGATGGCCAAGCAAAGAGTGTGGTGGCTAAGTTAACTTAGTGCTTAAGCTAGGAATAGTAAGGAGGTGTAATAAGGAGGTGGGATTGGCTTTGGACTAAAATGCCCTCACTTTAGTTTTCCTATAAATAGGATGCTTCCTAGCTCATTTGTTAGTTGTTAGATTTTTATCCAATAACTTATAGCTTATTGGTTAGAGAGAAAAAGCTACAAAAGCTAGAACAAGTTAGCCTTTGAGAATTCAAGAAACAAGAAGGAGATTAAAGATTAACCAAGTGATATTCAAGGGTAAGAACTTAAACCATGAATCTCTTTCTCTTCCAATGTTAGAGAAGTGGGTAGTGGTAGAACATGTATGCTAAGGAACGATAAGAATGATTAATCAATGGACTTAAGCCGTATAAATCATGAATAAGTAATTCAAACTTAATTAAGTTATGAACTCATGAGGAACTTAGATGAACTACTCATATGTTTACCTTAATAAGATGGTATGATAATAAGAAGCAAGAATGGTGGTTAAAAGATTTAGACCATGTTAAGTCAGGAGAAATGAAAGTGTAAGTAGTTTATACTTTTATAAGTTATAAACTCACAAAGAAGTAATAGCTTATCATGTTTATAAGTTAATGAAGTATGTATGTTAAGATATTAGTATGATGGATTGAATCCATTTGAAACGATGAACAAATCATAAGAAATGAAGTTAAGGCGGAGGAATTCACGAGTTTGGACGACAATCGTCGAATTCATGAAATTCTCGAAGTGGAAGTCGAATTTTGATATTGAGCTTGGAAACATTAATTTTAAATGGAGACAAGTCTTATTTGGCATTATAGAGTTGCGGACGCGAGAATGACTCAATTCTGACTTAAAACGAAGAAACGAGCGATGAACGTTCACGAACATTTATCGTTTTCGTTAAAATGGACTAATAGGTGAATTTTTAGTTAAAGAAGTCAAATAGATAAAATTCTTGCATGAACACGTAGAGTATGTAATTTGTGAACCGTAGGCTCTTGAACGAGCCAATTCGGACTTATAACAAAGAACTTATGAGCCCGGGAATCTCACATAAAAAATTATCTGTCAAATTTTTTCGATCGGAAATGCAAATGCGCATGACTGAGAAGTGCTTTTATGCACCTTGACTGATCTTACGGAGCGAGGGGTTGACTCATTGGAGTTTCAAGTGGCAGCGCCAACTCTAGTTATAACACTTTCATGCCAGCAATTGCCGTGTCTGATAGGATCAGATTGGAAAGTGGAAATACAATACCACTAGTACAAAGGAATCTGGCGCCATGGCCATTGCATAGTTAGTGGATTTTTGTTGACCAAGTTGTTTGTGAACCCAATGGGTTGCAAGACAAGTATGGGTCATATAATTGGTTAATGAACATAATAAGACCTTTCCTAAATCACTTTTATAGTGATGCCTTTAGGAATTTAATGTTGTTTAATAATTAAACAAAGAACGTAAAGTATAAGAAAGTGAAATGTATTCAATAATGATATTGACTATAATGTTGAGAGTTACAACTAAAAGTTTTTAAGTAATACGTGTATGTGAACGTGAACGGTATGCAAAAAAGTGTACTTAACCAATGACAATCGAGTTTTGATTAATAACGTAAGAATGTTAGTAAGCCGTGAGGAAGGATGATTAACTCGAAACAAGTTCTATTAATGAAGTAAATCCACGTAAGACATAGAAGAGGAAGAAGTTGGTAAGAATGATGTAAAAGATAATGTCAAGCTGGAACCAATAATAAGAAATCTAATACAAGATTAGATTGAGAAGAAGGGTAAGATTCATTAGGAACCATGTATGTTCATTCATAACCTAATGTGGTATGTTATGTGGTTATGTGTTGTAGAGACTGTAAAGACTCAAATGAAAAGTAATTTTACTGTAGCAGACGCTGAAGGAAAGTTTTCTAAACACTTGTCTAACCTTCGTGTTAGCCAAGTTTTCAGTGATTCATGTTATAAGACGCATGAATTATTTTATGAAAATGTCGATGCCGATTTTACAAAATTAGACTAATCTTGAAGATTGATTAATTTATTTACAAGTCTTTCAATATAGAATTGATAATGCTATCCTACGCCAATTGTTTGGTATGGATTCAAGGTAAGCCTGAGTATGAATAAACAAATGTATTTTTTCATCGATTATTCGATGGGCACGCGAGGTTGCCAAAACTTAAACGTACATACGTTTAAAGGATGTAGTGTTGATCAACATAGAGTACTATGGGCTGATCACCCAGAAGTGCTCATAAGATATACTGGACTTACGGACTTAGTGTCGGGTTGTCCTTTTCAAAGAAATTATGAAATGCTCATGGTCTTGGACCAGAATTGACGTTTTACTAAATATTGTTGTTGTAAAACGTTTTGAATCAAAAGAAGTGCTATTTTGAATTATCGATAATACTTCGTAACTATTGTTCAGTTATTGAAGATATACGATTCTTATGTTTCAAGCATGTCGTTTAAAAGAAATTGTTGTACTTGCTGAGCTTATCATGCTCACTCTTTCTTGAACCATATGAATGAAGTTAAGACCGAACAAACCGAGGAATCTGACGTGGACAAAGGCAAGACGAAGATGAACGATTAGTTTACCTTGTAATAAACTAGTAAATTGTATATATCATAGTATGATGAACAAAGAATGTAATGGTTTTAGAACCTGGGAACGAGATGTAATATTATTAATGTAATAAGAATGTCATTGATACACACATTTTGATGTTGTTTCAATAGAATGAATGGACAGCTATGAGTACCGTGTAGCACCATCTGTCGGGATGGAAGATACCCGGATTTGGGGGTGTCACATGACCCTTTAGGTTCTCCATATTAAACCGGTTTTGAATAAATCAATTCGAACAATTCTAATCTTATTTAAATAAATAAATTAAAAAATTAATTTGTTTAAATAAATAATATTTATTCTACAATAGGGATAAACCTCCCTAGCGATCAACGAATTTCCAGATAATATAGATTTCAACATTAATCATAAAAGAACCTTTGAGTAAATAGTTACCGTATAATTCAATCCTTCCACCATACAATGTCCCAATTAAATATAAGACATGAAATTACTCTGAAGTCTTATTTTATTTATTTATATGTATTTTGACTCTTAAATGCACAACTCCAAATAATGCAAATTAGAAACTCCTTTCTAATTTCATTCTGCCTTGGCCAAGGACTACTGGGTTCTCATTTATCGAATCACATAGGACATTTCTCTTCTTTTACTAGAGGCGATAGATTCTTTATTGATCATACATTATCTCCATGTACAACTTATTATACAAAAGCATACCCTTTGATATACCCTAAGGGTCTTAAGGAATAAGTCAAAGTATAACTCATCATACACAAGATACTATGATGATCTCAAGTCCGAGGATCACTTGTACTACTATCACTACTGGAATTCCTATTGACAGGTAAGTAAAACTTCATTAGGTATTCCTTAGCGAGCCACGCTCAGTGAACTTATTTTCTAATAAGCACCTACATACTTGCTTTAGTGTCTCCACACAAATGATCATCAGATCAATCATCCTCATCCAATGAGCAAGCAACGTATGTACCAATCTATCCGGATTCACTAATCCCCAATTTAGTATTCCAACGATTGGGAACTATTTTAGTTTTTAGCTTTCTAAGAATTTAGATCTCATTAGAATGATCATCATTATTATTCTAAAAGCATTACTTAAAACTATGAGTTTATCACATATTATAAAGCAGCATCATGTAGATAATTTAAAAGCTTTTAATAAATTAATACTTTTTATTAATAAATGAATAAGATTGTTACAAAGTATATGCTTTATCATCAAACATGATTGGCTTGCGTGCATACTACTTTCAATCTCCCACTTGCACTAAAGTCAATCGCCATGGTATCTCATACCCTTCTTCTCTAAGTGACGATTATCCTGCTGTTGGATAAGCTTTAGTTAATGGATATGTAATGTTATTCTTGAGAGTCCACTATCTCTATAGTGATTTCCCATCTTTTAATGATTCCTCTAATCAAATGAAAGTGCCACAACACATGTTTAGATCCAAAATGAGACTTAGGAACTATTCCTAGTTCTGTACTAAACTTTTCATCCAAATAATCAACTTTCAGCTTCATTTACAGATATATATACTTTGTCTTTATCACTAAACCAGTAACTCTTTGCTGTTTGGAACCTTTCCGATTCACTGCACCACCGTTCAAGGTAATGCTTTACCTTAAAGTGAATTTTTTGTCATCTTGGTCTGTCTGAAAAACTTGAGTCTGATAAGCCCTCTAATTTTAATTTAGACCCACCATGAATATGATCACTGACTCATAGTGAACTTCTCCAGAATATGATTGATCAACATCAGGTCTCATACATTTCATTGTATACATGATAGTTACCCATGCGATCTCTCTTTTATGAGTCTATGGGGACTATTAAGAGAGATACACTCCATGGCTCATCAACATGAGACAACTCTTGGAGTTTGCCATGCTAAACGACTTTAGCATCAAATGAATATACGTTCCTTGGGTTAAGTCGAGCATCATCTTGAATCTATCTATATAGATTTTATCCCCAATTAAGATACTCTTCCCAAATAATGCATGGATGAATGTTTAGACAACTTTATCTTTATTGATTATAGCATTGGTATGTCATTCCTTATCCGTAGTATATCAACATATAATACTAGGAATGTCAAGACACTCCCGCTGACCCTTTTGTACACACTAGGTTCATTCTTGTTTTTGATAAAATTAAACTCTTTTGAGTGTCTCATCAAAACGAATGTTCCATATTTGAGAAGCTTGCTTCAATCCATTTCTCTGAGTGTCTACAACTCTTACCTCATCGTATGTAACTGGATCATCATCTTCTATGATGTGTACCTCATCATCATCATCTATGATGAATGCATACCTCCTAGGTATCTTTGATACTATTCCAGATTTACGATTCAGTTGTGGTACAATAGTTCTATCTATAGGTTCCTCTTATTTGACTTATAGTGTTTTGTGGTTCTTGAACTCTTCAAGATCTATTATCTGCCCACTAGCCCCTTTAATGATAAACACCTTTATCTTAGAAGGTAGTGTGTTTTGCAACAAACACCTTTTGCTAAGTAGGATTATAGAACATATACCCTAAACTTACTTTAGGATGTCCCACAAATCTGTACTTGTCAAATTTTGTCCCAAGCTTATCCTTTTGAAACCTTTTCACATAAGTTGGACAACCCCTTATCTTAACATACTAAAGATTTGGAATCCTCCCTATCCATAACTTTTATGGAGTCTTGGGGCCAGATTTTGAGGTTACCTTTTCGTAGATATGCAGCCATTTTTAGGACATTACCCCATAAGGATACTAGAATGTCAGTAAAATCATTATGGACCGTATCATGTCCAACAAGGTACGATTTTTTCTTTCAGATACATCAATCAATTATTGCGTATCAGGAGGCGCTCATTATGAGAAAACCATTTGAGATGATCTAGAAACTTATTGCACAAGTATTTATTCCTTGATCTAATCAAAGAATCTTAATACTTTGCCAATTTGTTTTAGTTCTGAATTCTTTGAACCTTTTAAATAATTCACACTTATATTTCAGCAAATACATACATTCAACTCTTTGAATGATCATCTCCTTTTCTTATACTAATTTATTCAATATGAAAAATTATTTTCACGTAAGTCAAGTATACAAAATTCATTAAGTAATATTCCAGTTCTATACAAAACATTATTATTATAAATAGAATAACAATTGTTCTTAAATATAATACCAAAGATTTCATTGTCCAACAACAAAATGGAAATAATGTTTCCAATGAGAACTGGACTATAATAACAACTTATTGACTTAATAGATTTTCCCGTAGGTAATGTTAAACTATAAGTTTTTATGGCTAATGCAGTAACTTTTGCTTCATTTCCCACACATAGGATTACTTATTTTTGTTTAGCTTTCTACTTCTTCTTGGTCCCTTCATAAATCTATATTTATGATAACCAAAGTCGGTATCCAATACCCAAGTAGAACCTTGACTTAAAGAAAAATTTATTTTAAATCATGAACAAAATAATATTTGTAACCGAACTTCACTAAGCTTTTTCTGGTTAGCCTCTGCAAGATGCTTCTTGCAGTTTCTAGCCAGTGTCCAGGCTTATTGCAGTGGAAGTAAACTCCTTTGCTTTCCGTATCAGTTTTGTTCTTATTATCCTTTATTTTTTGCCTTTCTATTTACCTTTTTTGAATCGTTCTTCTTTTCAGAAGATCCTTTGGCCCCTACCAGTAAGACATGGTCTTTCTTGGTTGGAAAGTGACTCTCAACATTTTTTTAATATGTTAAGCAAATCAGCGAGGCTGATATCTAGCTTGTTCATATGAAAAATTCATAATAATTATGAAAGGAGTCCGGGAGTGAGTGCAAGATCAAATCTTGGCTCAACTCTCCATCCATTACAAAAGTTGTTGTCCTAATTGATTAATCAAATTGATAATGTTAAGGACTTTTATCTGTACTATAGTGTCATCGGTCATTCTAAATCGGAAGAGCTCCTTAGATATGTAATATCTATTAGTCCCACTTTCCTCCCATCAACTACTTGATGGGCAGGAATATAGTAAGATCATCAATAGTTTCATGTTGACGCTGAAGCTCGTAATTCATGGATGTGAGCATGATGCATTGAGCCAACTGTGCATCATCTTGCCACTTTCTAAAAGTAGCAATCTCTTCCTCAGAGGCATTGTCTGCAACCATTGCAGAGATAGACGTATTAAGGACATAAGATAGCTTTTCAGCCATGAGAACTATTCTCAAATTCCTTAACCAATCCGTTTAATATGGTCCGATTAAATAACATCTAATATGCTTCGTAGTGATTGTAATTTTAGATATTGTAAAATTCTGTAAATGAATTTGTAATTAACAACATTTTAGCATACATTCTTTTACTAATTACCAAAATAATTTAGGTCTTATTTTAAATTGGTATCTTTCACTATTTTCTTCAAACTATATTACCCTCACTTATATAGTTCGGCAAAATCTAATTAAAGATATGCTAGTGAGAATAAGGATCCCATTTCAAATGTATATAGCCTTGTGTGTGCACAACAAACTATATATAAATAAATAGATAGACAACTCTTGTCAATTACATCAACTATGCAACTCCTTGTATTTTGCCTCTTAAATCATAATGGTCAAGTGTGTGCACATACGAACTAAAATGATTTAAGTTAAGTCAGACCCATCATTTCCATATAAGTGATGAGAAAATTACAGCCCTTGTGTGTGCACAACAAAGCAGTAATGTTCAATTCCTTATAAACATCATATGTAATAAAAACAACATCTTAAATATTTAACACTTGCCTTGTGTGTGCACAACAAACTCATATTAAATATTCAATACTCTATTTTTTTTCTATCATCTTTAGAAGGCTGACGGTTGATATTCCAAATATCTTTGAGCGTTACAACAATATAAAATATTTGAGGGTTTGTTATTAATTTGTCACATCTTGTTAATCTGCGCGCATGCACATATATATAAAATACGCGTCATATTAATGAACATGTGAAGCATGTTTGCATATAGAATACTATATTCGACCCGGATTGATTATGAACTTTTATTCTAGTTTGGTTCACTAGAGCCACCAAGTGAACCAAAAGGTCAAACCCTAGGGGTGCAAGAATTAATATTTAAATATAACTATTACATTTAAACCCGGGCTCCATTACAAACGGGTCTTCAAACGCTCCTTGCTCTTTGATCTCCAATTCTTCAAAATTAATTCTAACAATTCCTATTAGAAAACTATTTTAAAATAAATAGAAACCTTGATCAGCAGTCAAAGGGAAGTACATAGGAGGAAGATAAAATTTACATTAAGAAAAAATTAGAGAAGACGAGGTACGCAGACCCCATTTAATAAAACCTATACATTCATGCATCCAACTAAAATAAAATCCAATCACATTGGTCAATAGTCCATAATCAATCCCATTTATTATCATACACATCACCATATGCATCAATAAATAACATTCATCTCATGAACAATAATCATTCAATATATATATATATATATATATATTGATATCATTTAATGGGCAAATTTAGTTAGTATAAAATATAATTTTGAATTAAAATAAACTCCTTTATTTTAATCCAAATTTAAATCAAAATAAACCCTTTTATTTTAATTTATTCAATTTTGAATAAAATAAACTATTTTATTTTAATCAAATTATTTAATCAAAATAAACTCCTTTATTTTAATTAATAATGAAATCTAATTCCAAGTAAAAAAACACCTTTATTAAAGGAAACACGAATTCTCTTCCTATTCACAAATAAACTCTTTTATTTTGAATAATATGAAATCTTATTTCATATCTAAATAAACTCTTTTATTTAAGGAAACATGGATTCACTTTTCTATTCACAAATAAACTCCTTTATTTTAGGAAACATGAAATCCAATTTCAACTCCAATTAGTTATCATGGAATCCAATTCTAACTCTAATTAGTTAGGTTGAAATTCAATTTTAAAATTAAAATTAAAATTTTTTATTTTAAAATTAAAATAAACTTTTATTTAAATTATAAAATTATTAAAAATATTATATATATATATATATATATATATATATATATATATATATATATATATATATATATATATAATAAACGTGAACAATTAATTGGGTTGGGAATTTTTTTTAAAAAAAACTTTTATACAATAAAATTATGCCCAATTAAATTGTTCTAAAGAAATATCAATATACATATCAAATTAAAACAATTTAATAATTTGCATAAAGGTTTGGCTCTGATACCACTGTTAGGTTTGTAATATTCATGAACGCAACAAATTGCACAAAATAAGCGGAAACGTGGAAAACCAGAGTTTTAAAATTTTACAAACTATATACTCGGATCATCCTTTATGCATAATTATTAATTAAACGAAAAGATAAAGAACAAGAATCATACTTGAAGATTTGAGCTTCCTCAAGTACAAGTTCACCTCCAAAACCTTTCGCGTTCAACTTGAATCCACCGGTTTTAGTTCCTTCCTTTGATCAACATTAGCCACCCAAGTGTTTGGCCTCTAGAGGTGATCCACCAAGGAAGAAGAAAAAAATTCAAGAAGATGGGTATTTGGCAAAACCCTAATTTTTTATCTCATAGAAAAAAGGGTGTACTCTCCCACAATTAGATTTACGTATTATATGAAAACCTCAACCCCACCCATAATAAGACTTCTCTTATTAATAGATGTGGGCAACCCTCCCTAACAATTAAGGAATTGAGTTTTATTTTAATTAATTAAATTCCTTTAATTAATTAGACTCCCAATCTTATTAGGAATAATTAATTAAACTCTTTTAATTAATTAGCCTCCTAATCTTATTAGGATATTTGAGAGTAATTTTATTAATTAATTCCTAAACTCCTTTAGAAATTTAAAAATAATAATAGTAATAATAATAATAAGACTCCTCTTATTAATTTATATTTAATATTTCCAAAATATTAAATAATAAATATTAAGCTATTTAATTTATTCTATCACCATAGATTAAATTAAATATACTTAACTTATTATTACGATTATGCGATTAACTTCTTAAATAATTATTCTTCCTTTTATGATATAACCCTTTAGGTTCTCCATATTAAATCGGTTGTGAATAAATCAATTAGAACAATTCTAATTTTATTTAAATAAATAAATTAAACTATTAATTTATTTAAATAAATAATATTTATTCTACAATAGGGATAAGCCTCCCTAGCTATCAACGACTTTCCAGATAATATAGATTTCAACATTAATCATAAAAGAACCTTTGAGTAAATAATTCTAAATACAATTCAATCCTTCCACCATCTGATGTCCCAATTAAATATAAGACATGAAATTACTGTGAAGTCTTATTTTATTTAATTATATGTATTTCGACTCTTAAATGCACAACTCCAAATAATGCAAATTAAAAACTCCTTACTAATTTCATTCTGCCTTGGCCAAGGACTACTGGGTTGTCATTTATCGAATCACATAGGACATTTCTCTTCTTTTACTAGAAGCGGTAAATTCTTTATTGATTATACATTATCTCCATGTACAACTTATTATACCCAAGCATACCCTTTGATATACCCTAAAGGTTTTAATGAATAAGTCAAAGTATAACTCATCACACACAAGATACTATGATGATCTCAAGTCCAAGGATCACTTGTACTACTATCACTATAGGAATTCCTATTGACAGGCAAGTAAAACTCCATTAGGTATTCCTTAGCGAGCCACGTTCAGTGAACTATTTCTCTAATAAGCACCTACATACTTGCTTTAGTGTCTCCACACAAATGATCATGAGATCAATCATCCTCATCCAATGAGCAAGCAACATATGTACCAATCTATCCGAATTAACTAATCCCCAATTTAGTAATCCAACGATTGGGAACTATTTTAGTTTTAAGCTTTCTAAGAATTTAGATCTCATTAGAATGATCATCATCATTTTTCTAAAAGCATTGCTTAAAACTATGGGTTTATCACATATTATAAAGTAGGATCATGTAGATAATTTAAAAGCCTTTAATAAATTAATACTTTTTATTAATAAATGAATAAGATTGTTACAAAGTATATGCTTTATCATCAAACATGATTGGCTTATGTGCATACTACTTTCAATTATGACTAAGATAATGTAGAACAATTATCCTTAGTCCTCAATAGGGAAAAATCTGATAGAATACAATAAACAACAAGTTTTAGATCAACAATTGCAGCGGAAATAACAATTCATTAGAAGAGTTAAGTAGAGAATGAAGTCTACTATCTTCTATGTTTTAAAAGTCCATCATCAATATTTTATCCCTGCAACATCAATCAATATACATCTTGAATCAAATATTAATCTTTGCACTACGTGCCAAACATATTCATTTGTATCACCAGTTGGTCATGTTCATCTCAACACCTGTCAATCTTTGCACTACGGGCCTAATAAGTGGATTTTATATACGCGAATCATTGTCCATTTCATGCTTATTTGTTGCTAATTTCTTGTGTTCATGTTTGTTTTGACTTGTTTTATGTTATTTCATGTGTAGGATGGTTGTTGTGGCATTTAAAGTGTATTTGGAGTCAAGTGAGATGATTTAGAGTCAATTTGGTGCACTTTTGGAAGGATTCATGAAGCAAGAGAAGTGGATTAGAGAATAGAAACTTTGTAGAAGTGATAGGATTTAACCTATAAACCCCGCTTTGGTGAAGGGGTCTTCATCTGATTATGATGAGAAAGGGGAGCGGTAGGAAGCGACTCACATAAAACATGCACCCGTAGAAATGGGGTCTCGATTGGAAGACTCTGTTGCTTATTTGAACTTTGATGGGAGTTGGTTTCTAGCATTTGAATAGTTTATGGACTCTATTTAGTAGAGGATTCGACTGGGACTTGTGTGTTTGATATCTACTACTCTATTAATAACAAATTCAACAACACACAAGACACATTACGAAGATCAATCTCAGCTTTTCTAAGCAAGCGTTGGAGGAGTATTTCGAAGAGATTTTCGAGACAATTGCAATTCTAGGCTACGAGAAGGGTGTTTTACAATATTCTTCATCTTAGGCAATTATTTGTAATTTAAAAAATGATTTCTATGATTTTTTCAGTGTTTATTTCGTTTATGATGAACTAATTCACTTTTTAGGCTTATAATGGATCTTTGAGTGAATCGATGATTTTGTACCTTTAATTTCCTTTTCAATAATCTATTTCTAATTTATCTATATTAATTCGAGCTTGAAGTTATGAATTGCCTGATCAAAAATTCTTTGTGGATTTGTATGGAATCGAGAGAGGATATTCAAATCTAGACTTAGTTAATATAGCATGTGTTCATGAATTTTGTGAATAGCAGAATCTTGATGAATGTTAAGGTAGAGATATGCTTGACATCGCATGTAATCGGATAGAGAACTTAATCTTAAACCTTCTTTAATTTTAATTCACATAGAGATATAGTGAGTTAGTTAATTGAGGTGTTTAACTTATTTCTATCTTAATTGTGGATTTAAGTTAATACAATATTAGTGCATCGAGAGGTGGTTAATACTACGTTCGTGTTCTTGATTAATAAACTGGGACAGTGAGTTGAATCGGAATAAGGGTGTTCAAGTCAGAGTGAAGCTTAGGGTGAAATCATAAGTCTAATTCTCCATTAATTGTTTGAAATTCCAGATTTTGATATTTGTGATTGTTTTGTGGTAGTTCAATTATTCTTTAAATTAGAATATTTAAATATAATCATTGAGTTGAATAGTTTAATAAAATTAGGATTACTAGAAAATTGGTAATTGTAAGTTAAGATTATTGCTAGTTGATCTCTGTGGGAACGATACTCTACTCATCACTTTATTACTTGTTGACCACGTATACTTGCGTGTTGTGCGTAATTAGATTTTACCCAACAAATTTTTGGCGCTGTTGCCGGGGACCAATTTAGTATAGATCTTAATATTTTTACAATATCAATTTAATTAATCCAGTTTTACTTGGACATTTTTATTTTTGTTTTATTCCTCTTATTTTAGGTGTTGGAAGCAGTTTATGCAAACTCGGTCCAAAAATCCAGACTTGCTGCCTTTTGAGGACAACATAGAGAAAAGGTTTCAGAGGTTAAGTAAATGGATCAAGGAAACGAGACAAGAATTTGAAACATCTGAGAACGAAGAGGAAATGGCAACCAAAGATCAGAAAGCGTTAAGGGACTTTGCCACACCCAAGGTGGTGAAGCTGCGATCCAAGCATCACCGAACTGCAATAGTTTGTAAATACATTTGAAATAAAGCCTGGGACGATTCAGATGATCCAGAATTTAGTTCAGTTTGGGGGATTGGCATATGACGATCCGAATGAACATCTAGTCAGCTTTCTGGAAATTTGCGACACTTTTAGGTACAATGGGGTGTCGGATGATGCGGTGAGACTTCGCTTGTTCCTATTCACTTTATGGGACAAGGCGAAAAGTTAGTTACACTCTCTACCGCCGGGATCAATCACTACGTGGGAAGACCTAGCTCAGAAATTCCTCGCCAAATTCTTCCCACTGGCAAAAACTGCAAAGATGAGGAACGAGATAACAATGTTTGAGCAACATGGGGAGCCGTTATATGAGGCATGGGAGATATACAAAGAATTGCTCCAAAAGTGTCCCCATCATGGGTTGCCGAAGTGGTTGCAAATGAACACGTTTTACAATGGATTAAATGGAAACCTCAGAACCAGTATTGATGCAGCTTCGGGTGGAGCATTCATGGCTAAGAGTTACGAGGAAGCCTATAATTTGATTGAAACCATGGCAGCCAACAACTACCAGTGGCCCACAGCGAGAATGACATAAGCGAATGCAGCTGGGGTGTTAGAAGTGGATGGGGTGACAGCTATACAAGCACAGATTTTTGCGCTGTCCAAGAAGTTAGATGCCATGATAGGGGCTCAAGCACAGCAAGTGGCAGTTATATGTGAGTTGTGCGCGGGAGAGAACCCAACGGATCAATACGAGATTAATCCAGCATCTGTGCAGTTTGTGGGCAACTATAATAGAATTCCACACAATACATATTAGAATACGTACAATCAAGGGAATAAGAATCATCTGAATTTCTCATGGAGCAATAATCAGCAACATCAAGCTCCACGACGTTCATATCCCCCAGGTTTTCAGAATCACCAACAACCGGCTCAACATCAGGAAAGAAAATCAGATTTCGAGGAATTGGTGTCGAAGTACATAACTAGTAATGAGGTAGCAATGAAAAATCAAGTAATAGCCATCAAGAACTTGGAAAATCAGATGGGGCAAATTGCCTTAGCACTAAATAACAGGCCACAAGGGACCCTACCAACCGATACAGAGAGAAATCTGAAGGGTAACCACAAACAGTGTCACTCAATTACATTAAGGAGTGGAAAACATCTCGAGGGATGCAAAAAATTCAGCGACACCGAAGGGAAAAGTTGATGACAGTTACGTGGTTGAAGGAAACAAGGGTGAAGATAAGTAGAGTGAGGAAACAAAGTTAAATAATAAGCCAACTGTTTATCCACCACCACCATTTCAGCAGAGGGTCCAAAAAAAGAAATTAGACAAGCAATTTGCAAAGTTTTTGGAAGTGTTCAAGAAACTCCAGATTAACATTCCATTTGCAGAAGCCCTAGAGCAAATGCCGAGCTACGTAAAATTTATGAATGGGATTCTGTCAAGGAAGAAGAAATGGGAAGATTTTGAGATAGTTGCACTAACAGAGGAGTGTAGTGCAGTATTACAGTAGAAATTACCACCAAAACTCAAGGACCCGGGGAGTTTCACTATTCTATGCACGACCGGGAATATGCATTTTAGCAAGTGTTTATGTGATTTGGGGGCGAGTGTAAACCTCATGCCATTGTTAGTATACACAGAATTGGGTTTGCCCGCGCCAAAGCCTATGAATATTTCATTGCAGTTGGCGGATAAGTCAGTCACATATCCGAGAGGCATAATAGAGGACATTTTGGTTAAGGTGGACAAGTTTATATTCCCCGCGAACTTTATTATTCTGGATTTTGAGGAGGACAAGAACATCCTAATTATCCTAAGGAGACCATTCTTGGCTACGGGTAGGACACTCATAGATGTACAAAAATGAGAACTTACTATGAGGGTCCAAGATCAGGAAATCAAATTTAATGTGTTCAAGGCCATGAAATTCCCTACAATTGAGGAAGAATGTTTTTGAATGGATTTAATTGAGCAAATCATCAGTGAAGATATGTGCAAGAGTTTGGTCAATGATCCGTTAGAAACAACTCTATTGGGGGATGAAGAGGTCGATGACCCAAAATTGGTGGATAACTTATAAATGCTAGATTCATTGCCACGAGTTAACCAATTCAGAACACCGTTTGAACCATTGCACACGGAGGAGATAGCCGCAGAAAAACTAAAACCGTCATTGGAAGAGCCACCAAAGTTGGAACTTAAGCCACTCCCTAAACACCTCAGGTATGCATACTTAGGCAATTCAAATTCATTACTTGTTATTATTTCTGTTGCACTTACTGAATTGCAGGAAGAAAAGTTGTTGAGGGTGCTTAGGGAACACAAATCAGCGATTGGGTGGACAATTGCAGACATAAAGGGAATTAGCCCTTCATTTTGCATACACATGATTCTGATGGAAGATGAGGCAAAACAAACGGTGGAGCAATAATGGTGACTTAACCCTATTATGAAGGAAGTTGTGAAGAAGGAAATCTTGAAGTGGTTGGATGCAGGTATCATCTACCCAATTTTCAACAGTAATTTGGTTAGTTCGGTCCAGTGCATGCCGAAAAAGGGAGGAATGACTGTGGTGCAGAATGAGGACAATGAGTTAATACCGATAAGAACAGTGACAGGGTGAAGGGTTTGCATGGATTATAAGAAGTTGAATAAGGCAACCCGAAAAGGCCATTTCCCGCTACCCTTTATTGATCAAATGTTGGATAGATTAGCGGGACATTCATATTATTGTTTATTGGATGGGTACTCGGGCTATAACCAGATATTCATCGCTCTGTAGGATCAAGAAAATATGACATTTGCGTGCCCTTACGGCACATTTGCATTCAGGAGGATGTCATTTGGGTTTTGCAATGCACCTGCAACTTTCCAACGGTGTATGATGGCCATTTTTTTAGATATGGTGGAGAAAAATGTTGAAGTCTTCATGGATGACTTTTCGGTCTATAGGGACAACTTTGATATTTGCCTAGGGAATCTGGTCATGGTGTTGCAGTGATGTAAGGATACAAACCTCGTACTCAATTGGGAAAAATGCCACTTCATGGTTGAAGAGGGCATAATTTTGGGCCATAAGGTATCGGCTCAAGGATTGGAGGTTGACAAAGCAAAGTTAGAAACAATTGAGAAAGCGCTTTTACTCGAGAGCTCGATTAAGGGTATTAGGAGTTTTACGGGACATTTGGGTTCTATAGGAGATTTATAAAGGACTCTCTAAAATTGCAAAAGCTGTTGTGTAGTCTTTTAGAGAAGGATCTTTTTTCGATTTTGTGAAAAGTGTAAGGAAGCCTTTGAGTTGTTGAAGAAGAAATTGACTACAGCCCCCATGATCATCATACCGGATTAGAATATGCCATTCGAGCTGATGTGTGATGCAAGCGATTATGCGGTTGGGGTTGTTTTGGGCCAACGATGAGACAAAGTGTTTCACACCATATACTATGCAAGAAAAGGAATTGCTTGCAGTGGTGTATACGTTTGACAAATTCCAGGCATACTTGATCGGGACTAAGGTGATAGTCTACACGGACTATTCGGTGATTTGGTACCTAATAGCGAAAAAGGATGCTAAGTCGCGCCTTATCCGATGGATTCTCCTACTCCAAGAGTTTGACTTAGAAATAAAGGATAGAAAAGGGACAGAGAATCAAGTAGCCGATCACTTGTCTAGGCTAGAAAACCAAGGGAAAGCAATAGAAGACAGATGTGAAATTAATGAATCATTCCCAGATGAGCAACTGTTTGGGATTTCTGTAGAGATTCCGTGGTATGGGGATTATGCAAATTTTCTTGTGAGCAACATTCTACCACCTGACCTCACAAGACAACAAAAAAGGAAGTTTCTTCATGGCGTGAAATGGTACATGTGGATGAACCGTATTTATTTAAGTAGTGAGCAGACAAAATGATTAGACGGTGCATCCCCTATAGTGAAGTGAAGAATATTCTTCATGAGTGTCACTCATCTGTGTATGGAGGACATTATGGGAGTGAGAGGACAGCAGTGAAGGTGTTGCAATCTGGGTTTTATTGGCCCACATTATTAAAGGATGCCCACCATTTTGTCAAACAATGCGATAGGTGTCAAAGGGTGGGAAACATTTTGAAACAGAATGAGATGCCTTTACAAATGATTCTTGAAGTGGAAATCTTTGATGTATGGGGTATCGATTCCATGGGGCCATTCCCGTCATCTTTGAATAATTAGTATATTCTACTCACAGTGGATTACGTATCAAAGTGGGTTGAAGTTACAGCACTACCATCCAACGATGCCAACGTGGTCCTCAAATTTCTATAGAAAAATATTTTCACGAGGTTTGGCACGCCGAGAGCAATAATCAGTGATGAAGGTAGTCACTTCTGCAATAAGTCCTTTACGGCTCTTTTGGCCAAGTATGGGGTCAACCACAAGGTAGCTATAGCGTATCACCCTCAAACCAGTGGGCAGGCTGAGGTGTCAAACAGAGAAGTTAAGAAGATATTGGAGAAAGTAGTAAATCTGAGTCAGAATGATTGGTCGCTTCGATTGGATGATGCATTATGGGCATACCGGACTACGTACAAGACACCAATCGGGATGTCACTATATCAACTACTGTACGGGAAGGTATGTCATTGACCAGTCGAGCTACAGTATAAGGTGATTAGGTGGTTCAAAAACTCAATTTTGATCAAGAAGCTGTAATGGAAAAAAGACTACTTCAACTGAATCAACTCGACGAATTTCGCCTTCACGCCTATGAGAATTCAAAATTATAAAAAAGAAAAGGTAAAAATATGGCACGGCCAGAAAATTATGCATCGAACATTAGAGCTGGGGTAATCAGCCCTTTTGTTCAACTCACGGTTGCGATTGTTCCCAGGAAAGCTTAAGTCAAGATGGTCGGGACCATTCACTATCAAGCGGGTATTCTCTCATGGCGTAGTTGAACTCTTCAGCCGCAATCCGTTAGAAACATTCAAGGTCAATGGTCAGCGTTTAAAGCATTATTGGGGTGGAGAAGCCAACATCGATGTGATCGCCATCACATTGGCCAACACAACATGAACAGGAAGTAGTTAGGCTGAACGACTTAAAAACAAACGCTAATTGGGAGGAAACCCAAGTTTACATTTAATTTCTGTATTTCCATTCATAATTGTTAGAATATAGTTTTATTAAGTTGTTAGGTAGTATTTTATAATAAAAGTCTCGTTAATCTCTCCATAATACATCATGTTATCAACACTTCACTAATTTTCATGTTTGATATCGTGCAGGATGGAAAAAGGATCATCAAGTGAGTTACATTGAAGCAAAAGGGAGAAAACAGGGGAGTTTGATAGTAGGCATGCTCGCCGGGGCGGGCCCCTTTTGCACTACAACCCCCGCCGAGGTGGGGGTCTCTAGAATTTTATCAAGCCATGTCACGAGGTATGAAGTTATTTTAATCTTACACCCGTAGGAAATGGTCCTCTAAAGAAACTAATAGAAGCTAGGCATTTGAAGTATTGTCTAAGATAATACCCCCGGAAGTGGGTTCTCGAACTTAAACGACTTACAGCGATTACGCATGCTTCTCCCCTTCCCAACAATACACCACTTTCCCACTTCCCCACTACTTCATAACTACATCTACCACCCACTACACCCACTTCTACCCCATTATTTCCAATACTCCCTTACTTCTCCCCACCTCTTCAATCAACCAATAGACCCCATCACACCACCTCTATATATTACCACATCTCATACCATATTGCTCACAACAATTGATATAGGGCATTCATAAAGGATACTTGAGAGCTAGAGAGGATTCAATTGAAAAGTTTGGGGGAGAGCTAAGGCAAGTCAAGCAATAGAGAGAGACCATGGCATCACAACCAACATCGAAACACCAAAGGGGAGAGAGCTTAAGGCCATCTCAAACAACCCGAACCTTTGATCGTCAGAAATTCGTGAGTGCCGCCATCGCCGACCGGTATGATTACATGCTTACCAAGGCCCTTACATCGGAGCGAGGGTTGGCACCGGATCCGAATGATGGGGAGATGATGCCTCAAATTTATCAAAAGGGGTGGACAAAATTCACCAAAGAGCCAGAACCCGCTGTGGTCAACATTGTCAAGGAGTTTTATGCAAACGCCATGGATAAAGAACCATTCCACGCATTTGTGAGGGGTCGTTTGGTTCCGTTCAGTACCGATGCAATCAACACCTACTATCAACTGCGGGTACCTCGCCACTGCCACTATGCTCACCTACGAGATTCTGATCCAGACTATGATGTAATAATCACGGAGATGACAAAGCCAGGAACATCTTAGATTAAAGGTCAGAAGGGAGGCACAGTGTTTCATAGCAAGGACCTTAGCTGATATGGAAAAATCTGGTACGCATTCCTATGCGCTAAATTGCTTCCGTCCCAACACACCTCAGACGTCACTAAAGAGAAGGCGTTACTGTTGTACGTAATTGTGCAAGATTTTATTATCAACGTCGGGGCCATTATCTGTTTCTCCATCCGCCGGTGTTTACGTGGAAATTTTTTGGGCGGGTTGCCACACCCATCACTCATATGTGGGTTGTGTCGCAATGCAGGGGTGAGATGGTCCGACGACGAGCCAACACAAATGCCGCTCGCATTGCTTGATTTTAGAATGATAACGCGATATTCTGTATGGGCAGGAGGCAAGTCACATCCGCGGGGTCTGGGCTTCATTTTTCCGTCGGCTTTGAAAGACGAAGTTGACGCTACAGAGGCATCAGAGGATGATGATGAAGCTACGGGAGATCAAGGAGCCGAGCAGGTACCACAGACCGAGGCAAAATCCAGTCCTCAGTTCCTTGAATTCCAAAATCAAATGAATGCGCACAACAAAGCAACACGTCAAGAAATGCGGCGATTAACAATGAGGTAAGATCACATGTTTGATGCTATGAACACATCTTTTGCCGTACTCAACACAACTCTTCAAAGCTTCAACTCGGTGGCTCAATTTCTATATCAGCAGCCCATGCCAATGCCAGTGTTTCCACCTAGTGATTCAGACGAAGAAGAACAACAACCACCTCCTCAAACTTAAGCGATAGCAGGGAATTCCTCTCGTACTTAATTTTAATTAATTATCCAATGAGGACATTGTATTACTTATGTTTGGGGGATTTAAATTCATGTTTGCATGCATATATAGTACTTAGGTTGCATTTTGTCATTTTAATTTCAGTACTGCATGATAGCTTAGGTGCATACATAGTAGTTTAGGTTATTTTTGTCATTGCATTGTTTTTAGTGGTAAATATTGCATTTTTGTAAATAGTGCATTTTGTTAGCTATATATATATATAAAATAATAATAATAAAAAAAATTAGTTAGTTAAATATTGTGTTTGCATAAGTCCAACAATGTTGTAGTTCATATTATTTGTGGGCCAATGATGAGATTGATAATAAGTTAACCAATACAACATTGAGTACTAGAACTTTGATGCAATTTTTGTTATGAATCGAATCTTGAGCTCATTTGAAACTGGTATAGAAAAGGTTAGCACGTTTAATAACATCTTTGTTGACTGGTCAGTTCAAATAGATACATAAATAGTCTTTAGAGGATAATGCTAGAGTGAATGAGAAAATGACAAGGATAGACAGTAAAGGCAAAAATTAGGCAAGAACCTAAGTTTGGGGGATAATATGTGGGGTATATAAGCTTTATCTAGTAAAAAAAAGTATATATATTGTGGCTAGTCTTGTTTTGGGGCCTTTGTTACTTGAGCAAGTACGCCCGAGGGGATTGCCTTTACACCTAGCGCCCTAAGGTCTTTTATGGTCTGGGAGTCGTTGGTTGAAAGCTCGCTAAGGGGTAACACTGTCAGCCTAATGGGATGAGACATTGCATGGTCATGTATGTATATAGTAAAAAAAATGAATAAAACGGGAAAAGAGCAAAAATCCCAAGTAAGAAAAAAAAAGAAGAATATATATATATATATATATATATATATATATATATATATATATATATATATATATATATATGAATAAGGTATAAGTACCACATATGAACCCACGAGATTGGTAATTGATTAGTTTTAGTTGGAGCTGTCTATTTTTGAAATTTTTAAGTTTGCGTTGTATGATTCCTTCTAAGAAATTGGTTATGTATTGAGTTTGAGTCCGTAGCAATTATTAGGGATGTTGATCACATAACACACTATACCAGTGATGATGGCTTAAGATTTGAGGATTAAACGGAATTGTAAATTAGTTTTGGTGATTGATATTGTATAGTTGCTTGTTTTCGCTGAGGCCGTTAAGATAATTATGATTTTACGATATCTATGGATTCAAAAGTGTATAACTTAGATCATATTCATTTCATCTCATTGCATTGCATAGTCTGTAGTTATTTTGTGCTCGAGGACTAGCACAGTTAAATTTGGGGGATTTTGATAAGTATATTTTATATACGCGAATCATTGTCCATTTCATGCTTATTTGTTCCTAATTTCTTGTGTTCATGTTCATCTTGACTTGTTTTATGTTATTTTATGTGTACGAAGGTTGTTGTGGCATTTAAAGTGTATTTGGAGTCAAGTGAGATGATTTGGAGTCAATTTGGTGCACTTTTGGAAGGATTCATGAAGCAAGAGAAGTCAGTTAGCAGAATAAAGGCCCGCCGGGGTGGGTGTATTTGGCCTATAAACCCCCGTCGGGGCGGTGGGTCTTCATACGATTTTGACAGAAAGGGTGCCCGCCGGGGTGGGCTCACATAAGGCACGCACCCCCGCAGGGGCGGGGGGTCCCGGTTGGAGAAGACTCCTGCTGCTTGCTGAACTTTGATGGGAGTTGGTTTCTAGCATTTGAATATTTTATTGACTCTATTTAGTAGAGAATTCGAATGGGACTTGTGTATTGGATATCTACAACTCTATTAATAACAAATTCAACAACACACAAGACACATTACAAAGATCAATCTCAGCTTTTCTAAGCAAGCGTTGGAGGAGTATTTCGAAGAGATTTTCAAGATGATTGCAATTCTAGACTACGAGAAGGGTGTTTTACAATATTCTTCATCTTAGGCTATTATTTGTAATTGAAAGAATGATTTCTATGATTTGTTCAGTGTTTATTTCGTTTATGATGAACTAATTCACTTTTTAGACTTGTGATGGATCTTTGAGTGAATCGATGATTTTGTAACTTTAATTTCCTTTTCAATAATCTATTTCAAGTTTATCTATATTAATTCGAGCTTGAAGTTATGAATTACCTGATCAACAATTCTTTCTGGATTTGTATGGAATCGAGAGAGGATATTCAAATCTAGAGTTTGTTAATATAACATGTGTTCATGAATTTTGTGAATAGTAGAATCTTGATGAATGTTAAGGTAGAGATATGCTTGACATCACATGTAATCGGATAGAGAACTTAATCTTAAACCTTCTTTAATTGTAATTCACATAGAGATATTGTGAGTTAGTTAATTGAGGTGTTTAACTTGTTTCTTAATTGTGGATGTAAGTTAATACGGTATTAGTGCATCGAGAGGTGGTTAATACTACGTTCGTATTCTTGAATAATAAACTGGGATAGTGAGTTGAATTGGAATAAGGGTGTTCAAGTCAGAGTGAAGCTTAGGGTGAAATCATAAGTCTAATTCTCCATTAATTGTTTGAAATTCCAGATTTTGATATTTATGATTGTTTTGTGGTGGTTCAATTATTCTTTAATTTAGAATCTTTAAATATAATCATTGAGCTGAATAGTTTAATAAAATTAGGATTACTAGAAAATTGGTAATTGTAAGTTAAGATTATTGCTTGTTGATCTTTGTGGGAACGATACTCTATTCATCACTTTATTACTTGTTGACCACGTATACTTGCGTGTTGTGCGTAATTAAATTTTATCCAACATGGCCAAAGATATTCATTAGGTAATCATTCATCTTTGCATTACAGGCCAAAGATATTCATCAAGTATCACCATTTAAGACTAAGGATGATGAAAAATATCTTAAAGAAAATGAATCCATTGAGATAAAAGGACAAAGATTAGGGATTCGTACTTTGGTTTATCCAAGTTCAAAAATACTCCATAATAATCAATTGTGGAATAAAATTCAAGAATGAAGATCAAAACATGGATACAATCAAAGATAGTAACCATAATAGACAACTTGGACAAAGAAAAGAAAATTTAATTTTTCTGTGAATAATATTGTAGTCGTGAATAGTGTCGTATACGTGAATATTAACCCCGACATGAAAAGGTAAAAATTTCACAAGAAAAATTATACTTCGTGAATAGTACTCATGAATAGTAGAGTATTCAAGAATAGTGCCATATACTTGAATAGTGTCGTATACATGAATAGTAACCTCGACAATAAAAGGTACAAATTTCATAATAAAATTTATACCAATATTTTGGTATAATGATATTGAAACAAATAACATCATTTACGAAGAAAATAATATCCCTTACCTCAAAGGAATAGTACTTCTGGCTGAAATATCGGATATAATGCTGAAGAAAACTTGCACTGTATAACAACACTCAAGATATCTAAATACTCACAAAAATATGCTCGATATTATAGAGAGAAAACTTCTGATTCTAGTGTGATTTTCAATTCTAACTAAGCACCCTATTTATAGGAAATGCTTTACACACCATAACTGATAAACTTGCTACCGGTGGCTTTACAATTCAATATTCACGCACACCACAATTGATCTTCAGCAAAAAATTTCCACAAAAAAATAAAAGTGGGGCCCACCCATATTTTTAATAAAAATATTTATTTTCGAAACTTCAATAATTCACAATAAATATCCCTTTTATCAAAAAAAAAAAATAAACCTTATGTCCATTCCATATAAAATTTAATTCTCTAAAACTTTGTAAAAGAAAGTTTTTCCAAATTCCAAACAAAAAATAACCGAAATCCACATACAGATGATTTTTAATACCTCCATTCCGATAAAATACTGATAAAACACCTCAACATTAATTCCATATCCACATAAAATAAATATTTCCTATCATATAAATCAATAATTAATTAATCACAAATAATATTATAGAATCACAATAATGACAACAAGGTCGTTCCTAGGAAAGAAGGGGCCTTTTCGATAAGGATTTCTCCTTACTGGCGCGCTATTAGGTGACCAAACCCCTTTTTTAGACAGAACTTCCTTAGACATTACCAATAATGATATCTAATAATATTATTCAAATAATATGAATTATTGATCTAATAATGGGAAATATTGTACAGTGAAAATTATTGAATTAACAATAATATAAAATATCAACGTAGCAATTATTGAATCAATAAAACAAAATATTAAACAGTAATTACTGTAACAATTATTAAGAAGTGCCTTCTTACGTAAGAATTAATAATCCAAAAATATTATGCAATACTGTATGCTACTGTGCAACCACTCATATTACTGTACTTTAACCACCAGGTATTCCAATAGTGTTAACAGTAACAACTACGCCATTATTTATAAAAAAAAACTCATACTTGTCATTTTCGTCATCCGACAATTTTTCGTTATGTGGCCTACAAATGGCTGTACCATCGTATGAATATTTCTCGACAGCAAGAATATTCCACGACCAAACGAATATTCCTCGACAATAATGAATATTTTATAACCACTTGCTTATTTTGAAAATTTTACACATTTCACCCATAACCAAGCATTATATCAAATTAACACCTTATTATTTTAAAATAATAATAGAGGAAAATCAATTTTATTTATAAAAAGTTGGGGTCTTACATCAGCGAAGGTCAAGCAACCTTGATGACATCCAATCGTTGGAAATTGAATCTAGCGAAGTATCCGAGAATGATCTGATGATGGTATCCGTTGAAGAACATTTCAGCGAGGGTCAGGTAATCCTGACAACACAAACTATTAGGAATAACTCCGATAAAGCATTGGAAGGACCTGGCGATACAAACCAGGGAAAACTATCCTCATCCGGTAGGACCAATGATGGAATATGTTATACACATCTTCATCAGACAGAATCTAATCCCCACGAGTCTCTTGTACATGAGATATCTCCTTAGTGGGAAACCTATACCAAGGATTAGGGACTTTGGTGATAACCCCAACGTCAACATCCTAGAAGTTTCTGCAAGCTTTGGAGTACACATCCAAGAAGTTCATCTGAGTCATCACTGATAACTCCGGTCCCCAACAAAAGTCGTGGGAGCAGATAGTCTTTACATCCCGTTGGAAAATGGTCCAACAACCCACATACATCCTGCATTTGCATCATGCTGCAGTACATTGCATCATGATTATCTTGTCACATTTCAAGTGTCTAGTTTTCTTTATCTTAACCATGCCATTACATTACATGAATATGATAAAGAGGGGCATCTGTAGACACTCGAAATTTTTTTATCCCTGTAACTAACATTGTAGGAGGGTAGAATCGTCCTTCAGAGATAACCCTGTATGACAAACCAGCTTAATCCCGGAGATAACCCTGGGAGTTTTGGTTCCAACCTCGGAGACAACCCCGAGGAATGCAGTTGCAGTTCCAGAGATAACCCCAGAAAAGCTCATTTTAACCCCAGCAATTAGCTTCAACCTTAGAGATAACCCTGAGGCACTCAGTTCTAACCCCTGAGATAACCCCGGGAGGTCAGGCACACCTCAGAGACAACCCTGAGGACATCCAGTACTTACAGCAGCCCAATCTCAAAGATAACCCTAAGCAACGACTGCTACATCTACCCAGAACTGGAGATAACCCCGGTCAAAGGAAAAATCATCATTTTCCACCTTGATCCTACATTTGCGCCGTCTCTACTATATTTCAACATACATTCTACAAAGAAGTGTCCTACAAGAACCTTGGCTCAAATCCCGAGTGACTACTACACAAGACAGCACACAGAATAGAATTTGAAGACCTGAAGATCTAGGCATGGCCGTATCTTCCCGACTTTGTACAACCTCTTATCCCATTTCATTGTGTAGCTCTCAAAACAACATTCCAAAACAGTATTATACGCCTCAATCGGATGCCCAGATTGAAAGTTATGAAGGTTCGAGCGAACAATTTGTTGTATGCATTCACGTACTTCGAGACGGCGGGGCCCACAGAGCCCGGGGGCACCCTGGGTAGCCACAGGTACACCTGTGACTCCCCCCTCTATAAATATAGGGTTTGGGGTGGCCATTTTAAGAAAAGAAAAGGCGAGGAAGCCCTGTCCATTTTGCTCTATACACACTATAAACTGAGTGTTTTCTCTTTTCAAACACTTGTGAGCTTGTGCTTTGTCATATTTTACTGATGGAAACAGAGTGTTCATTCATTTAAAGCCATTTAAAGTCTTCTTGGAAGCCCACTGTAAGACTTCTTACATCTCCTAAAGCCTTTCTCCACTTTTGTGCACACACAATTATTCATGTTGAGAGCCGTGTTGCGTATATATGCCCGGACTTCGATTCGTGGCTTTTTATTTCTTTTGTATATATATATATATATATATCATTATTTAGTTATGCATCGATTGAGCCTGGATTCACATCCGGGAGCGTTTATTGCTTATATATATATAAATTTTTTATTAATTACTAGAATTATATACAAACAGAAATCTAAATAAACTTACTTACAAATTAAAACATTTTACTGGAAAAGTAGAGAAGAGAGGTTAAGTAGGCTAATCAGAGGTAGAAACTAAAGATTCGTCTGAGGTTAAGAAGTCTGAATTGCCAAATGAGCTCAGTTCCCTTTTATAGATCAAGGAAAATGAACTATTACAATAACTGGAGTAAAGTAAGAAACATATTACTTAAGTGAAAACATTTTACTTAAGTAAAAGAAGAAGTAAAAGCAAAAGTAAAAGTACAAACAACTTTTACTATTGATGAACAGTGCTACAGTGTTGACTTTTTTACTATTCATGGACGCTTTCGGCCACTTTTGTCAAAGAGGCCGACAACTTTTGACTCAGCAGCTGCTTTCGGTGAAAAGTAGATTCCTTTGAATAATGTTTGCCTGGCAGTCTTTGGCCGCTTCGAAAGAGTGCTGGATTTACCGTGGATTTCAAAGTGAATGGATCCTGAGGCATCTCAGAGGTTGATGGTGCCATATGGATCATAATCACCATCATCGGCTGCAAACTGGCTGACTGAATCATCCTGAGAAGAATGATTAGAAGCCTCCTCATGTAAGGCTTCGTCAATTCTTTTATTAAGTGCCTGGGAAATCTTTATTAATTCTTTACTGGAGCAGTCTTTGAAGTCTGAAATGCTACGGGAACACGTTGAACCAGTAGGACTGACTCTAGACTCTTTTGACTTAGATTTTGACTCTATTGGAACGGACTCCTTTTCTTTACTAGCCGGAGGAATGGCTTTGACTGGAAAAGTAGGAATCGGAGCAACAGGGAATTCCTGCTAAACCTGACTGACTATTCTGTTAATGTCAAACTTATCCCACCACTTAAGATAGAAGAGTCGGGTAAGCCGAGGAACTGGATCAGTGGAAATTGAATTAACTGGAGTTGATGGAGGAGGAATTCCATACTCCCACTTAAGAATCTAGGGGATCTTACATTTACTAACAAATAAAAGAGTGATTGGAACACCCTCATTCTTTGGGTCAGTTTTACTATGATTGCTAAAGTGATTCAATTGGACCTTTAAAGGGTCTGGAAGAAGGTCATAGCAAGAACCTAACCTATACCACCAGAGAACGAACCAATAAGGGATTGGACTCTTGAATTTATGGTAAAATTGTATGAACCACGAATGACTATGTGACTCATTCTGGTGAAGGAGGACCTTATACCAGGCTTCAATATAGTCATAATAACAGAATGAGTTATTCTGACCAGAGAGATCCATGAGATCGGAGGGATTCTTCCCCCAATCAGAGAACTGAATAAACTGTTTAATGTACAGGGAATGATAGAGGACTTTAGTCTTATCATTATTAGCTTAAATAGGTTTAATATTTACTGATTCTGTTTCCAGAAGAATGTCATTATAATATACAAGGGACTTATAAGGAGCCAGGGGTTGGAAATGCCATCCAGGGGGAAAGAACTGGGCAGCAAGCTTAATGGGGTCATTTTTGGGCTTCATGTAGGGTTCAATATGGAATAGGTAATTTTCCCACTGAGCATATACTGAGAAGGAGGATGACTAGAGGCTGAGGATGAAGCCTTAGCTGGATTACTAAAAGGGTCAATGGGTTCAGGCTTACTGGTTAAAGCTGAATTATAGGGTTTGGGATTGTCCCAAGGACTGTGAATTTATTTGACTGATAAACTGGGGTGACTGGGTGAGAAGTCAGAGCTCCTCTAGGTTGATTACATGGGCCAATAGGGCGACTCGGACCCCTCGAGGACGATGCTCCTCTAATGCTCATTACTGAATAGTACCTGTATTGATAAATTCCCAAGTAAGAAAATCAGGAATTGAATTGTTACTACCCTTAATATATTCAATTTCAAAGTCAAAAATACTCAATAAAGCTTGCTATCTAGCGAAGGAATGCTTAAAGGCTAGATTTTCAACATCTTTTTCTAATATGTATTTTGCTAACTTGCAATCAATGCGAACTAGAAATTTTTTATTCAATAAATCACTTTGAAACTTATTAATACATAATACTAATGAAAGTATTTCTTTTTTAATAGTACTGTAATTTAACTGTGTAGTATTCCATGCACCGGGATGAAAATGAACAATTTGTTCTAGGGATTCTGGTGTTAACTTTTGTTTAAGGACGCATATATATATATATATATATATATATATATATATATATATATATATATATTTTTTTTTTTGTCGAGCTCAAGATCACTTCGTGGCCATTTATTGCTTTTATTTACATTTAGTCCCGCTTTAGAGTTAATTCGTGGCGGTTGATCGTCTATATATATATATTTACCACTTTTATATATTTACATTTAAATTCCCATGGAGTTTACTTCATGGTGGATGATCGTTCATATATATATATATATATATATATATATATATATACAGCTTTTATATATATAACTATTTACAGCTTTCATAAAAACTGCAACATCATGTGAGCCTAGGAATCATGTGATCACAAATTCAGTCTCATGAATCTAGATTCAGTTTCCATGATGGACATTTTCAATTGTAACCGACTTGTAAATTATTCACGATGTTTGAATTTCTTTAGATGTCTCTCATGCCCACAAGGAATTCGGCACTGCGATGTATCTTATTTTCTCGAAGATGCTTCGTATCTCAAAAATAAAAGCAATCAAGCCGAACATATAATAAAATAGAAGTATCAAAGGCCTCAATTACTCTTGAGCACAAGGGTTTGAAAAACCTCTTTTACAAAACATCACTGCTATATCTTGTTAAAATTGAAATTTTATACAAAATTCAAACCCTTTGTATATAGGTGCAAACGAGGCATAGCACTACTTCCAGATAATTGCACATTGACCCACACACACACACACACACACACACACACACACATTCATATAACAGTTTAATTTAAAAAGTGGCGGTCACCGTTGTAACACGAATGTCAGGGGGGTGCCTAACACCTTCCCTCCGTATAATCAAGCCCCCGGACCCTAATGAATCTCGGTTTCACAGACCTGTTAAGCAGTGTTACATCACTAGGTCAATGTGAAAACCTTTTCTCAATTGAGTTGGTGCAACTATTTAAAAATACCAATTGGAAACTCTTACAGTCCAATCTTCGACATATACATGTTGGACCTTTTCAAACTTCTTTTTTCAAACAAATCTCACCTAACATGAGAACACCAAAAGACAAGAATAAAAAGGGACAAATAAAAATCCCGACGTCGAAAGCTGCATTATATTGCATTATGATTATCTTATCACATTTCAAGTGTCTAGTTTTCTTTATCCTATACATGTCATTGCATTGCATGAATATAATAAAGAGGGGCATCTATAGACACTCAAAATTTTGAAGTTCTGTTACTAACCTTGGAGGAAGGCAAAATCGTCTTCCAGAGATAACCCTGGAAGTCAAGTCAGCTCAATCCCGGAGACAACCCCGGGATACTCAATTTTCAACCTCAGAGGCAACCCCGAGATATTCAATTTTAATCTCGAAGACAACCCCGGGAGACTCAGGCCCAACCTCGAAGATAACCTCGAGGGATGCAATTCCAGTTCTGGAGATAACCTCAGAGAAGTCAGTTTAAACCTTGGAGACAACACCGAGGAACTCAATTCCAACCCCGGAGATAACCCCAGGAGGTTAAGCACACTTCAGAGATAACCCTGAGGACATTCGGTACACAAGCAATGACCAAATCTCGAGAGATAACCTGAGCAACGATCGATATATATATGTACAGTAGGAGATAACCCCGGTGAGGGGCAAAATCATCATTTTTCCACCTCAATACTACATTCACGTCGTCTCAACATCATTTTAACCCATATTTAATACAGAAGTGTCCCACAACAACCATAGCTCAAAATCTTGAGTGACTACTACATAAGACAGCACACCAGATAGAATTTGAAGCCTTAAAGATCTGGTCATGGACCCATCTTCCCGACTTTGTACAACCTCTTATCCTATGTCATTGTGTATCTCTCGATAAGAGCATTTCGGAAAGGTATATCACGCCTCAATAGGATGCCCAGATTGAAAGGTGTGAAGATTCAAGCGAACAGCGCATTGCATGAATGCACGTACTTTGAGACGGCAAGACCCACATGGCCTGGGGCAACCCGGGCAGCAGCAGGTAGACCCGCGACTGCCGTGGGTAGACCTGCGACCATCAGTTCTATAAATAGAGGCCTTGGGCTGGCCATTTTAAAAAGAAAAAAAGCGAGAAAACTTTGCCCATTTCAGTTCATACACACATCTAGATTGCTCTAAACTGAGTGATTCTTCTTTCTAAACACTTGTAAGCTCGTTTTTGCTACATACTGAAATTTAACCAGAGGAAACCGAGTTTTTAGGAGTCAAAAGCTATCTGAAGTCTTCTTAGCAGCCCACTATAAGAAATTTTAGATTTTTAAGCTTTTTATAACTTTTGTATATATATATATATATATATATATATATATATATATCCAGTCTCGTTGAGAGTCACGTTGTGTGGGTCCAGATCGTCGATCAATGGCTTTTTATTTCTTTTATATATATAAATACTTATATATATATATATATATATTATCTAACTATGCTTCGATTGAGCTCGAATATAATATTCGGACCGTTTACTTCTTTTATATATATATATATAAATACTTATATATATTTCTTGTCATCAAACTCGGTTTGATTGAGCCTTGATATACATCCGGGGCGTTTACTGCTTTTATATATATAAATACTTATATATATCTCTTGTCATCAAACTCGGTTTGTTTAAGCCTCGATATACATCCGGATCATTTACTACTTTTATATATATATATAGTCCAGTTCCTATCCGGACTCCCGCATTTTCTTAAAATACGGACCTTTTTTTTTTTGCTTTTTTTTTAAAAAACAACTAAAAATAAATAAATATAGAACTGGAATTTTTACATAATACAGTGTTTTGGGTGTGATTTGGATACATATAAGAAAAAATATGTCTGCGATTGCATGCGCATTGTACATACATATTTTTGTAGGATTTGATCAGTGTCAGGAGTCGAGACATGATCAAATCAAATATATATATATATATATATATATATATATATATATATATATATATATATATATATATATATATAAGTGTAAAAGCTCGAAAATGAATTAGATTTGAGTAAATCTAAGCATTCGAGTTTCAATCTGTTCAGATTTAGTCACCATTGAACCTCACATGTTGAGAAATAGCCAGATTTAGGCAAATCTAACACGCAGAGTGATAATTGATTATATATATATATATATATATATATATATATATATATATATATATATATATATATATATACACACACACACAAATGGATCAAAGTCGAGAGTCGGGACAGAGTAAAATCAGGACCAATTTTTTTTTTTGCTTTTTTTGCTTTTTTTTTAAAACAACTAAAAAAATTATGGAACTGAAAATTTTCCAAAATATAATGTTTTTGGCGTGATTTGGATAAATATAACAAAACATGTCTCCCGGACAGGATCCTGCCTCTATATATATATATATATATATATATATATATAACTGTTTGTCAGCCTACGGGTTAGATTTGCCTAAATCAAGTTATTTCTCGCTTTAACTAGTTCATGGTGACTAAACTGGAACCGTTGAAGCTGGAATGCTTAGATTTACTCAAATCTAATTCATTTTCTAGCTTTTGCTACGGGCTAGATTTGTCTCAATTTGGCTATTTCACACTTTAACCGGTTCATGATGACTAAACTGGAACCGATGAAGCTGAAATAGATTAAATTTATTCAAATCTAGTTCTTGTTTTAGCTTTTGTACATATTGCTTTACCATGTGAGCCTAAGAATCATGTGATCACAGATTCAGTTCCTGAATCTAGATTCAATTCCCGTGATGGACATTTTCAGCTGCCACCAGCTTGTAAATTATTCACGGTGTCTGAATTTATTTCGATAGCTCTCATGCCCACAAGGAGTTTGGCACTGCTATGTATCTTATTTTCTTGAAGATGTTTCGTACCTCAAAAAATAATAAAAGCAATCCAGCCAAACACTTAATAAAATAGAAATATCAAAGGCCTTAATTATTATTAAGCATAAGGGTTTGAAAAATCTGTTTTACAAAACATCACTGCTATATCTTGTTAAAATTGAAATTTTATATAAGGGTCAAACCCTTTGTATATAAGTGCGAATGAGGCATAGCACTACTTCCAAGTAATTGCACATAGACCTATACACACATACATACATTCAGATAAAAGTTTAAATTGAAAAGTGGTGATAATTGTGTGATCACGGAAGTCAAGGGAGGGTGCCTAACACCTTCCCTCCGCTTAATCAAGCCCCCGAACCCTAATGAATTTCAATTTTGCAGACCAGTTAAACAGAGTCACATCACTTGGTCTTTGTACAAATCTTTTCTCGGTTGAGTTGGTGCAATCATTTAAAAATAACCAACTAGCGACTCTTACAGTCAAATCGTTGACATATACATTTTGGACATTTTCAAACGTATTTTTTCAAACAAATCTCACCTAACATGAGAACACCAAAAGATAAGAATAGAAAGGGATATATAAAAATCCCGACGTCGACATTGATCAACGATAGTCACCCAAGTTTTTGGCCTTTAGAGGTGATCGACCAAGAAAGAACAAGTATTCAAGAAGATGGGTGTTTGGCAAAAACATAATTCTATATGTATAGAATATATTAGTACTCTCCCAACTCTTAAAATGAAGTGTGTAACCCTTACCCATAATAAGACTACACTTATTTATAGATGTAGAGAACCCGCCTAAACTATTTAGGAATTGAGTTTTATTTTAATTAATTAAACTTCTTTAACTAATTAGGCTCCTAATCTTATTAGGAATAATTAATTAAACTCTTTTAATTAATTAGTCTCCTAATCTTATTAAAAATATATGAGAGTACCATTTATTAATTAATTCTCAAACTTCTTTAGGAATTAAATAATAATAATAATAATAATAATAATAATAATAATAATAAGATTTCTCTTATTAATTTATATTTAATATTTCCAAAATATTAAATATTAAATATTAAGTTATTTAATTTATTTTATCACAATAGATTAAATTAAATACACTTAACTTATTATTACGATTATGACATTTGCTTCTTAAATAAATATGCTTTCTTTTATGTTGTAACCCTTTAGGTTCTCTATATTAAACCGGTTATGAATAAATCAATTAGAACAATTCTAATCTTATTTAAATAAATAAATTATTATAGAACTGAAATTTTTTACATAATAGTGTTTTTGGTGTGATTTGGATACATATAACAAAATGATGTCCGCATGTACTGTGGTAGATGGTATATACATTTTGTTCGATTTGATTTGATCAGTCCGGAGTCCAGACATGATCAAATCTATATATATATATAAGTATTTATATATATATAAGCTATAAACGCTCTGAAAATGAATTAGATTTGAGTAAATCTAAGCATTCCAGCTTCAACGGTTCCAGTTTAGACACCATGAACCGGTTAAAGTGAGAAATAGCCAGATTTAGGCAAATCTAGCACTATAAGTCGATAAAGCAGTTATATATATATATATATATATATATATATATATATATACACACACACACACACACATTGCCGGATCGATCCAATTGGAGTCCGAATCGAGTAAAATACGGACCAACTTTTTTTTTTTTTTTTAAAACAACTAAAAAAAATTATGGAACTGAAAATTTTCTATAATACAATGTTTTGGGCGTGATTTGGATAAATATAACAAAACATGTCTCCCGGACATGATCTCGCCTCTCTCTCTCTCTCTCTCTATATATATATATATATATATATATATATATATATATATATATAATCTGTTTGTCACTGCTGAGTTAGATTTGCCTAAATCAGGTTATTTCTCACTTTAACCAGTTCATGGTGACTAAACTAGAACCGTTGAAGCTGGAATGCTTAGATTTACTCAAATCTAATTCGTTTTCTAGCTTTTGATACGGGCTAGATTTATCTCAATTTGGCTATTTCACACTTTAACCGGTTCGTGGTGACTAAACTGGAACCGATGAAGCTGAAATAGTTTAAATTTATTCAACTCTAGTTCTTGTTTTAGCTTTTGTACATATTGCTTTATCATGTGAGCCTAGGAATCATGTGATCACAGATTCAGTTCCTGAATCTAGATTCAGTTCACGTGATGGACATTTTCAGCTGCCACCAGCTTGTAAATTATTCACGGTGTCTGAATTTCCTTCGATAGCTCTCATGCCCACAAGGAGTTCGGCACTGCTATGTATCTTATTTTCTCGAAGATGTTTCGTATCTCAAAAAATAATAAAAGCAATACATCCAAACACTTAATAAAATAAAAATATCAAAGGCCTTAATTACTATTAAGCATAAGGGTTTGAAAAACCTGTTTTACAAAACATCACTGCTATATCTTGTTAAAATTGAAATTTTATATAAAAGTCAAACCCTTTGTATATAGGTACGAATGAGGCATATCACTACATCCAAGTAATTGCACATAGACCTATACACACATACATACATTCAGATAAAAGTTTAAATTGAAAAGTGGTGATAATCGTGTGATCACGGAAGTCAGGGGAGGGAACCTAACACCTTCCCTCCGCTTAATCAAGCCCCCGAACCCTAATGAATTTCGATTTTGCAGACCAGTTAAACAGAGTCACATCACTTGGTCTTTGTGCAAATCTTTTCTCAGTTGAGTTGGTGCAACCATTTAAAAATAACCAACTAGCGACTATCTCTTACAGTCAAATCGTTGACATATACATTTCGGACCTTTTCAAACTTATTTTTTCAAACAAATCTCACCTAACATGAGAACACCAAAAGATAAGAACAGAAAGGGATAAATAAAAATCCCGACGTCGACATTGATCAATGATAGCCACCCAAGTGTTTGGCCTCTAGAGGTGATCCACCAAGAAAGAACAAGTATTCAAGAAGATGGGTGTTTGGAAAAACCATAATTCTATCTGTATAGAATATATTAGTACTCTCCCAACTCTTGAAATGAAGTGTGTAACCCTTACCCATAATACGACTACTCTTATTTATAGATGTAGAGAACCCTCCTAAACTATTTAGGAATTGAGTTTTATTTTAATTAATTAAACTTCTTTAACTAATTAGGCTCCTAATCTTATTAGGAATAATTAATTAAACTCTTTTAATTAATTAGGCTCTAATCTTATTAAAAATATATGAGAGTACCATTTATTAATTAATTTCAAACTTCTTTAGGAATTAAATAATAATAATAATAATAATAATAATAATAATAAGATTTCTTTTATTAATTTATATTTAATATTTCCAAAATATAAGTTATTTAATTTATTTTATCACCATAGATTAAATTAAATACACTTAACTTATTATTACGATTATGCCATCTCCGCTTCTTAAATAAATATTCTTTCTTTTATGTTGTAACCCTTTAGGTTCTCTATATTAAACCAGGTTATAAATAAATCAATTAAACGATTCTATTCTTATTTAAATAAATATATTATTATAGAACTGAAATTTTACATAATACAAATATTTTGGGTGTGATTTGATATATATATATATATATATATATATATATATATATATATATATATATATATATATATATATAACTTTGTCGACGCGCGAATCGATTTGCCTAAATCAAAGTTATTTCTCGCTTTAACCAAGTTCACGGTGACTAAATGAAATTGAATTGTGGAATGCTTAGATTTACTCAAATCTAATTCATTTTCTAGCTTTTTTATTCTGCCTAGATTTGTCTCAATTTGGCTATTTCACACTTTAACTTGGGTTCATGGTGACTAAAATGGAATTGATGAAGCTGAAATAATTTAAATTTATTCAAATCTAGTTCTTGTTTTTGCTTTTGTACATATTGCTTTATCATGTGAGCCTAGGAATCATGTGATCACAGATTCAGTTCCTGGATCTAGATTCAGTTCTTGAATCTAGATTCCATTCACGTGATGGACATTTTCAGCTGCCACCAGCTTGTAAATTATTCACGGTGTCTGAATTTCCTTCGATAGCTCTCATACCCCCAAGGAGTTCGGCACTTCTATATATCTTATTTTTTCGAAGATGTTTCGTATCTCAAAAAATAATAAAAGCAATCCAGCCAAACACTTAATAAAATGAAAATATCAAAGGCCTCAATTACTATTAAGCATAAGGGTTTGAAAAACCTGTTTTACAAAACATCACTGCTATATCTTATTAAAATTGAAATTTTATATAAATGTCAAACCCTTTGTATATAGGTGCGAATGAGGCATATCACTACTTCCAAGTAATTGCACATAGACCTATACACACATACACACATTCAGATAAAAGTTTAAATTGAAAAATGGTGATAACCGTGTTATCACGGAAGTCGGGGGAGGGTGCCTAACACTTTCCCTCCGCTTAATCAAGCCCCCGGACCCTAATGAATTTCGATTTTGCAGACCAGTTAAACAGAGTCACATCACTTGGTCTTTGTACAAATCTTTTCTCGGTTGAGTTGGTGCAACCATTTAAAAATAACCAACTAGTGATTCTTATAGTCAAATCGTTGACATATACATTTCGGACCTTTTCAAACTTATTTTTTCAAACAAATCTCACTTAACATGAGAATACCAAAAGGCAAGAACAGAAAGGGATAAATTAAAATCCCGACGTCGACATTGATCAACGATAGCCAACCAAGTGTTTGGCCTCTAGAGGTGATCCACCAAGAAAGAACAAGTATTCAAGAAGATGGGTGTTTGGCAAAACCATAATTCTATCTCTATAGAATATATTAATACTCTCCCAACTCTTGAAATGAAGTGTGTAACCCTTAACCATAATAAGACTACTCTTATTTATAGATGTAGAGAACCCTCCTAAACTATTTAGGAATTGAGTTTTATTTTAATTAATTAAACTCCTTTAACTAATTAGGCTCCTAATCTTATTAGGAATAATTAATTAAACTCTTTTAATTAATTAGTCTCCTAAACTTATTAAAAATATACGAGAGTACCATTTATTAATTAATTCTCAAACTTCTTTAGGAATTAAATAATAATAATAATAATAATAATAATAATAATAATAATAATAATAATAATAATAATAATAATAATAATACTCCCTCCGTCCCATAGTTATAGGCTGATTTTCTATTTTGAGATGTCTCAATATATAGGCTACTTACTATTTATAAAATTTAGTTAGTTCATTATTTTACTTTTATGCCCTTATAATAAATATTCAACCATTACTCTTTTTTTGAAAAAACAACCTTAAATGTCATTATTTTTATCACCACATTTAATGTTGTTGTATTCTCAATAAAAGAATTCAACTTTTTAGGCTTTAATAGTTGAACATATTTTGTGTATAAAAGACAATTGTACCAGCAATCAATGAAGTTAAGAGTTCCAATATGATAAGTAAGGAGTAATTAATTTATTCATTAATTCCATATTAAGGGGTATATGTGGAAAATTTTGTTAAAAATTGTCACTTAAACTGATTTTCTTAAACTATGTGCCAAAAGAAATCAGCTTATAACTATGGGATGGAGGGAGTAATAATAATAATAATAATAATAATAATAATAATAATAATAATAATAATAATAAGATTTCTCTTATTAATTTATATTTAATATTTTCAAAATATTAAATAATAAATATTAAGTTATTTAATTTATTTTATCACCATAGATTAAATTAAATACACTTAACTTATTATTACGATTATGCCATCTGCTTCTTAAATAAATATTCTTTCTTCTATGTTGTAACCTTTTAGGTTCTCTATATTAAACCGGTTATGAATAAATCAATTAGAACAATTCTAATCATATTTAAATAAATAAATTAATCTATTACTTTATTTAAATAAATAACATTTATTCTACAATAAGGTTAAGTATCCTTGGCAATCAGCGACTTTCCAGATAATATAGATTCTAACATTAATCATAAAAGAACCTTTGAGTAAATAGTTACCGTATAATTCAATCCTTCCACCATACAATATCGCAATTAAATATAAGACATGAAATTACTGTCAGGTCTTATTTTATTTAATTATATGTATTTCGATTCTTAAATGCACAACTCCAAATAATGCAAATTAAAAATTCCTTTCTGCCTTGACCAAGGACTACTAGGTTGTCATTTATCGAATCACATAGGACATTCTCTTCTTTTACTAGAAGCAGTAGATTATTTATTGATAATTGATTATCTCCATATATAACTTGTTACACCCAAGCATAACCTTTGATATATATACCCTAAGGGTCTTAAGGAATATGTCAAAGTATAATTCATCATACACAAGATACAATGATGATCTTAAGTCTAAGGATCACTTGTACTACTATCACTACAGGAATTTTTATTGACAGGCAAGTAAACTCTATTAGGTATTCCTTAGCGAGTCACGTTCAATGAACTTATTTTCGATAAGCACCTACATACTTACTTTAGTGTCTCCACACAAATGATCATGAGATCAATCATCCTCATCCAATGAGCAAGCAACGTATGTACCAATCTATCTGAATTCACTAATCCTCTTTTTTAGTAATCCAACGATTGGGAATAATTTTAGTATTTGAGCTATCTAAGAATTTAGATCTCATTAGCATGATCATCATCATGATTCTAAAAATATTATTGAAAACTATGAGTTTATCACATATTATAAAACATCAAACATGTTTGGCTTGTGTGTATACTACTTTCAGAAGATGAAATTAAATAATTATTCATGATGATATTTTTCATCTCTTCTATTATTTATGCTTTTGTGTTTAATTGATTTCGCCTGTTTCGTTATTGAAATACATTCGTTTTATAGTTTTTATATGATTTTAAATTAAATAAGAAGTTTTGATATATTATTGTTAAGACATGAGTTTTTTATAATTCATGCTTACTCGAAAAAGTTTTGATGGGTTATAGTTAATTCTTAAATTTGTCATAATCTATACTTATTCACGTTAATTATAAAATTATTAAATTAAAGGGAAGGGAGATCAATATCATAGTTGAGTTTTAAAAATAGAAGAGATATAATTATATGTTATATTTATTATTTAATTAATTTGGATTCCTAGATTGCTTCCTCATTATTAGTTTTCATATTCTAGGTAATCAATTTTCAATCTTTATTTCTAATTCACCTAAAATGGATATTAAGGATACATTAAAATTAATCTAGTCTCTGTGGGTTCGACTTGTACTTGTCAGTTCTTCAATTTGACGCTGTGCACTTGTAGTTACATATTTTTATCACATCAATAACATTTATAATACTCCCTCCATTCTCGAAAGGATGACTAAATATATAAATTTTTTGTCCTAAAAAGATGACTAAAGGTACATAAAGCAAAAAATAAGTATGTCATTTAATGGGGTTCATTAATATAAAAAAATTATTCATCACTTTATATAATTGTGTGGAGCTATTAAGAATAAATTTGGAACTTTTTTTTACTTTTTTTTCTCTACTTTACATGTTTCTTAATTTGTGTGAAAAATGTACTTGCGTAATTTTTTTGAGGACGGAGGGAGTACTTGGGGTGATACTAATTGTCTCAAATTTTTGATCTCAAAAATTGTCTCAAATGGTGTGTCAACATAACATTAATTAAGTAAATCTCATGTGATTGATTATGCCATAAATTATCATTAATATACTTAATATCATGTTATTTAAAACCCATTTGAGACAAAAAATGAAAAATAAAAATTGAAACCCTTAAAATTCCTCTAATACTTGAGGCCAAGTCACATATGATAGTGTATCTAACAAATATTTTTTCTTCTTTTTACTACTTTTACTACCAAAATGAATATATGTTTTGTTGAACCTTTTATTTGACATCAAATACTAATAATTGGTCGTGCCTGAAGGCACGACGTAACGAAAAATTAGATTAAAATTTGAAAAATACTACATTATCTAAAGAATTTTTTCAACCTAAAATAACTTACAATCAGACATAACAATTATCATAATTCACCACACCACCAGAATAATTAATTTTCCTTTAAAAATAAATATCCAGAAAAATAATTACTACAAGCTTCTGTATCGGATCTACTGGTCCTCTCTCATCATTAACCAACTCCTCTGGTGCAGTTATTCTACGTCTGGGCGGCATTTTTCTGCATCATAAAATTTTCATTTTATTATCTAATTATATTACTTAAACATTTCTCAATTAAAAAGAACTAAAAGTTTGTAACACATTTCTGAAACAAGATCATTTATATTTATATGCCAAATGGTTACAATTACATGGTCTTTTCTAGCATACTGCTATAAATGACAACATCATATCCCCTCTTAACACAAAAGACGGGGACAACACTCACATGTTACTCTCTAATATTTTTCAAAGGCTTGGGGTTTACAACTATCTCACATCTTACACAAAGACTGAGATTTATCAATAACACATAAATAAAATACTCTAACTACTAAACTTCTTCCTCTAGACTCAATTTAACATCCCACTCTCTACAACGCTCTGATATTCCTTTTGAGTGATGTGCACCACCATATCTCGACTTATGGTATACCGGGTCTGTCCTTGCTCAGCTGGGTAGTGATTTACCCCATCAATCAATCTCTCCATGGCCGTGCATAGAGCATAGCCCATCTTGTTCATCTTTCTTCTCTTGCACTGCACCTCATCCTCTAGATCATTTGCCCTATCATTGGCTTCCTCCCACTTCTCCTCGAAGTGGATCCTATCCATCACCTCTATCTCTAACTAAGTACGAAGAGCCTCCTTCTCCATTCTGTCGCTCAACACCCTCTACTCCATTTCCTCCAGCTTCCCTGATAATTTTACGTTCCTAGCCACCAATCGGTGAAACAAAGTCCTCATCTGGATCCCTGCCTCCTTACGGTGAGCAATCTCAACCTCCATCTCCTGCATCGCTAATTTTCTCTGATGATCCTCGTCCCTCAATTTTTAGAACTCAGACTCCCTCTCCCTAGCCTCAGCCTCTAACTCTTCCACTCTACATCCTAACTCCAAAATTTGCTCCTCTTACTCCCCCAACATCCGATCCTCAAAAGTAGCCTCGTTAGAGTCCCCCAAAGACTCAGGCTCCTCCTCCATATGCACCTCCTCTGGATCAGACTCTTTAGGTAATGGCTCCATCTCCTCCCCCTCGTCATCATCATCAATAGGGGCCACTGCTGATATAAGCTCCGCTATCAATGGTGCCTCAAATACCACGTGGATGTCACACGACTCCTCCTCTACCACTCGGCTAGGTTTTCCCATATCAATCATCCTACAATCACCAACATAAGACAATAAAAATAATAACTCCATCAGAATGTTAATGAAAATATATTTCATAACACACTAAGTCTCTCTCTAGGAAAACTCTACATGAGTCTCCTCTATCTTCTAAGTTCTCCTAAGTTATAATCTAAGGACTCTCGCTCCTAAGGTTTATAACTACAGCTTTGATACCAACCTGTGACACCCCCAAATTCAGACCACACTTGTCTCTAATTTGGTTGCCACATACTAACTCGAATAATAAATCAACATCTTATACAGCTGAATAACAAAATAATTTATATTGGTATAACATAATTATTCTTGTCCCAAGGGTTCGAAACTTTAAACATCTCATACATAACTTAACCATAATTAAACATCGTTTGGACATAACTAATTCAATACATCTTAAATTAAACATAGCTTAATAAGTTCTTCTAGCATCACATAATAACACCATCCTAACAACATAAAAGTAACTACTCGAAAGCTTTCTCTTTACCCTTGTCCTTTCTAGTGGTTCACCACATTCTGCCTTCACTGAAAGTTTTAGGGAAAGCAAAGATGAGCAACAATTTTGCCCAGCAGGTAATATAGCAAAGAGGGTAATCAACATGTTTGAAATTTCTCAAGGGTATAGGATAGTTCAAGATAACAAGAAGTATCAATGATTAACCACAATGATCACTATGGACAATAATATTCAAAGATTTATCAATTCAAGATTCTAAAGTAATAGATACTGAGCAGTCACTAAGGACTATGAACTTCTCCTAGAATTAACAGTAATAGACTGATAATTCTACAAAACGAGTATAACAGGTGATCAGCCTAAAGTACCCTATGTCATGCATAACATTTAGTCTTCCTCATGTGCGCACGTCGGTTCCCCGACAATATATAATTCCCCTACTAAGAGGGTTGTTCTTCTCAGTTATAAGAGTCCGCACCAAGTTAATTTGGTTTGGATAACTTTTGATTAATTATCAATAGTCTAGCCGAATTAATGGCTTAGACAACTCTTTCACAATATATATATATATATATATATATATATGAACAGTTATCGTTCGAATCAAGGTTTGAAATTTCATTACGAAATATGTTTTCTTCAAAATTCTACTTATACGATCAATAATTGCACAAGTTCAATAATGCTCAATAAAGAGTAAGGTTCGAGTACTTGCCTCAAGCGTAGTTTACCAAATTTAAGCTTAATACCCTCTTTCGAGTCCTAACGTAATATTTTACACGTATAGGATAATCATTAGTGATATAAACTCATATATGTAAGTTCGAACATACACATAAGCATCCAACCTAGTTGTAACTACCACATCACATATTTTCAAATATTCCCCAAAACAACGAATAACAATTTGCTTACTTTGTAAAATTTTCAAATATCACCGTTAACTTTAACCCTTTCTCAATTTAACCATTTACTAAATAAAATAATAATTATAAGAAAATTGAATACTTTCATTTCATAATTTCGGGATCTCACAATCTCCCCTCCTTATGAAATTTTGCCCTCGAAATTTACGTACCTGGTAGTTCGAAGAGATGAGAATACCTTGCTTTCTTTTCGGATTGTACCTTCCCGGTTATTTCCTCTGTATCATGATTTTCCCATTGCTCATCTCTTGTATTTCAGATATCATTCTAGAATATATCTTCAAAACAAAGGTTAATTGACATATCACAATTTATCAACTTATCAAGTAAACAATTTCAGCTTAGGTAAGTAACACATTAGCGAAGTATATTACTCGTGCCTCCCTCCTAGTTCTAGACTCATATCTACGCCAAATGACCATATCCCTAAGCTCGATACCATTTGTAACGCCCCAAAATAGGGTCCACACGACCCATTTCGAGTCGCAAGATATCACATTATAAAAATTAAATACAAACTTCATTTATACAACTATTGAACTATCGTGCAGAATACGACCACAGTTAAAATGTGAGTTTTAATACAAATGTATGTAACTCTTATGGTGCCTCGACCACAACCTTATAATGGTACTTTACATAAAAGTGCAGCCAAAAACTATTTTAGAAATTAAAATCTTTGGAAAATGCTCAAGGAAACCTTCTTACATGGGAGGCCATGTGTCTAGGTTATGATAGATATCATATGTCCATAGAATTATCCTTGGTTGACCCAATAGTCCCCAAAGAAAAACAAGAAGATTTCTATCATCTTCTTTCCAATGGTAAGTCTTCTCTTGACATATAATTATCTTCGTTTTCTCCAATTGAGAATTATATTTCAAACAAACTCCAAGATTATATAGGTAGTGCTCGTAGATATATTCAGCATGTGGATGTGTACAACCCTGTCTTATGATAACACGAGGTTGTATGTAATTAGACATCTTGTATGATAGTGGCAAAACACCCTTCAAAAGTTGGGTTCACCTCATCCTATTCGGTTCACAAAAATTAAATATCAAATGACATAAACAATACGACACACTTACCTAAAGTTCTCAAAAAATTATTTCCATCCTATTTAGGGAGAACCTCAACAGCTATAGACCACCGTTCTATTCCCCTGTTATCCCCGCTCGACCTGGCAACATTCTTATTACCTAAAAGGAATTATGAAGCAAAAGGGTGAGCACAACTAGCTCAGTAAAGAATATCATGACTAACGATAATTAAATTATCAATAGCCTTCATCAGTAATAAATCAGAGATTTAGAACATATGGTAGATGGTAAAACTTTTCAACCATAGTTGCAGCGGAACGAGCAATCCATTAAAGAGTCAAATAGACCATCAGGTCTATTATCTTCTCCATATTAAAAGTCCTCCAATAATGTTTTATTCCTGTAACATCAATCAACAACTCTTAACCACAATCATGTGAATAACTTATAAACATAATTGTGATTCTAAATTCATCTTCGCACCCAGGACGAAGATAATTTTCATCACCTATCTTTACCTGAAACATTAAAAATCATGGTTATACCAAATCACAATTCTTGCTCATAATCATACTAATAAATTCATCTTTGCACTACTGTAAAATCCCAAATTTTACGAATAAAGATTTAATTTTCTTGAAATATTTTTTTAAATATTATGATGTGGATTTGAGATAATGTTATAGTTGTGGGTAGTATTTATAAATATTGCAAAGTATGCAAGTTGTTGTATTATATTCGATTGGTCGGGGAATATTCGTTTTAGCAGGGAATATTCGTACAACGACACAATCATTGGTGGACCCCACAATGGAATTATTGTCGGATTGAGAAAACGAGAAAAATATTTTTATGAAAATAACGGCGAAAGTTTTACCGTTAAAACTGTTGAACTACTCAGTAGTAAAAGTACATTAATACGTGTGGTTGCATAAGAAGACACCGGTATTGATTATTGATGCTTACGTGAGAAGTCACTCGGTTTTTGTTCAATTATTGCTATATAGTAATTGTTGCATAGTATCTCATGTTATTTGATTCAATTATTGTCGATATTTTATATATTATTAAATCAATAATTGAGATGACAGAGTTATTAATATTATTATTTGCAATATTAACGATGTCTAGAAGTTTTGCCAAGGAGAGGTTTGGTCACCTAATTGCGCGCCAATAGAGAGAAATCCTTATTGGAAAGCCCTCTCTTTCCTGGGAACGACCTGGTCGATTAATATTATGAATTATAATAATGATGATAAATGTTGTTAAATATATTGAGATGTCTTTTTATGAAGTCACGGAAGTTTGTATATATATATATATATATATATTATATATAAAAATTTTGTTTTATTAGTATTATTAATGTAATAAAATGCTTTTATATAAAACAGAGTACTTTTATAAAGTTATTTGTTTTATTAGACAATAATTAGAATATATTATATTCTATTATGCATAGTATTTTGCATAGTAAAATCTTTTTATATAAAATGAATACTTTTATAAAGTTATTTGTTTTATTAGACAATAATTAGAATATATTATATTTTATTATGCATAGTATTGCATAGTGCCCTGTGATAGTGTTTTGCATAGTAAAATCTTTTATATAAAATAGAATACTTTTATAAAGTTATTTGTTTTATTAGACAATAATTAGAATATATTATATTTTATTACGCATAGTGTTTTCATAGTGCCTCGTGATAGTGTTTTGCATAGTAAAATATTTCTATATAAAACAGAATACTTTTATAAAGTTATTTATTTTATTAGACTATAAATAGAATATATTATATTTTATTTCAAAGATTTTGTTTTATTAGAATATTTTATTAATACTTCATAGTAAATCAATATGGACCGTCCCTTTAAAAGTAAATCAATCTGGACCGTTCATGAATTAGTTACTATTCAATTCATTCTCCTATAAATAAAAGCTCATTCATTCATTATTTCTTACGAATTCACTGAAACTCTATAGAGAGAAACTATAGAGAGAAAGAAGAAAAGTATTCTGCTACTTTACTACTCCTATATCCAGTTTCTTCTAAGGTAAGGGGTATTATTTCTTTCGTATTCATGAAGAGAACTTCTGTTATTCCATTCTTTATTATTCGTTGGAATAACCTGTATACCGCGGGCTACCCTATACTTGGTGAAATTCTTCTATTATTCCATTCTTTATCATTATGTTGGAATAACCTATCTATGCGAAGTACTGCATACATGGTGAAATTCTTATGTTATTCCATTCTTTATTATTTTGTTGAAACATCCTGTCTGTGCATTTACACATGACCTAGTTCCGTTATTTATTATTTTGTTGGAATATCATGTCGGTGCGTATTACGCCTGACCTGGTTCCATTAATTATTATTTTGTTGGAATAACCTGTTTGTGCGGTCTATCGCATGCATGGCGATTTCTTCTGTTATTCCATTCTTTATTATTCTGTTGGAATAACCTGTCTATGTGGATTATCACATGCATGGCGAATGATCCTTTGTATTCATTCCTTATTAAATTGTAGAAATGATCTGCCTAAGTGGATGACTATTGCACTACGGGCGAAAATCCATTTGCGCTTTTTATATATTCTTATACTCGGTTGGTTAAAGCTTTGACTTCTATACTCCATGAAATTAGTGGAATATCCTTGATATTTGCGCTTCATCCAATATCTTTTCATGGAAATATTCTTCGGCGTTCTTGAATTTTACTCTACAAAGAAGTATCATGTTGACAATTTGGGACGTTATTAGTTCTCGGATAAATTAATTCTTGAACTTGTTTTATTAAATTCTTATATCATTGTCATCATCCTCATGTTTATATTATGTTGAAAGTCATCGTGGCATTCAGAGTGCATAGATGGACTTGGTATTATTATGACCGAGGATTAATCGGTATAATCATAGCTTAGTAATGTTACAAATGATGTGGTAAAAGTCCTCATTGGCCCGTAGTGCATTGATGGGCGAGCTTGTTGGCTAATCATGACCATTGATGAATACACGAATATCCTTGGCCCGTAGTGTATGGTTAATTTGTGGTCGTGATACTAATGAATATCCTTGGCCGGAGTGTAGGGAAGATGTGGATTATTTATTAAGCTGAGTCTCAGCGATAAAAGTGATTAAAAACCTTTTAAATCATAAAAGATAGTAGATTTTATTCTCTACTTGACTCTTTTAATGGATTGCATGTTCCGCTGTAGTTAAACTTGATGTCTATTGTATTTTATTAGTTTAACATTGTTGAAGACTAATGATAATTTATTCTGCATTATCTTAGTCATAATATTTCTTACTGGGCTAGTTGAGCTCACCCTTTTACTTTCATTGTTCTCTTCAGGAAATGAGAACGTAACAGGGACTAGTCGGGGAACGGAGTGACAGTCCAGATAATAGCATTAGTAGTCCTCACTATTCTGTTAAATAGTATGATAATAAATATAATGAGGACTCAATTGAGTGTGGATATTGTCTAGATTATAATATTTGTATTAAAACTCACAACATATGTTTTGTCGTATTTTACACAACTGTTGTATAATTAAGTTGTATTTGAATTTTGTACCATGTATTTGGCGACTCAGAATAGGTGATGTATACCTATTTTGGGGGTGTCACAACTACAGCCAAAGATATTCATTAACAATTCATCTTTGCATTATAGGCCAAAGACATACAACTGTATTTTAGAAGAGTCAAGTATAGCATGATATCTACTATCTTTTACGAATTAAAAGTGTATAATCAATATTTTATCGCTGAGACTTAGCTTAATAAATAATTCACATCATCGAATCATCCCTGCACTACGGCCAATAATATTCATTAGTATTATGACCACGAATTATCCATGCACTACGGGCCAAGGATATTCGTGTTTTCAACAATGGTCATGATTATACCCCGAATAATCCCTTGTTATAATCATACCAACCACTGTCCATCAATGAACTACATGATAATGAGGACTTTTACCATATCATTCGTTACATTACGGTCATGATTATACCGAATAATCCCTAGTCATAATCATACCAAGTCCATCTATGGACATAAGCTAAAGATGACTTTCATCACAATATAAGCATGAGGATGATGACAATGATATAAGCAATAATCAAATGAAATCAAGGATAAATATTAAATACTTTAAATTTATCCAGAGTTTAAAAATATTCAAATTGTCAACATGATACTGCTTCGTAGAGTAAAATTCAAGAATAATATTCATGTACCAAAAATAATTTAGACAGAAAAGAAATATATTTTTCGGGTAAATAGTACCCCGTGTATAGTACCTTTATCTATACCTCCATTTTTAATTTAGTCATGCAAGTATTATCAATCTTGCACCAACTCCCCTAATAGTAAATCACGTGAATCAATAGTACACACATGTGAACACATAGTTATAAGCATGTGAATTAATAGCAATTAATTGCTCATTTATATGATTAATTACCCGATTGATCAATATAACCTCCAAACATCAATTATTCTCGAAATAAATGTCGATTTCCACTAACACTAATAATTCCAACACAATGGAACTATCAATTTCATCTTTAATCAACACGAACTTATTCATCATTAATATTATAACTCACAATATTTAACAACCAGGTCGTTCCCAGGAAAGAGGGGGCTTTCCGATAAGGATTTCTCCCTATTGGCGTGCAATTAGATGACCAAACCTCTCATTGACAGAACATTTAGACATTGTCAATATTGCAAATAATAATATGAATAACTTTGTCGTCTCAATTATTAATTTAATAATATAACATTAACAGATGATACTGTGACAATAATTGAATCAATAATATGAGAGATATGATGTAGCAATTACTGTAGTAATAATTGAGTATAGTTGAGTGACTTCTTACGTAAGCATCAATAATCAATACCGTGTGCTAACTATGCAACCACGCGTATTACTTTACTTTTACTACCGGGTAGTTCAACAGTTTTAACGGTAACACTTTTGCCGTTATTTTTATAAAATGATAATTTTGTTGTTTTCTAACTACGATAATACTTCCATTATGGGGTCCACCAATGATTATGCCGTCGTACGAATATTCCATATGAAAACAAATATTCCCTGACCAATCGAATATTCCCCGACACAACGAATAACAACTTGCTTACTTTGTAAAATTTTCAAATATCACCCTTAACTTCAACCCTTTCTCAATTTAACCATTTACTAAATAAAATAATAATTATAAGAAAATTGAATACTTTCATTTCATAATTTTGGGATCTCACAATCTCCTCTCCTTATGAAATTTCGCCCTTGAAATTTACGTACCTGGTAGTTCGAAGAGATGAGAATACCTTGCTTTCTTTTCGGATTATAACTTCCCGATTATTTCCTCTGTATCATGATTTTCCTATTGCTCATCACCTGTATTTTAGGTATCATTCTAGAATATATCTTCAAAACAAAGGTTAATTGACATATCACAATTTGTCAACTTATCAAGTAAACAATTTCAGCTTAGGTAAGTCACAAATTAGAGAAGTATATTACTCGGCTCTCCCCTCCTAGTTCTAGACTCATATCTCCGCCAGCGACCATATCCCTAAGCTCTGATACCATTTGTGACTCCCCCAAAATAGGTCCACACGACCAATTCTGAGTCGCCATATATCACACTATAAAAATCAAATACAAACTTCATTTATACAACTGTTGAACTATCGTCCAGAATACGACCATAGTTAAACAATGAGTTTTAATGCAAATGTATATAACTCTCATGGTGCCTCGACCACAACCTTATAATGGTACTTTACATAAAAGTACAGTTAAAAACTGTTTTAGAAATTATAATCTTTAGAAAATGCTCAAGGAAACCATCGAACATGAGATGCCATACGTCTAGGTTATGATAGATATCATATGTCCACAGAATTATCCTTGGTTGACCCAATAGTCCCCAAAGAAAAATAAGAAGATTACTATCATCTTCGTTCCAATGGTGAGTCTTCTCTTGACATATAATTATCTCCGTTTTCTCCAATTGAGAATTATATTTCAAACAAACTACAAGATTATATAGGTAGTGCTCGTAGATATACTCAGCAAGTGGATGTGCACAACCCTGTCTTATGATAACACGAGGTTGTATGTCATTCGATATCTTGTATGATAGTGGCAAAACACCTTTCCAAAGTTGGGTTCACCTCACCCTATTTGGTTCACCAAAATTAAATATCAAATGACGTATACAATATGACAAACTTATCTAAAGTTCTCAAAAAAATTATTTCCATACTATTTAGGGAAAACCTCAACAGCTATAGACCACCGTTCTATTCCCCTATTATCCCCGCTCGACCCGACAACACTCTTATTACCTGAAAGGAATTGTGAAGCAAAAGGGTGAGCACAACTAGCTCAGTAAAGAATATAATGACTAAAGATAATTAAATTATCAATAGCCTTTATCAGTAATAAATCAGAGATTTAGAACATATGGTAGATGGTAAAAATTTTCAACCATAGTTGCAGCGGAACGAGCAATCCATTAGAAGAGTCAAATAGACCATCAGGTCTATTATCTTCTCCATATTAAAAGTCCACCAATAATGTTTTCTCCCTATAACATCAATCAACAATTCCTATCCACAATCATGTGAATAACTCATAAACATAATTGTGATTCTAAATTCCTCTTCGCACCCAGGACGGAGATAATTTTCATCACCTATCTTTACCTGAAATATCAAAAATCATGGTTATACCAAATCACAATTATTGCTCATAATCATACAAATAAATTCATCTTTCCACTACGACCAAAGATATTCATTAACAATTCATCTTTGCACTACAGGCCAAAGACATACAATCAATATTTTATCGCTGATATCTACTATCCTTTACGAATTAAAAGTGTATAATCAATATTTTATCGCTGAGACTCAACTTAATAAATAATTCACATCATCGAATCATCCCTGCACTACGGCCAAGGATATTCATTAGTATTATGACCACGAATTATCCATACACTATGGGCCAAGGATATTCGTGTTTTCAACAATGGTCATGATTATACCAAATAATCCCTGGTTATAATCATACCAACAACTGTCCATCAATGAACTACATGCCAATGAGGACTTTTACCACATCATTCGTTACATTACGGTCATGATTATACCGAATAATCCCTGGTCATAATCATACCAAGTCCATCTATGCACGTAAGCCAAAGACGACTTTCATCACAATATAAGCATGAGGATGATGACAATGATATAAGCAATAATCAACGAAATCAAGGATAAATATTAAAGACTTTAAATTTATCCAGAGTTTAAAAATATCCAAATTGTCAACATGATACTGCTTCGTAGAGTAAAATTCAAGAATAATATTCATGTACCAAAAATAATTTGGACAGAAAAGAAATATATTTTTCGGGTAAATAGTACCTCGTGAATAGTACCCTCTAAATAGTACTTCGGGAATAGTACCTCGTGAATAGTACCCCGACATAAAAAGTACCCCAAATACCCGAGAGAATAATATTCAGGCGAATAGTAATTTGGGTGAATAGTACTCTAACACGAAAAGTGCCCCAAATACCCGAGTGAATAATACTAGAGTGAATAGTAATCGGGTGAATAGTAACCCGTGAATAGTAACTCGTAAAAGAAAAATACCAAAAAAATGATATTCCATGACGAGTACAAAAGAAATGATATCTCATACGAGTATAATAGAATATACGAAATTGCAAATGGATTTTCACCCGCCATGCAGTACTCCACGTAGACAGATCATTTACATAATTTAATAAAGAATGAATACGAATGTAAGGCCCCAAATTTTTATTAATGAAATTGAATTTCCTCTATTTATTATCTTGAAATAGTAAGGGTTGATTTGATTAATGTGGTAAGTTATTGGTAAAATGCGAAATTATTTCAAACAAGCAAGTGGTTTTAAAAATTGTTGACGGGGAATATTCGTTTGGTCGTGGAATATTCTTACTGTTGAGAATATTCAGTATGATGGTGTGACCTTTGTGGGCCCCATAATGTGAAAAGCGATTGGATGAAGAAAGCGACAAGAATAAGTTGGTTATAAATAACACCGTAGTTATTACAAGTATTATCTTGTTGGAATACTAGGGTGGTTAAAACACGTTGATGTACACCGGTATTACACCAATTATTGATTCTTACGTAAAAAGGCACTACTCAATAATTTATTCACGTAATTATCGCTCAAATTATTTTATTGATTCAATAATTCTTTCGCGTTGATATTTTATGTCTTTGTTGTTTTAATGATTCACACGCACAAGATTTTCTATTATCTGAGCAATAATTCATATTATCCTGAATAATATTATTAGATAACATTATTGGCAATGTCTAGAAAGTTACGGCTCTAAGGAGAGGTTTGTTCATTTAATTGCGCTAGTAAGGAGAGATCCTTATTGAAAGCCCCTCTTTCCTGGAACCGCAGGTTGTCAAGAATGTGATTCGTAATATTATTTGTGAATAATTAATTATTGATTTATATGATGAGGAAAATATTGATTTTATGTGGATATAGATGAGAAAATTTTTAATGTGACAATTGTTGAAAATTAATATTTTATTCTTTTTCTAATAAAATAATTCATTTAAATATATTATTTTAATAATATATTAATGGTGATATTTTACAATGAATGTGGGATATATGAGTATATGAGGAGGAAGAGTATTTTTGTGGCATTAAATGATTGACACATGTTTTGTGTGTCGGTAGACCCCAATTCTTGACCGAAATTTGATTATAAATGTAAAATCGTCCGTTTGTGGATTTCGGTCAATTTTTGTTTGGAATTTGGAAAAACTTTCTTCTACAAAGTTGTAGAGAATGAAATTTCCTATGAAAAAGACATGTGGTTTGAATTTTTCTGATAAAAGGGCTATTTATTATGAATTATTGAAGTTCCGTAGTTCCAAAATAATTAATTTTTGAAAGTTTTAATTATTTTAATTACAAAAATGTTATTTTTGCTTGGTGGGCTGCATTAAACATGTGCAAGGTGGCTGAATTTAGATTCAAGAGGTGGGCTTGACAATTTTGTAAATATAATAATATTATATTAAATTTTCTGCTTTGGTGTTCTAAGCATTTTCCTATAAATAAGGTGCTTAGGTTAGAATTGAAAATCACACCAGAAACTGAAATCTTCTCTCTTTCTCTCTCGATATATTGAGCGTATTCTTGTGAGTATTTTAATACTTTGAGTGTTGCTATACGGTGCAAGTTCAAGTCATAGCCTATATCCGGTGTTTCAACTAGAAGTACTATCTTTTCGAGGTAAGGGATGTTATTTTTTTTAAATGATATTATTTTCTTCAATATCATTATGCCGAAATATTGGTTTGAACTTTTAATCAAATTTAGAACTTTTTGTGTCGGGATTACTATTCACGTATACGGCACTATTCACGAATACGACACTATTCATCGAAAAATGAAAATTTTTCTTTTCGTCCAAAATATCTATTATGGATACTAGCTTTGATTGTATCCATGTTTTGATCATTCTTGAATTTTACTTCACTATGATTATTTATGAGGTATTTTTGGACATCAAATAATTTAAAATCTGAATCCTTGATATTTATTCTTTTGTTTCATCGGATTCGTTTCCTTTAAAATATTTTTATCATCCTCGGTCCTAAATGATGATATTATTGAATATCTTTGGCTGCGATTGGCAAAGAGATAAATAATTTTATAATGAATATCTTTGGTCTCAGATTGCAAAGATGAACAAGTGTTGAGATGAACATGACCGATCGATGAATATCTTTGGCTCAGTAGTGCAAAGATGAATATTTGATTCAAGATGTATATTGATTGATGTTACAGGATAAAATATTGATGATGGACTTTTAAATTCATAGATAGTAGTAGATTTCATTCTCTACGTAACTCTTCTATGAATTATTATTTCCGCTGCGAATATTGATCTGAAACTTGTTGTCTATTTTATTTTTCAGATTTTTCCCTGTTGAAGACTAACGATAATTTGTTCTATATTATCTTACTCATAATATTCTTTACTGGGCTAGTTGAGCTCACCCTTTTCCTTTTTGTTCTATTTTTCTTCTCAAGAGGCGAGAATGTAGCAAGTACTAGTCGGGGTATGTAATGATGATTCTAGAAGTTGTTTAGTAGTCCTCATCATTTTTGTAAAATAATGTATCAATAATTGTGATGAGGATTTATTTGGGTATGAATATTGTCTAAAAGACAATATTTGTATTTAAACTCACAGTTTTTATGATGTATTAATAAAGTTGTAGTTGTTTCTGTACCATGTTATTGATGACCTAAAATGGGTGATGTATACCTATTTTGGGGGCGTCACAACGAAGGATCATTCACCATGCATGCGGTAATCCACATCGACATGTTATTCCAACAGAATAATAAAGAATGGAATAACAGAAGAATTCACCATGCATGCGGTAGTCCGCGTAGATAGGTTATTCCAACAGAATAATAAAGAATGGAATAACAGAAGAATTCACCAGGCATGCGATAGATCGCACAGACAAGTTATTCCAATAGAAAAATTAAGAATGGAATAACAGAAGAATTAACCAGGCATGCGATAAACCGCACAGACAGGTTATTTCAATAGAATAATAAAGAATGGAATAACAGAAGAATTCACCAGGCATGCGATAGGCCAAAGATGCATAAAAGTTATTCCAATGTAATAATAAAGAATGGAATAACAACCCTTACGAGTATTGAAAGAAATAACTCTCTTCATGAATACAAAGAAATAATACCCCTTACTATAATAATAATATCCCTTACCTTAGAAGAAAACTGGATACTAGAATAGTGAGGTAGCAGACTTCCCTTCTTCTTTCTCTCTATAATTTCTCTCTATAATAATTGCTCTATAGCTTTAGTGAATTGGTGAAAAATAATGAAGGAATGAGCTTCTATTTATAGGAAAATATAGTTTCCATAATTGCACATTTTGGGGCTCAAAATATTACAGTATAATACCTCCCTCTTTTTTTTTCATTTTTAATTTAGTCCTGCAAGTATTATCAAACTTGCACCACATCCCCTAATAGTAAATCATGTGAATTAATAGTATAATCATGTGACTCAATAGTATAATCATATGAAAAAAACTAATTACAGTATAATCATGCAAGTATTATCAATCTTGCACCAACTCCCCTAATAGTAAATCACGTGAATCAATAGTACACACATGTGAACACATAGTTATAAGCATGTGAATTAATAGCAATTAATTGCTCATTTATATGATTAATTACCCGATTGATCAATATAACCTCCAAACATCAATTATTCTCGAAATAAATGTCGATTTCCACTAACACTAATAATTCCAACACAATGGAACTATCAATTTCATCTTTAATCAACACGAACTTATTCATCATTAATATTATAACTCACAATATTTAACAACCAGGTCGTTCCCAGGAAATAGAGGGCTTTCTGATAAGGATTTCTCCCTATTGGTGCGCAATTAGATGACCAAACCTCTCCTTGACAGAACTTCTAGACATTGTCAATATTGCAAATAATAATATGAATAAATTTGTCATCTCAATTATTGATTTAATAATATAACATATTATACAGATGATAGTGTGACAATAATTGAATCAATAATATGAGAGATATGATGCAACAATTACTGTAGCAATAATTGAGTATAAGCGAGTGACTTCTTACGTAAGCATCAATAATCAATACCGTAGTTAACTATGCAACCATGCATAGACATCGTATTGTACTACGGGTAGTTCAACGGTTTTTTCAGTAATACTTTCATTGTTATTTTTATAAAATGATAATTCATCATTTTCTAATTACGATAATACTTCGCTGGGGTCCACCAATGATTATGCTGTCGTACTAATATTCCCTATGAAAACAAATATTCCCCGACCAATCGAATATTCCCCAACACAACGAATAACAACTTGCTTACTTTGTAAAATTTTCAAATATCACCCTTAACTTTAACCATTTCTTAATTTAACCATTTACTAAATAAAATAATAATTATAAGAAAATTGAATACTTATATTTCATAATTTCGGGATCTCACAGCTGCACCCTAGAATAAATAGGGCGCAACTGCGCCACGCCTGCACTAGAAGCAGAAACAGACTCTATTTTACAAAGCCTTATTCTACTTTAATTCTTTTCAGTTTAAACATGTTCCAATCCATCATTTAAGAGTTCATACATGTAAATATACTTCATAAACACATTATGGCATGCTAATTCACATTGATTAACAGAGAATTTCAAGTAATTCCTAAGAATTTGATAAACCCAACTAAGAACAAAAGTTTAGGATTTTATACCTCTTAAAGCTTAATAAACTTAGTTTCCTCCTTCTGAATTTGCTAACCTCTTCTTTGGACCACAACTTACTCTCTCTCAAGTTATCAGTGTTTCAATAGCCAAGAACAAACAACGTAAACTGAAAATGAACTGCTATTTATAAAGAAAACTTGGATTGGGTAATTACATTGTACTGAGGTTGAATTCATGGTGTAATAGAAGAAAACATTGGTTATTTGAGAGTGGTTTAACAACCCACCACCAGCCATCTCCATAGCCATTGGCTTAGTAATTATCACCTATGTTTAGTCACTGATTTATACTTAAAAGTTACGTAAATTAGCCTTAGGCCACTGTTCATACACTATTTGCTTAACTGATAATTTCTATATCTCAGCAACGTGTTTCAATTTTGATCAATTAGTTACTTTAACTCCCAAATGTAATTTTAATGTACAATTGTTACCATATTAGGAAAAATTAGGTATTATTTATGTACTCCCATTATATAATTCATGTACATTAAATACATGTAATAAAATAACACAGTTAGGTATTATTGTCCGAGTATCTCCATAATTATTTTTACTACTCACACATAACCATATTATAACATTATTTAATATTAACTATCCAGTTTACACACGAAATTCCTTTTCCAATTTCTGGAATACACAGATATTTAATTGTTTCTGTATTAAAATCACTTATGATTTTATTGTACTACTTGATACTTTATATTATTAGAATGTATTCTTATCATATGATTTTATTCATGTCACACCTTACATTAATGTTCCATTTCATTTCTACAGTAGGAACCAATTTTCCTAGATTAACCACTAAGATAGTCATGCGCCATTTTGTATCTTTGGAAGGGTAGCAAATGCCATTGGCCCCCATAAAGGCCAAAATAGTTTAGCTTTAAGCCAGTTCCAATTTCTATCACCACACAAGTTTTACATGATATGAATTAACTTCTATAGTGGTGATATTACTCGTTCAAAAATGTATTTATCACATAATTATACACAATCAATCTTCCTCTTAATAACTATTTCTCTTTCAATTTACTTAGTGAATTTCCTCATTCCACATTATGCCACACATGGCCTTTCACAATTCTCAACGTCAATTTCACACTTCTCAAATTCACTTTGCACTAATCGAATTACTCATCGTACAACACACCAATATTTATATTCAAAAAATATTCATTTTCTTATTATATTGAAATAATTATTCTCCCCCCCCCCCCCACTTATAAAAATTTCATCCTCTGAATTCTCACGTGGCCTCCTCGGCGTCATGGTTTCGCCAAAGTACTTTTACTGAAGAGATAATCTTATTCCTTAATGTTTTCTCTTTCCTATCTAATATTTGGACAGGAATTTCTTCATATTCTAGATTCTTTTCCACTTGAATGGGCTAGTAAGATATCACTTGTTTATAGTCAGGCTTGTATGGATGTAACACAGAGATGAGAAACATGTCATGGATATGTTTCAACTCAGGTGGTAATGCAAATTTGTATGCCACTTCGTCCACTCGCTTTAGTATATGGAATGGTCCTATGAACCTCGGACTCAATTTTCCCTTCTTCCCGAATCTTATTTTTCCTTTCCAAGGAGATATTTTCAAGAAAACATAACTTCTAAATTCAAAGTCGCGGTCCTAACGATGCAAGTCTGCATACTTCTTTTGGCGATCTTGTACAGCTACTAATCTAGCCCTTATCAATGTCACCATATCTGCGGTTTGTTGAACTAATTTCGGCTCTAATATCTTTCGCTCTCCAACTTCATCCCAACACAACGGTGTTCTACACTTTCTCCCGTAAAGAGCTTCGTACGGTGGCATGCCTATACTTGCATGGTAGCTATTGTTATAAGCGAATTCCACTAAGGGTAAGTGATCATCCCAATTTCCTTTAAAGTCCATCATGCAAGTTCTAAGCATGTCCTCTAGCATTTGTATTGTTCGCTCACTTTGCCCGTCTATTTGCGGATGATAAACGGTACTTAACCTCAATTGTGTTCCCATCCTCTCTTTCAAGATTTTCTAGAATTTTGACGTGAAACGCGGATCTCGGTCAGAAACAATCGATACCGGCACTCCATGTCATGAAACAATTTCCTTTACATACAGATTTGCTAACTGATTCAAACTATATCAGATCTTAATTGGTAGAAAATGGGTCGTCTTCGTTAGTCTGTCCACGACAATCCAAATGGAGTCAAAACCTTTCTACGTGATTGGAAGTCCTACCATGAAATCCATCGTAATATGCTCCCATTTTCACTCCGGTATTTCCAATGGTTGGAGTAGACCACTTGGCCTCTGGTGCTATACTTTGACCCGTTGACACGTAAGAGATCTACTAATACACTTCGCGATTTCTCGTTTCCAATTTGGCCACCAAAAATGTTATCTCAAATCTCGGTACATCTTCGTGCCTCCTGGATGAACGGAATACATCGTGTTATGTGCCTCATACAGAATTTCTTCCCTCAACTTGGTTACCACTGGTACCCACACTCTCCCTTCAAATCGTAAAATACTGTCTCTATCCATCTTGAACTTTTCTTCATTCTCTAAGATCCTCTTCCTGATTTTCTCATAGTCTTCATCCTTTTCTTGGGATTCCTTTATTTTTTCCAACAAGGTCGGACGAGCTTCTATAGCAAACAATCTCTCATCAGGCTTCTCTGGTCCCTTCACTTCTATTTCCAATTTCTCCATATCTCTTATTAACTCCTCTTGAGTTGTCACCTGAAATAACTTCTCTCTCCCTTTCCTACTCAGCGCGTCAGCCAATACATTTACTTTTCCCAGGTGATAAAGAATATCATAGTCATAATCCTTAATCAATTCTAACCACCTCCTTTGATGCATATTCAACTCCTTCTGTGTGAAAATATATTTCAGACTCTTGTAGTCTGTATGTGACACCCCCAAATCTGGGTACTTCATTCCCACAAGATTTAGTGTTCACTTGATAAAAACATTCATGTCTAACTACCCAAACATAATAAAATTTAATAATAAACCTTCCCATTAAAGGATTACATCAATAAGTTCAATAAAATCTCCCAGGTTATCTAACCTTAAAATACAAACATCAAGTGCAAAAAATTAAATAACTATATCCCAACATTTAAAATAGATTCTGACTATATAAAAGTCAACAGGTTTACAAGTCTTCAACACTTGTTCATCTTTCCTTTTCCTTTACTGGTGGTAGGTTCATCAACCTTCTCAACTTTAGCTGTAATGGTTATATAAGTAAGAGTGAGCAAACAATTCTCACTTAAAATGATAATGAATAAAACATCATAACAACTGCCAAATGAATAGGCTCAATAGAACTGAATAATGTGCTATATCAATGATAATCAGGAACAGAATTTGAAATATATCTAAGGGTCATAAGACCACGAACTGTGTCCAAAGTTGGAAGTATTCTTTCAATTTAAACCTAAACAGTCATAAGACTGTAGGGACTACTTGTACTTAGGGGGATCAGCCCTTCGTATAATGTATTGTGCACAAACAACTAAATGCTTATGCATAAATTATCCCCTGTAATAGGGTTGTTCATCTCAGCATTTAGAATACAAGTTCGCTCCAAAGTATGTTTGGTTTGGATAAGTTTCAAGGTGATTTAGAGTTTAACGAACATCAACTAAGGATTAGTTGAATAAAATATAATAACAATATGCTATGGAATAAGTCATAAATGAATCAACATTGTATAGTAAGATCATGCTTTAAAAATGAACTAAAAGCATAAACATTGAATCACGATATCCTATACACATATCATCATGACATAATTAGTTACTACATATACTCCGTATACAATTAAGTATGTACTTCATGTATGGTTTGGTTTTACTCACATAGTCAAGTCACATTAGTAATGTAATAACAAAACTCGTTAATTGTTAATAATATTTTCATTCTTAGTACTATAATACCAAAATCACATCTTAACAGTTATAATATTTCACTTTATCAACAATTACAGACTTTGTGTAATTAAAATACACTTTTCGTCTATTCTAGCTAATACCAATTATTACAAATCATTTACCGGCTTATATATCGAACTAGTAATAAGTACATGCAGTCTTCATAATCAAGGGCGCTTAAGGTTACACGTTGTGGTGCTAAATTACGATTCAAGCACTTAAAAATGTAAATAAAGCTAATTTGACATGCATCTAATTTCTAGCACCCTATTTAACACTATAACTTATATAGATTACACATAAACATTACCCATCATATATATACTGATTTAAAACAACTAAACAACAACTTCAGAAAATTTAAATACTTGAATGTTATGTTTTAAACCAAAAAACTCCATTTTTGACATTGTTGACAAAAATTAACACCGTGATCACAATTATACACCAAATTAATTCATTCAAACTACGTTCTCTTCGTTTCTTACCGAATTAACATATTCAAGGCTCAATTTATCTATTAGCTTTCAAACTAACTATCAAATTTGGTACTTTCACAAGCCATATGTATACATATAGTCACTATAAACAATTATCTTCCTTTTTAAACATAATTAGCATACAACTCCTTGTCTAAATATAAACTCTAACACCACCAATACATATAATCACAAGTTATCAGTTGTATATCAATAATTTTAAAAAAATTGAATTAACAGAACTTGGAAACTTGAATTTTTTTTTCCAGTAAAACATATATATATATATATATATATATATATATATATATATATATATATATATAATATCAAGGTTATAGAAAATACCTTCAATTACTTAGTAATCCTTGCTAACCACAAAGAATTTCTTGGAAACTCGTAAATCTATTCTCAAGTCTCTCTCAAACTCTCTATAATTTCTCTCTAAATTTTTCTTTTCTTTTTCTTCTTAGCTTAAGCCAAATGCTTTTCACGTAAAATAAAATACAACTCAAGCCAAAAGACGTAAACCCAAACGCCTCAAAACCAAGCGTTATAATAAATATAATAATAAGTTATCGCTTACAAAATATTATATATTATTTATATTTTATTTATATTATTTATTATAATTAAAATTAAAATTTAAAAGCCATAAGGCTATGTTTGGATAAAACTAATTAAAATAAAGACTTAATATTTTAAGCCTTGTTTGGGTAAATCCATTTAATTTATTTTAATAAATCATTACACTATAGTTTAAAATCTTATATTATTTATTTAGATCCCATATCCAATATTAGTCAAATAAACTAATTACACATACTATATTTTAAATAAATTTTCCACTTAAATAAATATCATAAAATTATAATCTCATTATAATTTTACTTAATAAATTCACATACCATTTTAATTATTAAATTAAAACATAACATTTCATCTCTAACTATTAAATTAAATTAAATTAGAATATTATCTAATAAATAAATTTAATTCATAAATATTTACTAACAACAAAAACATCAATAAAATATTTATTTCATTTAATAAATATTTTAAATTACAAATAATAAAATCTTAGATTGTTATATCTTTCCCTCCTTACTAGGATTCTGTCCCCAGAATCACAACTCAAATAATTCATTCGTCACATTCTTCCTTCCTTACAAAGATTCTTTCCCCAGAATCGAAGACATAGATCAAACAAATAACTCAGGATAATTCTTCATCATTTCAGCTTCGAGTTCTCACGTAGCCTCTTTAATATTGTGGTTTCTCCATATCACCTTATTCCTGAGCACTTGTTCTTTCCTGTCGACTATCTGAAAAGGAACCTCTTCATAAGAAAAGTCCTTATCGAACTGTAATGGTTCGTACTCGATCACATGCTTGTAATTGGGTTTATACGGTCGTAACACCAAAACATGAAAAACATTGTGAACGTGTTCCAACTCTGGAGGTAGAGCTACCTCGTAAGCCATTTCTCCTACTGTTTGCAGCACTTCAAAGGGTCCAATAAACCTCGTTCTTAGCTTTCCCTTTCTTACCAAAATGAATTTTCCCCTTCCAAGGAGAAACTTTTAAGAACACGTAATTTCCTACGTCTAATTCAGCAGCTACTTCTTCTGTGTTGATCAACATACTTCTTCTGTCTGTGTTGAGTAGCTACTAATCTTGTCCTGATGAGTTTAACAACCTCGGCAGTTTGCTTTACTAGTTCTCATCTTAATAATTGACGTTCACCGACTTCATCCTAGCATAGTGGAGTTCTACACTTCCTGCCGTACAATGCTTCGTAAGGAGGCATGTCGATGCTTGCGTGGTAACTGTTGTTGTAGGCGAATTCTGCCAATGGTAAATGTTCATCCCAGCTCCCTATGAAATCCATGATGCATGCTCTGAGCATATCTTCCAAAGTCTGGATTGTTCGTTCGCTTTGGCCGTCTGTTTGAGGATGGTACACTGTACTCATTCTCAATTGTGTTCCCATGCATTCTTGAAGTCTTTTCTAGAAATTTGACGTGAATCGCAGATCTCTATCTGACACAAATGACACTGGAACTCCATGTCTTGAAATGATTTCTTTAATGTACAACTTTTCCAACTGATCAAGACTGAATCTAATCTTTATGGTCAAAAAGTGTGATAATTTTGTCAGCCTATCTACTATCACCCAAATCGCATCGTATCCTCTCTGAGTAGTTGGAAGACCTACCACAAAATCCATTGTGATGTGCTCCAATTTCCATTCTGGTATTTCCAACAGTTGAAGTAATCCGCTGGGTCTCTGATGTTCGACCTTGACTCTTTGACATGTTAAACATTTTGCTACACATTCTGCAACATCTCTTTTCATATTTGGCCACCAAAAGTGTCGTCGTAAATCTTGATACATCTTCGTACTTCCTAGGTGAATTGAATATCTTGAGTTATGAGCTTCAGTCAAGATTTCTTCTTTAATATCCGGTACTATTAGAACCCAAATTCGTCCCTTGAATCTTTGCATTCCTTCGGTATCAACCTTGTACTTCACCTCATTATCCCCCACCATACTTTTCTTTTATTTTTCTACATTCTTCATCTTGTAGTTGAGCATTCTTTACCTTGTTCACCAAATTTGGGCTATCTTCCATCTGGAACAATCTTTCATCGGATTCTTTTAGAAATTTTATTTCTAGCTCCAATCTTTCCGTTGCTGAAATAAGCTCCCCCTGGTTGGTTAACAACATCAACTTTTCTCGGCCTTTTCTACTAAGGGCGTTAGTAACTATATTTTCTTTACCCGGATGATAAAAGATCTCACAATCGTAATCTTTTATCAACTCCAACCATCTCCTTTGACGCATGTTGAGATCCTTCTGTGTGACAGTATACTTTAAACTCTTATGGTATATGTAGATCTCACATTTCTCTCAATAGAGATAGTGTCTCCATATCTTCAGAGCAAATACCACCGCAGCCAACTCTAAATCATAAGTCAGATATCCTTTCTCATATTCCTTCAGTTGCCTTGATGCATACACAATGACTTTGCCATTTTGTATTAGCACACACCCTAGTCCTTTATGTGATGCATCACTATACACCACAAAGTTTCCTGTATTATCTAATAATGACAACACAGGTGCCACACTTAACTTCTTTTTCAAGTCTTGAAAGCTATCTTCACACTTCTCCATCCACACAAATTTTACAACTTTCCTTGTCAAATTTGTTAACGGGGTGGCAATCATGGAAAAGTTTTGAATGAATCATCTATAGTAGCCTGCCAGTCCCAAGAAACTTCTCACCTCCGATGGTGTCCTTGGTTGTTACCAATTGATTACGGCTTCGACTTTTGATGGATCCACTGAGATCCCGTCTTTGTCAATCACATGTCCAAGAAATTATACACGTTCTAGCCAGAATTCACACTTCGAAAATTTTGCGTACAGTTTTTCCTTTCTTAGCATCTCCAACATCAAACATAAATGTACCACATGTTCTTCTTGAGATTTGGAGTACACCAAAATATCATCGATATTGTCTAAAAATGGTTTAAACACCCTATTCATCAAATCCATGAATGCAGTAGGGGCATTTATTAATCCGAATGACATCACCAGAAACTCGTAATGTCTATATCGAGTTCTAAATGCCGTCTTTGGTACATCCTCCTTCCTTACTTTCAATTGGGGATACCCACTTCTCAAATCTATTTTTGAGAAGTATCTAGCACCCTTCAATTGATCAAACAAGTCATCTATTCTTGGCAATGGATATTTATTCTTAATAGTAACTTTATTTAATTCCCTATAATCAATGCAAAGACGCATTGACCCATCCTTCTTCTTTATGAATAACACTGGTGCTCCCCACGGTGATATACTCGGCTGAATGTATTTCTTTTCCAACAACTCTTGCAATTGTACAATTAGTTCTTTTATTTCTACTGGAGCCATCCTGTATAAGGCCTTCGATATCGGAGCAGTTCCTAGTGCCAAATCGATACCGAACTCAATATCTCTGTCAGGAAGAAGTCCTGGCAAATCCTCCAGAAACACATCTACAAATTCCCTAACCACTGATATCTCCTCTAGTTTCCCACCCGTCTTCTTCTGAGTATCGACTATGTAAGCTAAATAACCCACACCGCCTTGACTCAATAACTTCTTGGCCTGCATAGCCTTCAAACATCTCGCATGTCTAGGCGATCTGCTACCGTAGAAAACTACCTTTGACGGAGTCATAAGGTTTACACAAATCTTTTGGCATTCAATTATCGCTCCATAATTGAATAGCCAATCTATTCCCAATATAACATCAAACTCTCCAAGTTTTATCGGAATTAAATCTACTATCATAACATTCCCCTTAATATTCACCCTACAATTCTTGTATACGAACCTAACAGGAATCACCTCCTTATTCGTAATTTCTATGTTTAAAGGAAAATTCAATTCTTCACTAGGCAATTCTAACTTCTTAGCAAATTCATCAGATATAAACGAGCAAGTAGCACCCGAATCAAATAATACATAAGCATCTATATCATTGATTGGGATAATATCTGACACAACATCTTTTGATTATATAGCATCCTGCACAGTCATGTTGAAGGTTCTGGCTGTGGGTCTTTTTGAGGACATTGGTCCTATAATGGTCAATGTACCTCCGCTGCTACCTCCCTTGTTTCTTGTTGTCTCTCCAAGTTTCTTCTTAGGGCACTCGCGAGCAAAATGATCCTTTAACCCACATGTGTAGCAAACATTCTTCTTTGGTTGATGGCAATTTTGGGCAATGTGACCCTCTTTGCCACAGTTGAAGCATACTCGCTTACCCCTTAAGAAAATGCCAGTGTGATTCTTTTCGCATATAGCACATGCTTCAAACTTCTTTTTTCTGCTGGCTACCTTGTTGGCTTCCAGCACCAACACTCGCATTCCACTTTCTCTTCAAGTTACTACTACCATTTCCACCATTACTACCACCATTCTTACCTTCACCTCATTCTTCTTCTTTCTTTGTTCTTAATTGTACTTTGTCACAACCTTACTTCCACCCTTAGCGAGAATTTCCTTCTCAAGCACCACTGCAAACGTCTTTAACTGGAACAGGGAGACTCTGCTATACAAATAAGGCTTTAGTCCCTGTTCAAATCTCCTCGCCTTGCACTCATCCGTGTTCACTTGATATGGTGCAAACCTCGCCAACTCATTGAACCTTGCTGCATACTCCGACATTGTCATTGTGCCCTGTTTTAGCTCTAGAAACTGCACTTCCATCTGATTCTTAGAACTCTCTGGGAAATAGGTCTCAAAGAATATTTCCTTGAACCTTTCCCAAGTCATCACTCCTTGACCTCCTCTAGTTTTATTGGCTTGCCACCAATAACTGGCCTCTGTTTTCAACATGAATGATGCAAAAGCAGTCTTCTGGTTCTCACCGACCCTAGCAACATCAAATACCTTCTCTATTTCCATGATCCAGGTTTGTACGTCAACCGGATTTATGGGTCCACGGAATTTTGGTGGTCCAACCATTTTAAAATCCTTAAAAGTTGCAGCTTAATTCCACGGTTAATTCTGCAGTGCTCCTGTCAGAAGTGTCACCTGTAGACACTCAAAATTTTTTGCACTCCTATTACTGACATTGCAGGAGGGTAGATTCATCTTTTGGAGATAACCCTGAAAGATAGCTTACATCAGTTCCAACCCGGAACACAAATCGGGAACATCATCTCAACCCGGAACACACACCGAGAATGTCATTTCCAATCTCAGAAATAAACCTGAGATACGCATATCAAAAGACCGGCACCAACATCGGAGAGGCGGTACCTGTTTCTACGATAACACCTGATGTTTCAGCCCAGCCCCAGAGATAACACTGGGAGTAGCAACCCCATCCTTGGTGATAGCCCAAGGGATGCCATTGCAGTTCCGGTGATAACCCCAGAAATGCTTATTTCAAACACATGTAATCAGCTTCAACCCCAGACATCCTGTCGAGGCACACATACCTCGTAACCGTGAGCTAACAACAAAGTGAGACAGAACACCCACGAGATAATGATGAGACATACAAACAAGCAGCAGTCCAATCTAGGATGTAACCCTGAGCAACGTCTGTTATCCGCTTAAATTGGCGATAACCCCGGTGAGGAGTCAACACGTCATCTTATTGTCTCAACAAGATGATATCGTGGCATACCAACAAGTTGTCTAATCTCAGTTGTAACCCTGAGCAACGTCTACTTTTAACTCAAACCGGCGATAACCCCAATGAGGAGTCAAACGTCATCTTGTCCCTTCAACAATGGCACGTCGTCTCAACACTTCATATATACATACATCCAACAATGTCCCACAAGAACCAAGGAGTGACAATCTCGAGTGACTATTACGTGTGGCGACTTTGGATAGAATTTGAAGCTTGAAGACCATGGGCATAAACCCCTCTTCCCGACTTCGCAGATAACCTCTAATCCATGTCATTACAGAACTCTCGACACCGGCCATCCGGAAGAAGGTCGATATACCTCATTCGGATGCTTGGATTGAAGTTCTGCAAGTTTGAGCGACATTACAAAGGCATGAGTGCACGTGACTACGAGATAACAGATTCATGAGGCTTTGATAGAGATCACGATCACCAAGCTAGTATTAATCATGCTCGCCATTGTGTACTCTAAGGCCATCCGCTATATATACAAGCCTTGGGGTCACCCATTTGAGAAGGAGAGGGAGGGAAAAAAAAGGAAGCCCCTGGCCCATTTTACTTTTGCATATACATCTTTTGAGTGTTTCTCACTTTTAAACACTTGTTAGCTCACATATAGCTATCTTTTATCCGGCGGGAGCTGAGTGTTTATCCATTTAAAGTCATAGAAGTCTACTTTGGCAGCCCACTATAAGCCTTCTCACATTATATAAAGCCTTCTTCTCATATAGCACACACTGTTATACACATTGAGAGTCATGTTGTGTGCGTTTGCCCGGACTTCGGTCCATGGTTTTCATTTCTTTTTATATATATATATATACTTATATATGTATATATTTCATATATGGACTAACATTATCGAGTTATGCCTCGATTGAGCCTAAACATCGGTCTGGAGCGTTTAATTGCTTTTATATATGTATATATATACACTTATATATATAAACTGTGGTCGACTACGCCCCGATGAGCCCGGATTTTATATTCAAATATGCTTAATTGCTTATATATATATATATATATATATACTTATATATATAATTGCTTTATTATATCGATGAGCCCGGATTTACATCCAAAGGCGTTTACTAGCTTTTTATATATATATATATATATATAATTGTCATTTCGGATTATATCCGATGAAACCGGATTCACATCCATTGTGTTTACCGCTTTTATATATATATATATATTTACATTTCATCAGTTCGGAGTTCACTTCGTGGCCTTTTTACTGCCTTTTATTTACATTCCGTCTCCGCCTGGAGTTTACTTTATGGCGGCTTAATAGCTTTTTATGACTTTATTTACATTAAAATCCTTCTGAGTTTACTTACGTGGCGCTTGATCGCTTTTATGACTTTCTTTACATTTTGTCCTCGCCTCGAGTTTACTTCGTGGTGGTTGATCATGTTCATATATATATATATAATTGCTTACTGCTTTCCATACAAATTGCAATATCATGTGAGCCTAGGAATCATGTGATCACAGGTTCAGTCTACTGAATCTAGATTCGATTCCCATGATGGACATTTTCCTCGTAGAAGCAATTTTGTACATTATTTTATAGTGTCTCGAATTTCCTTGGATGATCATTATGCTTTATGAGGAGTTCGAGATCACAGATATTATTTATGCTTAGCATCTCGAAAATAAAAGCAAACAAGCCGAACATTTAATAATTAAATGGAAGTATGAAAAGGTCTCAATTCCTATTGAGCATAGGGTTTGAAAAAACCTCTTTTACAAAACTTCATTGCTAAATCTTGGTTAAAATTGAATTTTTCTATAAAATTCAAACCTCGTGTATATAGGTGCGAACGAGGCCTCGCACTACTTTTAAATAATTACACATTGATCCACACACACACACACACACATTCATATAATAATTTCTTTGAAGAGTGGCGGTCACCGTGGTAACACGGATGTCGGAGGGTGCTTAACACCTTCCCTCCGCATACTCAAGCCCCCAGACCCAAAATGAATCTCGCCACAGATCTGCCTAGCAAAGTTGTCAAATCCTTTGGGTCAATGTGCAAACCTTTTTTCGGTTGCGTTGGTGCAACCAGTTAAATACACCAACTGGAGACTCTTAAAGTCAAATCGTCGACATTATACATGTCGAACCTTTTTCACTTGTTTTTTCAAACAAATCTCACATTAACATGAGAACACCAAAGAACAAGTAACGAAAAGGGACACTCAAAATCCCGACGTCGACAGGTGGCGACTCTACTGGGGACTCAGGTAAGAGGGCTTAAGACGCTATTACAAGCTTTTCAACATTATTATATGCTTGTGTGTGAATGTTGCATTTACATTTTTTATAAATGTGTACGAATGCATTTTAATTACTGCACTGCTAAATATCTATCTGTGATATTAGTGCTTCGCACATGTCATCATTTTGCATAAACGGTGAGATACGTTGTATGTGAATGTATGTTGTGTGGTCCCTCCATTAGGAGGCTATCCTATCGGTGTTTGATTACTGGACTTGTGGGAAGAATGATTCCCCAGGGCTCAGGAAAGGCACCACTCAGATTCACTCCAGTTGAAAGACCGGATTAACTTCCCGTCGAGTAGATTGTGATGATCTGGGAACCTTCATGCCAAAAAACCGTGAGAGTAACCCTAAGATAGGTTAGCCTCTGATAAACCAAACGCGGAGGAAAGTCTCTTCATACTTTCCCCTTTCAATTACTTGTAAAAGCATTTACTTGTAATTTATTCCATGTTCATCCATATGTAATGGAAAATATGAAGAATATCTGTGCATGCATGACATGTTATCAATTAACAACTGGTTTTGCAGGACAAAATTCCTAAACGGACATGTTATGATAACATTTATATTACCCTAAGACTAAACTACGTAAGTCTTTTGTAGGGAATCAATTGGGCCTGTTACCCGCTCTAAATCAAAAAAGGCAGCGAGCCTACAACCTATCATATCTTCTTCAGACCAGTCTAATCCTGTTTTCCGAGAAGAATTTGACAGATTGAGTAAACAAATTACAGACTTGGTCGTTCTACTAAAATAATTACACCAGTCTACTCAGGGTACGAAGATACCTACACATACAGAATCCTCTACATAAGGAAGAGTTCAAGGTCTGAAAAAGACAATTCCAGAACCTCAGTTGGATACAACCAACAAAGACCCTGAAAGCACCCATCTCAAAGGAGATCCAGACACTGGTGATATCAGGAAAAAGGTCCTTCAAATGGAGGAAACTATTCGTGTTCTCAAAGGGATTGGAACACATGGCAGTGTTTCATATATAGACCTTTGCATATTTCCTGGTGTTCATTATCCAGAGAAATTCAAGACCCCTGATTTTGAGAAATATAACGGATTAGGGGATCCTTACACACATTTAAAGGTGTTCATTGGAGAACTTGGGTCTTATGTGGAAAATGAAAAGCTCCGAATGCAGCTGTTTCAGAAAAGTCTGACTGGAGAAGTCCGTTCATGGTATACCAGATTAGACAACTCAAAAATCCATAGCTGGGAAGAGCTGGCTCACGTCTTCCTTACTCAATACAGTTTTCAATCACAGATGGCTCTTGACCGATAGTAAATTCCTAAAGTCTTGAAATAGTCTAATGAATCATTTAGAGAGTACGCTCAAAGGTGGAGGCGCCTTGCTGCTAAAGTTATTCCTTCTATGATAGAATCAGAAATGGTCATGACTTTCATAGATGTACAGGAAGCTCATTTCTATGAAAGAGTTCTAGCTGGTATTGGCAAACCATTTTCTAAAATGATCAAACACGGAGAAGTGGCTGAAATGGGATTGAAGTCCGGTAAAATTCAAGACCTCGCCGCTCTTAAAGCTGTTGCTGAGCACATCCCGTCCGGATCTTATGGAAACAACCCCCGGAGGGTCTATAAGAAGAAAGAGGAGGATGTTTCCTTGATACTACAAAGACAAAAAGGCAATCAAAGCATGCTTATGCAGAGGAGAAACTACTCCCCTTTTCCAGCACAATCCTTAAACCCTCAATTGCCTAAAAGTGGAGAAGTAAAGCGACCTCGAACGTTCACACCCTTAGGGGACTCACTCAAGAATATTCTTGCTCTTCTAATTGCTCAGAAGAAAATTACACATCTTTTTCCACCAGCCAACCCTAATGGGAGGGGTTTTAATGCTACTCGGAAGTGTGCTTATCATGCCGGGGCACCCGGACATGATACTCAAGATTGTTGGGCCTTGAAGCATAAGATTCAAGATCTAATAGACAATGGTAAGATCATGGTCACCAAACCAGATACACCTCATGTGCAACACAACCCTCTTCCTCAACACAAAGAAGAAGAGGTCAACATGATCAGTTGGAGCACTGTACAAGGTTCTAATGGTGATTCATCCCAACCCATCAAAGATGATGTTGACAAATGGGATTATAAAAAGTTCCAATTTACCATGGAAAGAAAGATGAAAGCTCTTTGCAAACAAATTGAGTAATTGGCAGAACTGGCATGACCCACCATCATCAAGTCACACGCCAATTAAACAGGCAGGAGCATGCCTATTTCCTTCCATTTGTTATGGATGCTCCATCAACACCTTCAGAAAGCGAAGATATGGAGGATAAGGTTGCAAAGCGAGCAAGTGCTAAAGTCCATCGAGATTTTGCCAATCAAAGGGAATTCACATATTTGGGCCAACCTATGGAGGAAATACTTCAGATGTTGATCAACGAAGGAAGAATTACATTCCTTCTCCCTCCAATCAATCCCCGATCAAGATGGTTCAATCCTGATGAAATGTTTCAATATCATTCACATTCTCGCGGTCACAGCACAAAAGAATGTTGGGCACTCCACCATCTCATTCAGAATCTTATTGATAGCGGTGTCCTGCAAATAACAGATGATTACACTGTGCAATTTAAGGGTGGGAGTACATGTCCTACCAAATGGAAGGGATAAGTAGTAGTTATATCTGAAGAGGATGATGAGACTGTCAAAGTATTTCCCATACAACCAAGTCAACTTAAAGGAGCTAACAATCCGTTGAAAGTGGCCGCACCAGAGCCAATTTCTTTATCTTTCGCATTACAATATCCTCGTTGTCGACACACAACGCTCCATGGAATTATGGAGAAAATTTCAAGGATCCACGTCTCAACCATCGCTATCAAAGGTCAAGGAAAATCCACTGTACCTTCCTCAACGGGTTATCAAACCTACTTGCGAAGCAAAGGGGAAGTTGCCCATGGAAAAGATTGAAAAATTCCTCCACACTATGGGTCAAAATGAAGCCAAAGTGGTTTTAAGCTTGCGAGAAGCTCCACACCTGATTTCTATACTGGACTTGGTTTTCTCTTCTGAGGATCATTGGAAGATTTTATTGAAGGTTTTAGAAGAAGCCTATTTGCCAAAATCAGTGGATGTGGAAAAATTTCAATATTTGGTTGATCACATTTTCAACAACAATGTGATATCCTTCACTGATGACGACATACCTCTCGAAGGGACCGGTCATTGCAAGCCATTGCACATTGCAGTTTTGTCTTCCGGGTATATGTTAGCAGGAGTATTGATAGATGGAGGCTCATCTCTAAATATCTGTCCTTATGTCACCTTGGTAAAGATGAATATCAATCTCAAGCGGATCCAAAGCAGCCATACGGTTATTAGAGCTTTTGATGGATCCCGACGAAATGCCGTCAGAAAGATTGAATTGCCAATTGAGATTGGTCCAAATACGTTCAATGTATCCTTCCACGTCCTCAAGATAGACTCGGGATACAACCTGCTATTGGGGAGACCATGGATACACATGGGTGGAGCTGTTCCCTCCACCTTACATCAACAACTCAAATACATTATCAACAACAGTCTAGTCGGTCACAACGTCAATTTGGCCGGAATGTCCCGAACTAGGAGCTCTACCAATTATCAGCTTCAATTCAGAAGTTGAACCGGCCAGTTTCCATACTTTGGAAGTGAGTAACACTCAATACCATTCTATTGGAGCACCACTTCCCATACCCAAGATTTCTGCCGAGGTTATGTCGGCCACTCAAGAACTGATGTCATTGGGTCATCAACCTGGACAAGGGCTTGGTAAAGATAAGCAAGGTATTAAGCACCCTATCCAAATCTCCAGTGAAGTTAGAACAGCTGGATTAGGCTATTTTTCCAGTTCCAGACACAGGAATCCTCATAAGCACGAGCAGGTTCCTCATGCTTCCGCCGCACGATGATTTTCTATACCTTTACCTCATGAGTTAATGCAATCTCCAGTAAAGGTGCCAGCCCATGTTATGGCTATGCTGTTTCCGAAACCAGTGCCAATCAAAGCAAAAGAGGTGCTGATTCCTGATCCCGAAGTAGAAGAAAAGGAACAGAAACATAAACATAACCTTGCCTTGATGATGGTAGGCATCCATGTCATTGTTCATGATGAACATACAAACAAATACACCCCATATAATGATTGCCCAGATGTCATGGTTATCATTCGGGAAAAGAAGGATAATGATGATCCTTCCATCATCGCAAATCCATCAGACTTTTGCCTCGACAATTGGGCACAAGACTCCATGCATTGGTCGACGAGGGTAAAATGGGCAAAAAAATCCCTATGCCATGTAGATAACTTTAATTGCTTGCTTTCCTTTACAGTACTAGCAGTTATTTTATCAAGTACATGCTAACACTTTTGTATGATCGAATAGTTGCATATATTAAGTGAAAGCATCTTTTGTTTCAGGACTCTGAATTTAGATGTGCCTGTACTTGCAGATGAGGTGCCTTCTCTCCACAAGGGCTGTAACTTTGATGTAAAGTTGGACTCAGACTTGATGGACATCCAAGAGGACATTAAGACACCTCAAGAAATTAAGGAATGGGTCGCAGACAAACCCAAACCCAATCTTGATCAAACCACTTCTTTCAATCTTGGAACCTTAGACAACCCTAAGCTTATCCAAATTGGTTCAGACCTTACCGCAAATCAACCAAATGACATGGTTGCACTGTTAACCCAATTACAGGATGTGTTTGGATGGTCTCATGAAGACATGGTGGGTTTGTCCACTGACATTGTTCTTCATCGCCTTCCCATTAAAGAAGGATTCAAGCCAGTCAGGCAAAAACTCAGGCGATTGAAACCTGAATGGAGTTTAAAGGTTAAAGAAGAAATTGTGAAACAGTTTCAAGTTGGCATCATCATGGTGTCTACATATCCGGAGTAGATATCTAACATTGTTCCCGTGCCTAAACCAGGGGGAAAGGTACGAGTCTGCGTGGATTATCGGTATTTGAACAAAGCTTTCCTTAAAGATAGCTTTCCCGTGCAATTTATCCACATTCTTATTGACAATATTGCTCAATACGGCATGTACCCCTTTGTTGATTGCTTTGCGGGGTACCATCAAATTATGGTCACTGAGGAAGATCGTAAGAAAACTGCTTTCATCACGCCTTGGGGAACTTTTTGCTACAGACAGTTGTCATTTGGCCTCATCAACGCCGGGGCAACCTATTGTTGCCCCTTTTATAGTTCTAATAAAAGAGCTCTAACTCATGCAAGCATACATGTGTCAACAAGTAATACAGAGTAAGTAAAGTATCGATCCCACAGAGAAAGTTGTTAAACTTAGATTATCATGCATTAATTAACTCACTATACTTATATGCTTAAACTGATGACTAAATTGTTAAATTAAACTAATTATGATTACCAACTAAAAATAAGAATGCAGATGGAATAAATATAATAAAGAAACAATGGGACCTTAACTTCATTTAATATTTCGTCTAATCGCCACTATCATACAAGAAGTGTCCACATATCACAAGAAAATAGCCAAGAGCACAAAGAGAGTTATAACCATTTTTTAATGCACTATAACCAACTTACACAACATCTACAGATGTTAGACTCTATGTAATCACCAATACAATCACAATCACCATATGTCTATGCACAATTGCAATGCTATTGATTTTAAGCTCAAGCCCTTACTCTAGCTCATACGGTGAAACAGTATATGTCTATCTGGTTCACAAAATATGCAGGCCATTACATTAGCCCCATATTCGCATGCTATTATGATTACAATCCATATTTATATGTTCATTGTCAATCACATACAAATACTGAAACGAATGGTGATCAATCATTCATACATGTAAAACAACCATGAAAGATATCCTATATAATATGCAAAACAAATCTAGCATTTAGATGTACAACCAAACTACATATTAAAATCCGTTAGAAACCCATAATGGAGTTTAGTTCATGACTGAACCAAAAGCCCTTATGGGATCAACGCTAAACATGATCAATAAATAAACGAGTGAAGTAAGAAAGATAGAACGATCAAACCCAATCCTTGAATAGAAACCAATGATCAACTATTAAATCCTTAAAGAAATCCACTATATAATAATCAAAATTCACGTTGACAGAGAATTCCAAGAAGAAGTAGAGAAACTAGACGTTATGGCTTCGTTCTCCATTGGAATCTCTCCCAAGGTGTAAACCCTAGTTTTCTAAGATGCAAATACATAAAAGTAATCCCCGTCTCCCTCTAACACCAGTCAGAATTGTTTAAAAATAAATTACCCATCATTTAATTGAGAATTAAAAATAAAACAAAATTACAGCATCAGCATCGCGTGCGGCCGCGCACCTCTATAGCTTCCATGTCTCGCGGCCGCGAGACTTGCAGTGTGTTATGTCCATCCAAATGGCTTCTCATGAGGCATGGCTGCCCAGATCTATCTCGCGGTCGCTCAACTCCGGAAGGTCTTCCCTGCTTAGCCACCGCTCTCGTGGCGGACAGCGAGTCTAAGCTCTTTTCTGCCTTGTGTGGCACAAGGCATTGCTTGTTCTCTGTAGCTTCAGGTTCTTGTTCTGTCTTGATGTTGCTGTTACTTGTTCACTCATGCTTAATCCTCTTGCTTGCTTGGTCTCCATGCTTCATTTCACCTCCATGCCATGCACATCCTCGCCTTGTGACTAGCCTTCACGCATCCATTCGCCTCGTGCCTCTAATTCCAACAAAATCAAGCCGATTCCTGCACTTATTCACCAAAAGGAGTTTTAAGTAAATGCAATGCAAAATAACATGAAATGCAACTAAAACACAATGAAATGTACTTGAGGTGGGCATAATTCGCATGGATTGGTATTCAATAAGTAGGTAAAAATACCACTTATCAAATACCCCCAAACTTGAACTGTTGCTTGTCCTCAAGCAATGCATACTAATGAACAATGAAAATACAACTACTAAACTATACAACTACTCTATGATGCATACTAGTCTCACATAATCTTAGCCATAACAAAATTTCAGCCCAAATTACCTCAGTGAACTATCCAGATCCTAGAACATAATTTCAAACCAAACCATAGACATAACATCATACACTTAGAAAATTCATGAATGCTATAGAAATGTCTGTGTGTGTGTGTGATGTTCACAAAAACTTGATCTAAGCAAAGATTATATATCCTACACTGCTCAACACAGAAAATTATAGTCTAAATCAAGACTCATGTATACTCATGCAACATAGACTGTTTCGACATATCACCGTTAACTAAGGTTCAACAATGGGTTTATTGCTTTATTGCTACTCACGAGGGCGATTTCGTACTTTCCCACGGTGTTTATTGCTATTTTTTCTTTTTTTTTCTCTTTTTCTTCTTTTTTTTTTTCACATGAGTGTGCAATGTCTCAATCCATTAGGCACACTACTACCCTTTAGCGAGCTTTCAACCAACAACTCGGACCATGAAAGACCTTAGGCTTAGGTGTAGAGACAATCCCCAGGCGTACTGCTTCAAGTAGCAGGGCCGAATTAAGACTAGCCATGTTATTGCTATTCGATTTTTTTTATACATAGCATACCCATGTTTTCCCAAACTTTTGCACTTCAATGACTTACAATCTACAACACTTTCCTCATGTTTCTCTTTTTAAAACTACATGTTCTATTGAGCAATGCAAGATACACATCTTAAACCTACAAGTGATTGTGAATACATTTGTGCAAACCGAAAGCATTTAAACAACAACATGAATCTCATTGTGTAAAACATTATATCCAAGCTGTGTTATGCAACATATTCTGAAATCTTTCACAATTCACTATCATCATTGGCTAGGCAAAAATTTCTATTATTAAGCAAGAATTTGTGTGAGACATTAAACTAACACATACTAACACAATCAAAAATGAATGAAAATTAAAAATTTATGCAAAATTTTATCTAACAAATAATCATGCAAAATTAAACTAAACATGCAAAAACAGAATGAAAACTAAACTACAATGCAAGTACTCCAATACCCCCAAACTTAAAGTGTTCAATGTCCTCATTGAATGAAGGTAAAGGGTACAAGAAAAACTCCCCTAATGATCAGCTTGATCCCCCTCCTCGGGTGGTGAATCTGGTGGTGGATAAGGCACAACGGTCCCAAACTACGGCCATTCGAGCATTGTTCGTTGTTGTATAAAAGCTTCGGCCAAGGCCCTGGTGAGTCCCGTAGCAAATGTCCCAAGATTGTCATACAATGCATCGACTATGCGCTCCAACCTTCGGAGATGTCGATCGCTAGGGATAGGATGTTCTCGGGTGGATGGGCCTACTTCATCGGTCTGCGGGGGCTGCTGGGTTGGCTCTAGGAAGGTGGGTCAGAGAATGAATCCTCGTCCGCGCGGGTGTGGCTCACCACCTGCCCAGTCCTCAAATTTAGCAATGGTGGCATGTGTGATGTCTTGACTGGGATATTGCATTTGTTCATTGCCCCAATTGCACCCCTGCTACGCACATAGCATGGCTATCACTGAAGCATGTGGAATGCTTCCAGTGGTAGTTCCCTTCAGATACTTCACAATGTTTTGATGAATCAAATACCCTACGTCGATATATTCGCCAGTTATAATGCCCCATAGAATTACAGCCCTCTCTGCTGTGATTTCATGTTGATGTGATGATGGAAATAATTTGGCACAAATGAACAGATTCCATGCCTTGGCGTATCGATTCAATGCAGCTGCTGGGAATATGCGAGGCTAGGTCGTGCCGACTTTGTAATTCCACCTTGTGCCTTGAATGCACAACTCCGCAATGACACGCTCCAAATCTGTTTCCTGATGTGCCCCCGTAATCTAATTGGTCGCCCCTGTTGGTGGTCTTGCAGTGATTCTCAGCACGTTACGGATGGCAGAGGGTCTGTAGTCTATTTCAACACCACGCACCATAGAGGTATCGTTCATTGTAACTTTGGCATTGGCATAGAACTCTCAGACTATGCTCATCGGAATCAGCGTGGGTGCGGTAGTCAGTCCACCCCAGCCTCGTTCATAGATCATGGCACAAAGCTCTCCATCTTGGCCTTCTTGTCTAAATCTTCTTTCCTTGATGAATGTCTTCGCGACAATGCGATAGTTGTGGTCGACAATGTCCTCCTCATGACTGCCGGAGGAGGATGAGGAAGATGAAGCTGCTCGTGCTCTCTTTGGACCCATTTGAAATTGTTGATAGAGAAAGCAAATAAGCTTACTAAGAGATGGATTTGAAATTTGTGAATTGATAACCTTCACCTTTGTGCATGCTAACCCAATTGAGAGCCCTAGCTTTATAGAAGGGATGAGATGTGGATGAGCTTTGGACGTGGAGGAAATCATGGATATTTGATGGAGAGATGTACGGCGTAATCTGCAACTGATGGAGAGATAGAGATGTGAGTTATGGAGAGTGAGAGCATTGGGTCTGTTATTATGGCAAATGAGAGTCCAAATGAGCCAAAACTCTCTTTTAAAAATGTTCATATATAACTGGATTCGGTGTCGCCGCGCATTGCACGATTATATAATGGTCTGGGCTGTGTATAGCGAGACTTATGAAAAGATTATTGGATTGAATTGGCTTGGCGTAAGGAGCAATGCGAGTTTGTATTGCTTCGGCCGCGTATGACGACCCTAATATCTGCCATTCTAAAATTTATCTCATTTTTCCATCATGATGCTCTCCTATAATGGTACCTGCACAGAAATTAATGCACATGATTAAGGCATGAAATAGTGGTTACGTAATGCGTACATCACAAAATTATTGTTAATCAATACTTGTTACGCATTTATGATTGCTTATCCAATATCCTTTTAACACTGAATTAGAAATACTAACTAAAATAATCAAAAAGGAATAACTAAAATAAACTAATTAATGGGTGTAGAAATGATGAGTTGCCTCCCATCTAGCGCTAAGTTATAGTCAATTAGCTTGACTATCTTTGAATTTTCACATCACATCAAAATTTGAGGTGCCTTCCTTGTTGTCCTTGGCACCCCAAAATTTAACGACTTCGGCTTTCATCAACGATTCTACCTTCAACTCTGAACTTTCGCTCGTTACACACCTCTTTGATTCATTAGTCCTCGGGTTTTGTACCCAATCCTTTAGGTTACAATCTACCAGATCAACCAGAAAACACTCTTCTTCATCTGTTGGGAGCTTTATTGCTTTGAAGACATTAAATGTGACCTCTTGATCTTGTACACGCATCGTTAGCTCCCCTTTTTGAACATCTATCGAAGTCCTTCTCGTGGCTAAGAATGGCCTCCCTAGTATGATCGGTATACTCTTATCCTCTTCGAAATCTAAAATGATGAAGTCGGCCGGAAGAATGAACTTATCCACTTTAACCAATACATCTTCAACAATTCCCCGTGGATATGTGACGGACCTGTCAGCTAACTGTAACGATATGTTTGTTGATCTTGGAGCTGGTAATCCTAACAGGTTGAACACTGAGAACGGCATAAAATTTATACTTGCTCCCAGATCACATAAACACTTGCTAAAATTCATCTTCTTAATGGTGCATGGAATTGTGAAGCTGCCTGGATCTTTCAGCTTTGGAGGTAGCTTGCGTTGGAGCACTGTACTGCATTCCTCTGTCAAGGCTACCATTTCAAACTCATCTAATCTCCTCTTCCTTGACAAGATACCTTTCATGAACTTTGCGTAGCTTGGCATTTGTTCCAATACCTTGGCAAAAGGTATGTTGATCTGCAGCTTTTTGAAAACCTCGAGAAACTTACTGAACTGTTTGTCATATTTTTGCTTAATTAACCTCTGCGGATAAGGTACTTGAGGGTGCAAAGGTTGTACTGGACTCTTGACCTTCTCTTCTAAACCTGCTTTATTCTTCTCTTCTTGCTGAATCTCAGAATTTTCCAAATTTTTCTCCTCATCAATCCTGCTGCTCTTTCGCTTGCGGTACTGCCTGGCCTCCTTAGTAGTTTCATGCTTGTGAGGCGCATGACTTACATGACTTCTGTCAAATCTTTCCTAGACCGCAATGTTATTGCTTGACACTGCTCCTTCCCGTCTCTTCTAGGATTTGTCTCTGTGTTACTTGGCAATGTACCCTGGGCCTGTTAGTAAGCATGCTAGCCATTTTCCCCATCTGAGTCTCTAAATTCTTGATAGCCACTGCTTGGCTTTTGATCATGACCTCGGTGTTTGCCATGTATTTCAACATCATCTCCTCCATTTTTGATTTCTTCTCTGGATGTGATGCAGCTGGAGTGTAGTGTTATTCCTGTTGAGGAAATCCCGGTGGAAACGATGGTTTTGGTGTAAACTGTGGCTGCGTTGCTTACGGTGGAAACTGTTGATTTGGCTGGAACTGATTTTGCTGTTGTCCTTGGTTGTTAGACCAACTGAAGTTCGGATGATTGTGATTGTTGGGATGGTATGTGTTCTTAAATTGACCTTGGTCTTTTCTGTAGTTGCTCACATACTGTATTGACTCTGAGCTGATATCACATTGATCCGTAGAGTGTGACCCGCACAATTCTCACAAACAAAAGCAACTGTCTTCATTTTGTTCTGTACCAAAGTATCTATTTTCTTAGCCATAGCTGCCATTTGTGCCGACAGCTGTGTAATCGCAACTACCTCCAACACACCTACAACCTTAGGCTGTGGCATCCAAGCTGTAGGATTCTGATAGTCATTTGCAGTCAAAGTCTCGATAAGTGTATAGGCTTCATCATAGCTTTTTTCCTATAATGCCCCTCCTGCGGCTGCGTCTACAATCGGTCTTGACTGCCATCCCAAACCATTGTAAAACTAATTTATCACCATCCAATCTGGCAAACCGTGATGCGGACACTTCCTAAGCATCTCTTTATACCTCTCCCATGCCTCATATAAGGACTCGCCATGTTTTTGCTCGAACTGGGATATGGTTGTCCTCATCTTCGCAGTCTTAGCCATTGGGAAGAACTTGGCTAAGAATTTCTGTGCTAAGTCCTCCCATGTAGTGATTGACCCTGCCAGCAAAGAATGTAGCCAGCTCCTTGCTTTATCCCTCAATGAAAATGGGAATAACCATAGTCTGATGGCATCCTCCATCACACCATTATATCTGAATGTGTCACAGATCTCGATGAAGCTCAATAGGTGTTCGTTCGGATCATCCATAGCAGCACCCCCAAACTGTACTGAGTTCTGCACCATCTGGATAGTGCCTAGTTTAATTTCAAAGGCATTTTCTTGCTAGACTGTAATTCGTTTATGTTCGGCATGGAATATTCCCTTAGAGCCCGATGCTCTTCTCTTTGCTCAATTCTTGGTTCTTCCGCCATACTGACTGAAATGCTCTCTAACTGTGCTTGCAAATTTCTCCGCACACTCGCTTTCCAACCTTTTCCGTTTATATTAGCTTGCGCTGGTGTTAACTCCGAATTGGATGATCGTGTGTGCATAAAATTCTACAAGTAGCTGCAACCAAAAACAAAATAAAAATAGAAATGAGAAGTGAACAGAATTGTTTAAGTCATACAATATAGCTTTAAACTAATGATAATTATCTAAATTAACGCCTTTCCCCGACAACGGCGCCAAAAACTTGTTGCCCCTTTTATAGTTCTAATAAAAGTGCTCTAACTCATGCAAGCATACATGTGTCAACAAGTAATACAGAGTAAGTAAAGTATCGATCCCACAGAGAAAGTTGTTAAACTTAGATTATCATGCATTAATTAACTCACTATACTTATATGCTTAAACTGATGACTAAATTGTTAAATTAAACTAATTATGATTACCAACTAAAAATAAGAACGCAGATGGAATAAATATAATAAGGAAACAATGGGACCCTAACTTCATTTAATATTTCGTCTAATCGCCACTGTCATGCAAGAAGTGTCCACATATCACAGGAAAATAGCCAAGAGCACAAAGAGAGTTATAACCATTTTTCAATGCACTATAACCAACTTACACAACATCTACATATGTTAGACTCTATGTAATCACCAATACAATCACAATCACCATATGTCTATGCACAATTGCAATGCTATTGATTTTAAGCTCAAGCCCTTACTGTAGCTCATACGGTGAAACAATATATGTCTATCTGGTTCACAAAATACACAAGGCATTACACTAGCCCCATATTTACATTCTATCATGATTACAATCCATATTTATATGTTCATTGTCAATCCCATACAAATATTGAAACGAATGGTGATCAATCATTCATACATGTAAAACAACCATGACAGATATCCCATATGATATGCAAAACAAATCTAGCATTTAGATGTACAACCAAACTACATATTAAAATCCGTTAGAATCCCAAAATGGAGTTTAGTTCATGACTGAACCAAAAGCCCTTATGGGATCAACGCTAAACATGATCAATAAACAAATGAGGGAAGTAAGAAAGATAGAATGATCAAACCCAATCGCTGAATAGAAACCAATGATAAACTATTAAAACCTCAAAGAAATCCACTATATAATAATCAAAATTCACGATGACAGAGAATTCCAAGAAGAAGTAGAGAAAGAAGACGTTATGGCTTCGTTCTCTGTTGGAATCTCTCCCAAGGTGTAAACCCTAGTTTTCTAAGATGAAAATACGTAAAAGTAATCCCCGTCTCCCTCTAACACTAGTCAGAATCATTTAAAAACAAATTACCCATCATTTAATTGAGAATTAAAAATAAAACAAAATTACAGCATCAGCATCGCGCGCGGCCGCACGCCTATATAGCTTCCCTGTCTCGCGGCCATGAGACTTGCAGTGTGTTATGTCCAGTCTAGCCATCCTTTCACGCGGGCATGAATCTATCCCCTCACGGTCGCTCAACTTGCAGAAGGTCTTCCCTGTTTAGCCCTTTCGCTCGCGGGCGGCCATGTGAGTCTAAGCTTTAATCTTCGCCACGCTGGCTTGTGTTCTGCAGTTTTGGTTACGTTACATCTTCTTCATGTCGCTACTTGTTTACTCATGCTTAATCCTCTTGCTTTCTTGGCCTCCATGCTTCATTTCACCTCCATGTCATGCACATCCTCGCCTTGTGACTAGCCTTCACGCATCCATTCGCCTCGTGCCTCTAATTCCACCAAAATCAAGTCGATTCCTGCACTTATTCACCAAAAGGAGTTTTAAGTAAATGCAATGCAAAATAACGTGAAATGCAACTAAAACACAATGAAATGTACTTGAGGTGGGCATAATTCGATGGATTGGTATTCAATAAGTAGGTAAAAATACCACTTCTCACCTATCAGTGAGCTATGATGGCTCTTTTCCATGATTTAATGCACACGGAGATAGAGATCTATGTGGATGACATCATTGTCAAATCCTGGAAGGAGGAGGACCACTTAGACCATCTCACAAAACTTTTCAACAGGTTGTGTAAGTACAACTTGAAGTTGAATCCGCCAAGTCGCCTTTGGTGTTAAGTCGCAAGTTGCTAGGTTTCGTCACCACAAAGGATTGACTGGATCCTACAAAATCCAGCCATCAAGGAAATGCCCATTCCTCAGACATAGAAGGAAATACGGGGATTTTTGGGAAGGTTTAACTTCATTAGCAGTTTTATTTCTCAACTCACAGCAACCTGTGAGCCAATCTTCAAGTTGTTAAGGAAGAACTCCTCCATGAAATGGAACGATGAGTGTCAGAAAGCCTTCCTCACAATCAAAGAGCAACTGATTAACGCTCCTATTTTGGTACCTCCCAAGGATGATGTTCCCCTATTCATGTATCTGTCCATAAATGATAAATGATGCCATAGAAGACATATCTTTGGAAAAAAAAAACAATAGAGGCAAGAAGCGAAGCTATCTATTACCTCAGCAAAAGATTTAGCATCAGTGAACACAAGTACACTCTGATTGAGAAGACTTGTTATGCTTTAGCATGGGCTTCCATGAGCTTACAACATTACCTTCATGGTCACACAACCCATCTCATATCCCGCGTGGATCCTCTCAAGTATGTATTCAGCAAGCCCATACTTAATTGTTGACTGTCCAGATGGCAGTTGATTCTACAACAATTTAACATCGTCTACGTGACACAAAAGTCTGTCAAAGGTCAAGGAATTGTGGAGCAACTGGTCGCCGCACCTGCAGGGGATTACAAACCCTTAGAAACATACTTTCCCGACGAAGGGGTAATGACAGTTTAGATACAACATCAGTACGATACATGTCGTACGTGGAGAATGTATTTTGATAGAGCTGTTAATTCAGAAGGCTCCAGAGCTGAAGCAATTCTAATATCACGAGGCAGGGAGCAAAAGATATCCGTCGCCGTCAAATTACGATTTGTCGGCACCAATAACACACGGTGAGTATGAAGTCGTATCGTAGAAATAAAACTTGCCCGTTCAATGGGCATCGGGCGGTTAACTGTCTTTGGGGATTTCGAATTAGTAATCAAGCAATCCACAGGAATCTATCAAACCAAAGAATTGCATTTGCTGCCTTACCATCCGCAAGTTTGACAGATGGCTTTAGAGTTCAAAGAAATCTCCTTTCTACATATTCCTCATAATAGGAATGATTTTGCAGAGGCATTAGCAACGTTGGCCTCCTTGGTTTACATACCGGACAAGGAAAACATGCCAAACATCACGTTTGCTCTGCAAAAAGCCCCAGTCTATGGGAACTACGTTGGAGAAGTATCGGATGAGCTACCTCCCATCCACAACCCTTGGTACCATCACATCAAGGAGTATCTACGAGATGGATCTACACCCGTTGAGGCGAGCCTAACTGAGAAGAGGCGGATTCATTGACTGGCTATGAAATTCTACCTGAGCGGAGATGCACTCTACAAAAGAGATGTAGGATTAGGTCTCCTCAGATGTCTGGATAGAGACCAAGCTCAGCGATTCATGGATGAGATCCATGGTGGAGTATGCGGCCCTCACATGAACGGACCCCTACTTGTCAAGAAAATTCTCAGAACGGGGCATTATTGGCTTACACTCAAAGTTGACTGTGATGATCACGTCAAGAGGTGCTATCAATGCCAGATTCATGGGAATGTTATCCACGCCCCTCCAAGGGAACTCCACAATATGAGTTCACCATGGCCCTTCTCAATGTGGGGAATAGACGTGATCGGGCCCATCAAGCCCAAAGCCAGTAATGGACATCGATTCATATTCACCATGATCTACTACTTCACAAAATGGGTAGAAGCAGCTTCCTTCCCCAAGGTTACTAAAGAAATTATCATTGCTTTCATCAGAAACAATGTTGTTTGTCGATATGGACAACCAGAGGTCATTGTGTCAAACAATGCTAAGAACCTCAACAACAAAATGATGGAGGAGTTATGCAGAAAATTCCACATCAAACATCTCAACTCCGTCATCTACCGTCCAAAGATGAATGGTGTTGTTGAAGCAGCTAATAAAAACATCAAAAAGATCATGTAAAAAATGTCCGCCAATCACAAAGGATGGCCTGACCTCTTGCCTCTGACTTTATTAGCCTACAGAACTTCCATGCGTGCTTCCACTGGTGCAAACCCCTACTCACTAGTCTATGGGATAGAAGCAGTTCTCCCCATAGAGGTGGAAATGGAATCCCTTAGAGTATTGATGGATGCTCAGTTGGGTGAAGACCAATGGGTACAAGACATGTATCACCAATTGTCTTTGATAGACGAAAGGCAAGACGCGGCTATCTTCCATGGTCAGTTATATCAGCAAAGGATCGCACGATCCTACAACAGAAAAGTCCAACTACGGCAATTCAAACAACATGACTTGGTTTTGAAGAATATCATTGACAACCAAGATCAATCTAAGGAAAATTAAGCTCCTAACTGGGAAGGCCCATTTGTTGTCGTAAGGAAGTCTTGTGAGAAGGTGCTCTCAGATTGTAGGAAATGGATGGCGATGAATTTCCACAGCTTATCAACTCGGACACCGTGAAATGGTACTATGTATGAAAAGACCATCAAACAAACATCCTGGTTTTGATCATCAAATCACCAGTCATTCCGGTTTTGAACCCTTTCTTTTTTTACATACTCTTCTTCCCCTCAGGGAAACATACACTTCAAGCCAACAGCCTGGTTTTACCTCAATTCAAACCTTCTATACAATTTCAGTTATCCTGAAGACGGGATTGAACCTTTCTCAAATTCGGTTATCCTGGAGATGGGATTGAACCTTTTACACCTGTAGTTTATCCTGAAAATGGGATTAAACTTTTCTACGCTTGTAGTTTGTCCTGAAGACACGATCAAACTTTTTCCACACTTGCAGTTTATCCCCATTATGGGATTAAACTTTCTTCTCCTCGTAGTATAGCCTGCACATGGAATTCACGTTTCTCTTCAGCTGCGATTTGTCCTGAGGGGCGAACTACGTCGACCTGATCTCCCTGATACCCGGGGGTACATAGGCAACCATAATCTATATGGCCCTATCTCAACAACAAAAATAACAAAAACATTTCTGCCCTTTCTTCACAACAAAAATATCAAAAACATTTCTACACCTATCTGCCTTTCACAATCAGCGTTGAACCTCCTACACTAGGTTCGAACTACGCAGACTTGATCTCCTCTTCAATAGGAGTACGTAGACAGCTATTCATGGTGCAATCTAACCCCTACCAGAATAACATATTTGTCACACGGTATATGGATCAACCTTCAATTTGCCCGATTTCATCGGTTTCAGATCAAAGGGATGGAATTACCCAACCTCTTCTCACAAATAGAAGATTCGGTGACCATCTAAGCTGCGATCATGCCTCAAAGAACAATACCAACCCATAAGAGATGGAATTAACTAGGCTTCTCACAAATAGAAGTACTGGCGACCATCTGTGGTGCGGTCAATCTAAGAGAGGAAGAAATCACCCTCCTCTCCACTTTCCATCTGAGATACCGATCCCCAAGACACCAAAGATGGTAGGGATTTACAGAAATCAATGATCCATTCTGAGAGATCTTGAGACGTCTCAATGTCCATCTATCAAGGATAAGTTCAGAATGTATCAAGATCACAAGGCCCTAGAGAAATAGGAAAATATCAAGCAAGTATCGAGGCATAACTAAAAGGGAAGTGAATCAAATATATTTCCCTGCCATACATAATACTATTTGATATATACATATGTGTTGTACATGACAAAATGACTATGCTAGTCTGTACAGGAAAATACAAAGCTATCTACAGATCTGTGTGTATGCGGACTATCAGATCTAACATAGCATTCCTCTCTAAAGACGGAGGTAGCGCTGCAAGCTCCTGCCCAAGGGTATCTACACGAGCTAGCAGATCAGAGGCTAACTGCATGGTGACATAATGCTCATCAATGTAGGCACTCATATCGGCAAGACTGATAGTCATCTGGGATCTAATGGAAGTGCTATGTGCAATGGCCACATCCCTAGCAGATAAGGCGGCATCCCTCTCCCCAATCAATGCATCATTGGTTGATCTAACCTCATCCCTCTCTAACAGAACGGTATCTCTCTCATCAAAAGTTGTCAACATCGCGACCCTAGCCTAATCTCTTTCATAGGTCATCAGATATAAGCTCTGCTCCAAATGTTTGTCTTTGAATCTTGAGTAATGTGATGGCACTTTCGAGGTGGGAGAATCCATCACAAATCTTTGGCGACCAATGATCAAATCATTGGTGGGAATAACAGCCTCCTCTATAGGCTCCTCATCGTCAGAATCAGTCTCATGCACTGTGGATACTACCATAGCCGATGCACTTTCTATTTCCATCCATGCGGAATACTCTGCAGAACAACCTGGATGACTGATAGAAAACTCACGTGACTCGTTGATCTAATGGACATACATACTGACTGGATCATCCTCCGTGATAAATAGTGTGAAGAAGCGACCGACTCATCGCCCCTCATACGGATGAAAATCCTGAAACTGGTCAAACTGACACATAACGGCCAAAGGGTGGTAAGTGCAATGTAATCAAGGTGCTAACATGAATCAACCAGAGGGAGGTCCGGTTAACCCGATGCAGGAGTTTGTAAATTTATTAACAAGCGCCTTTAATAGAAGCGAGGGGCTAATATCCTCAGAATCTGTGAGAGTAATGACGAAGCTACTACCTTTAAGGATTTCAAAAGCGTGGGTCCGCTGGAGTTCAAAGGAACTACGGACCCTATTGAAGCCCAAATGTGGGTTAAGGAAATAGAGAAGGAATTTGTGATAGCAAATGTCGACAAGGCCCAAAAGGTTGCCTTTGCAACCTATATGATGAAGGGAGAGGCCAACTTTTGGTGGGAAGACAATCAGGCTAGGGACGGGATAGCAAATCTGACGTGGGAGAGGTTCAAGGAGATATTCTTTGAGAACTATTTTCCCACGAGCATGCAAGGGAGGATGGAGATGCGGTTTCTCGAGTTGAAGCAAGGGGACATGACGGTTCCCCAATACGCCGCCAAGTTTAATGAACTGACAAGGTTCGCTCCACACCAAGTGGATAGTGAGGTGAGGAAGGCACGACGGTTCGAGCAAGGCTTGAAACCCTTGCTCTATAACTGTATTTTAGTGTTTCAAAGTACTTCTTTTGGAACCGTTTTAGAGAAGGCGATAATCGCCGAAGGTGGTAGCTAGGTGTTGAGTTAATACCACAAGGACAAGAAGAGCAAGGTTAAAGTAGACAGGAGAGTAAAGATCGAGGGAGCCAGTGGTAGTGGTGAGGGTCAGAAGAGGAAGGTATTTAGCTCTGGGAATACCGGAGTGAAGCAAGGAGACCCAAAGAGGAGAATGGAGGCCTGCAAGACCTGTGGGAAGACTCACTTAGGAGTCTGTCTCAAGGGGAATGCCATCTGTTACAACTATGGATAGGAGGGGCACATTGCGCCTAACTGTCCAAGTCCGAAGAAGAACCATAGATGTTTTGTCTGTGGGTCAACTGACCACATGGCAAAGAACTGCCCAAAGAAGGGGACGGACAGGAACCGGGGCACTAATAGTGGTAAGTTAGCTAGTGGAGGTCCAGCACAGCCGGGTAGGCCGATGGGTCGTACCTTTAACATGACAGTCCAAGATGCAGTTGCATCGGGGGATGTTGTCACAGGTATTATTCTGATCAACGATATAAATGCGTACGTGCTGTTTGATTCGGGTGCTACTTGTTCGTTTATAGCATGCAATTTTGCTAGACGATTAGGATTACTTCCCGAAAAGATGCCTATACCTTTAAATATTAAGGTAGCAAACGAAGAGATAATTCCTGTTGAAGATATTCATAGGAGTTGTTGCGTAGAGATACGGGGTTGTAAATTATCGGTAGATTTGTTACCGATAAAGTTAGGAGAATTCAACGTAATTCTTGGAATGGATTGGTTAGTTAACCATGGGGCAATTATAGATTGTCAAAAGAAATGTGTGAACATTAAATCGTTAAGACAACCTCAGGTAGTATTTTATGGGAATAGATCGCCGAGGCGTTTGTGTTGTCTAACCATGACACAAACTAGGAAATTATTGAGGAAGCGATGCGTAGGCTATCTGTGTCATGTTGTTGATACCGAGAGAGTGGTAGAAACCATGGAACAAATACCTATAGTGAGAGAATTCGCCGATGTATTTCTGAGCGAATTGTCGGGTCTTCCACGGACAGGGAGACCTAGTTTGTGATAGACATTGTGCCGGGAAGCGGCACGATTTCGTGGCATCGTATCGTATGGGCCAAAGTGGAGATGAAGGAGTTGATGGTGCATTGCAAGAAGAATTGGACGGAAGTACATTCAACCGAGTGTTTCACCGTGGGAGCACCCAGTCGCATTTTGTCAAGAAGAAGGACGGATCGTTAAGACCGTGTATCGACTAACGAGAGTTGAAAAAGTTAACGATAAAGAATAAATACCCATTGCCCAGGATCGATGATCTTTTTGATCAGTTAAAAGGGGCTAAGTATTTTTCTAAAATAGATTTAAGAATGGGGTATCTTCAGTTGAAGGTTAGGAAGGAGGATGTACCAAAGATAGCATTCAGGACTCGTTATGGTCATTACGAGTTTCTGGTGATGTCGTTTGGGTTGACAAATGCACCAGCTGCATTTATGGATATGATGAACAGAGTGTTCAAACAATATTTGGACAAGTTCATCGTGGTGTTTATCGATGATATTCTAGTCTACTCTAAGACGCCAGAAGATCATGCTGAACACCTAAGATTACTGTTGGAGACACTTAGGAAGGAGAAGTTGTATGTGAAGTTCACTAAGTGTGAATTTTTGTTAGAGAAGGTGCAGTTTTTTGGTCATGTCGTTAACCATGAGGGGATTTTAGTAGATCCAGCGAAGATAGAAGCCTTGATGAATTGGGAACAGCCGAAAATGCCAACCGAGGTGCGGAGTTTCCTAGGGTTAGCGGGTTACTATCGGAGATTCATCCAAGATTTTTTGAAGATAGCTACTCCGTTGACTAACTTGACGAGTAAGACAGTGAAATACGCTTGGTCTGACAAGTGTGAGGACAATTTTCAAGAACTAAAGAAGAGGTTGAGTGAAGCGCCTGTTTTGTCATTACCCGATGACACAGGAAATTTTGTAGTATATAGTGATGCTTCGCATAGAGGACTTGGTTGCGTGCTCATGTAACATGGCAAGGTCATTGCGTATGCATCTAGGCAGTTGAAGGATTATGAGAAAGTTTACCCTACTCATGATCTGGAACTAGCCGCAGTAGTTTTTGCTCTAAAGATATGGAGACATTATCTTTATGGAGAAAATGTGAGATATACACGAACCATAAGAGTCTAAAATATATCTTTACTTAGAAGGAGTTGAATATGAGGCAGAGTAGATGGTTGGAGTTGATAAAGGATTACGACTGTGAAATCATGTATCATCCGGGAAAAGCCAATGTAGTTGTCGACGCCTTAAGTAGAAAGGGTTGGGAAAAGTTGTCTTTGTTAACGGCTCAAACTGAGTTGATAACAGAGATGGCTAGGATGGAGTTGGAAGTGAAGATGCCAAGTGAAGCAGGACAGATTCTGTTTGCGACGGAGATGCAATCTACCATCGTAGAGAGAGTTAAAGAGGTACAACTCAAAACGGATGAGTGTAACCGGATGAGGGAGCGGCTGGCCAATGAAAAAGATATTAAGTACAGTCTTGATAATGAGGGATTATTAAGATTTGAAGGAAGAATTTGGGTTCCGAATGAGACAGAATTAAAGGAGTAGGTTCTACAAGAGGCTCATAGTTCGAGATTTTTGATTCATCCTGGTAGCACTAAGATGTATCAACATCTTCGAAAGAGTTTCTGGTGGCCGAACATGAAGAGAGAAATAGCAGAGTACGTGAGTAGGTGCTTGACTTGTCAGAGAGTTAAGGCTGAACATCAACGACCAAGTGGCTTGCTACAATCATTGGAAATTCTGGAGTGGAAATGGGAGAATATCACGATGAATTTTGTGGTAGGACTTCTGACTACTCAGAAGGGGTATGATGTGATTTGGGTAATAGTGGACCAGTTGACGAAGTCGGCTCACTTTTTGCCAATTTGGGTCAAGTATAACTTAGACCAATTAGCTAGACTTTATATTAAGGAAATAATTTCTAGACGTGGAGCACCAGTATCGATTGTGTCAGATCGTGACCCACGATTCACATCGAACTTTTGGAGGAATCCATAAGAGCAGTTAGGAACGCAGTTGAATTTGAGTACAGCGTATCATCCACAAACGGATAGATAGAGCGAGAGGACAATTCAGACGTTAGAAGATATGCTAAGATCTTGCGTCATGGATTTCAAGGGTAGTTGGGATGATCATCTACCATTAGTGGAGTTTGCGTATAACAATAGATATCATGCAAGCATAGTTATGCCGCCTTACGAAGCTTTGTATGGGAGGAAATGCAGAACGCCACTGTATTGGGATGAGGTAGAAGAACGCCGAATGTTGGGACCAGAGCTGGTGCAGCAAACAATGGACAATGTTAAACTGATACAGATGCGTTTGGTAGCAGCTCAAGACAGACAGAAGAAGTTTACAGATTCGCATAGAGAGAATAGAGAATTTGAAGTAGGTTCGCACGTATTTCTAAAAGTATCTCCCTAGAAAGGAAAGATACATTTTGGAAATATATATTTTGGAAAGATTTATTCGTCCTCGTTCCGGATCATCTGGAATCAACTCAATCGGAGTTCGAATGAAAATGTTATGGCCGTTTTACTACAAGAGGTCAAAACTGTCCTACCCAGACCACAATTCCCGTGCCGGGGCGCGAGTTAGTGGCGCCTGGGCGCGAGTTCCAGTGCCGGGGCACAAGTTCCAGTGTTGGAGCGCGAACTACGGGCCTAATTTTGGCTCCAGGGCGTGAAATTTGGCGTTGGGGCGCGAAATTACAGAACACCCAACCACAAAGAACAGAACAAAGCTAATTTTGTTGACTGTATCTTAATTCTAACACCAATTTATCATGTGTAATCCATGAAAAGCACACATAAATAATACCAAGCATATATGTACCAATTTAAACAACTTAAACAAAAATTTTAGAAAACTAAAATCCTTGAAACCATAGTTTAAAACCCAAAACACATGTTCATACTCTATTTTCATGTTTTAACACATTTAGCGAATTCGATCGCCACGACTTTGTTTTTTAACCAATTAACACGATTTAAACTACGCCGCTTTCGTTTCTTAACGTACTAACACAATCCAACACCAATTTACAGATTATAGCACATATATGACATGAAATTTTGTACTTTCTAAAGCCATTTTCAAACATTAACACTGTTATTTATTTTTTTCTTCCTACAAACCCAATTTCATGTGTTTGCTACTCAAACAACCCTCATATATAATGATTGACAGATTATAAACCCTACCAACATGTATATGTATCAATCCAACATAATTATTAATAGAAATTTCAAAAACAAGAGTTAAAATTAGAGTTTGTTATACCTCCGAACCCTAGTTTGTAGGCTAGCAAGAGATGGTGACCTCCTCAAAACCACCATGATTCTTCCTTCTCAAAAAAATCTCGTGTTTCTTCTTCTCCCCAAACCCTCTCGTACTTGGCTTAAAAAAAATAAAAAAGACGCTTAGAAAATAAGCTGAAGACTCCCTACGCTATCGGTTATGTTAGAGCCAAAAGCCATAAAAATTTGTGTTTGGCTATATAAAATTCCTAATACTAGATTATTTTAATAACATTATATTATATAGTTACTTTTGTCACACACGCCACCAATAATTTTATAATTTATAATTATGATAATTATATTCTTATTATAATTATGCTTATAATAAATAATTAAATAATTATACATCTAATTTAATTAATAAATTAGAAACATCACTTTATTTAATTTATTTATTTCCTTTAAATTAAACAATTCATTTAATTTAATTATCTTCTTAAATATTAAGCAATTGATTTAATTTAATTATTTTCTTAAATTAAATCCATCAAATAAAATTAACATTATTCAATTTAATTTACATTAATCAATTTAGTTACTAAATTAATTCACCGTAATTTTATCAACCATTTATTTACATCAATAAATAAATAAATTAAAAACAATTATTTAATTCAATAAATATTTAAAATTAATTACTAAATTCATTTAATTCCTTCAATAGTTAACTCAACTATTAAACCTCACTTTCTAATATATGATATATATATATATATATATATATATATATATATATATATATATATATATATATATATATATTTCTCTTCACTTTGGATCATATATTTCAACATATATATATATATATATATATACATACTCAAACTCAAAACATCTTATAATAAGAATTTTAATTATTAACTTCCTATTTTAATAACTTATAAAATTCAGGGTTGTCACATCTGTCCCCTTAAAAGGATTCCGTCCTTGGAATCAATGAAACCTCCCTTACTCGGTTTTTACCAAATCTCTTCGTTGAATAACTTCAACACATTACCTTAATATAGGTTTTATATTTCCTACTCCCACCATTATTCATAATAAATTCTTGTAGGTTTTATTTCATAACATTTACTTAGACTCAATTATATTTGAGTATTACATATTCTTTGACCCGTTCATTACCTTTCCCTAAGGATCATTATCATATACTATATTCTCAAACTCTCGGGACATTACATTAAGCGTTAAGGAAAGAAAGTATTAATCAAAGGATGTGTATGCATTGTTCGAGGTAATGAACGTAAGTATAATACGACGTATTATACTATTAAGAATGGAGAATGAAATAACGTATATTACGAATTAATATACGAGCTAGCATACGAGAATTATATGTGGTGTATATATGTTAAGTTGTTAATTAAATGTAATGGACTGGTAGGATTATTAGCTTAATGGTAGAAGTCCAATAGAATGTGATACTCAAGCCCAAGTGTTTGATAATCATAAGTCCAATTTATTTGTAGCATAAGCCCAACAAGAAATTAGCTTGATTAGTTAACAAGCCCAATGACTAAGCCATGATCCATGGAGCCATCCAAGTGTAAAGGGGTAGACTTGATGGGCAAACATTTTGTGTGGTGACCAAGTGTTGTGATGATCAAGTAATAGAAGTGGCTAGCAAGTAAACTTGGTTGATAAGCAATGAATAGTAAGGAGGTGTATTAAGGAGGTGATTAAAGGAGGTGGAATGTCCAACTGACTATAATGCCCTAGCTTTTGGTTGCCTATAAATAGAGAAGCCTCACTTCATTTGTTGGTTGTTCAATTTCTCCCAACTCTTCTCAAAGATAAGCAACTTACTGGTTAGAGAGAATAAGCCACATAAGCACTTATAAGTCACTTCAACCTTTGCTAGATTTTCCAAAGTGAAGTGAAGTAATAGTCCTCAAGGGTAAGACTCATATCAATTATCTTCATCTCTTCTATGATAGGATTGATAGAGGAGGGGGATTGTTTGTTAAGAGCGTGTAATAAGTTATTAATGAATGAACTTAAGCCGAATAAGTTGAATAAGCAACTTGAACTCTAATAAGTTAATAGAATCATGAAGAACTTGTCATATGTTTGTCATATGATGTTAGTATATTGAATATAGTATGAGAACATTGATTGATGGACTTATGTTCATAGTAAGTCATAAAGTATGAGAATTTGTAGTTCATGAGCTAAATAAGTCATTAACTTATGAGAATAAGTCAAAACCTACTTTGACTATAAGTTGGTAAAATAAGTAACTTGTAATGATCATATGTTGATTAAAATCCATTTAGAATCATTAGGAATGAATTTTTGCCGGAATTCACACGATTGGACGATAATCGTCGAATTCGTGAAATTCTCGGAATGGAAGTCGTATTTTTTGTTTGAAGTCGGAAACATTGATTTTCGATGGAGACAAGTCATATTTGGCATTATAGAGTTGCAGACTCAAAAATGACCGAATTCCGACTTAGAACGAAGAAACGAGCATTGAACGTTCACGAACGTTTATCGTTTTCGTTAAAAAAAGAAGAACTAATAGGTGAAATTTTAGCAAACGAAGTCAAATAGATAAAATTCTTGCATGAACACATAGAGTACGTAATTGGTGAACCGTAGGCTTTTGAACGAGCCAATTCGGACTTATAACGAAGAAGTTATGCGTCTGGGAAGTACACAAAATTTAAAATCTGCAAAAATTATTCGAGGCCTGAGTCTCGCTGGTAAGCGCGACTCATTTAAAAAACCATACATGGAAAGGTGGAACAAGCATCTCGCTAACTCACGCCAGGCCTAGAGATCTGAGAGTTAAGTGTGAAATACATGGCTGATTCCAGTAGTTTTGAATGACAAGAATGTTTACAAGTATAGAATGAAAGATAACTCATTAGTAATGAACTAAGGTGTTAATATAACATTGTTAAGGCATTGTTAGACACTTAATGTATGATGATTAAAGGTTAATAATCAATTTAATGTGAACGTAATGTGAATGACGTAATGAAAAGCCAAAAACCATAATAACAAATCTAAGTCAGAATTTAGATTGAGATGAAGGGTAAGATATAATAATATACTTCCTTGATTATATAAGACCTAATGTGGTATGTTATATGATCATGTATTGTAGAAACTTAGAGACTTAAAGTGTACGTGTGATAATCATTAAGCAGACACTAAAGGCAAGTATTCTAACCCTTGTTCCAGTTCAGTCTGGACAAGCTTTGTAATTCATGTATCCTTCGCATGAAATTTTTGTATGAGGAAGTCAAAGCCAATTTTCGGCTAGACAGACTTATATTATGATTACATTAGAGCATGATTAATGTTTACCGAGTTATATTGGTATGGTTTTCAATCGAAGACCAAGTATGCTAAAATGTTTTTGTCGGTTAACGACAGGCACGTGAGGCTGCCATAACTTAAACGTATACACGTTTAATGAATGTAGTGTTGATCAACATAGACTACTATGGGCTGATCACCCAGAAGTGCTCGTAAGTAATTTCGGACTTATGGACTTAGTGAAGGGACGTCCTTTTCAAAAGAACTTATGAAATGCTCAAGGTCTTGGACCTAATCGCCGATTTTCTTGAATATTGTTGTTGGAAAATGTTTTGAATAAAAAGAAGTGCTATTTTGAATTATCGATAGTACTTCGTAACTATTGTTCAGTTACTGAAGATATATGAGTTCTATGTTTCAAGCATGTTGTTTATTAGAATTGTAGTACTTGTTGAGCTAGTCATGCTCACTCTTGCTTGAACCTTATGAACACAACCAAGATCGAGTGGACCGAAGGCTCAGGCAAGGACAAGGGCAAGGCGAAGACAAACCCTTAGATTACTTATGTAATAGAATAGTTGAATGTCTGTAATATATTGAATATTATGACAAGAACAAAAGAATGGGTTACAAAGAACCTGGAGAAATGTAATATTATTTTAGATATATAGAAGTTATATTAGTCCTTTTGAGACTATTCAATTGAATGAATGAATGAATGGTAGTATCGTGTAGCACCATATGTCGGGTTGGAAGAGACCTCGATTTGGTGGCGTCACAAGATAACTCAAACTTTACAGTTTATCATTACATAATCATTGTGATTTATCAAGTACATTTCTCAAAACTTTTATCTTTACCTACATTTGAACCATAATTAGTTTATTACTCACCTTATCAGAGATAATAAATAAAACTTACATCCAGGTTCAATACTCGTTCATACAACAAACAAAATTTAAATTTTATAACTCAACATCCATTAAGCATCATACATTATTCGGAACCCTAAACATGGTTCAAATAATAATAATTCATCCAAAGTGTATAAATCTTCAAGTATCACATCTGACTCAGTTCTTTCAAGTAGCACATAACGTTACCTTGAATCCTTAACCTGCAAAAGTAGTTATTTGCAAGGTTGAGCTCGACAACCCAGCAAATCTAATAATTTTCATGCATCATGTAGCACATAATAATATGCTTATCATACATCCCATATACATTAAACTAACATAACAAACATGCTGCAGTTCATATAACAAGTATAAAGATTGAGTTCATTACTCAATCAACATATTCATAAGTTGACTTTAACATTTCATACTTTCAACATATATATAACACATCACGCTATTTGCAATAAAGATTTAATGCATTTAATCACCTAGTTTCACATTGCAAATAGGAACTGAAAGACTTGCCTTGATCGTTGTTTACCAATAACAGTTTAACAGCTTACAGTTATCTGCACTTCACGTGCCCTACACAATTATATAATCATACACATCAACTATTAGTCACATAGCACCGCATAGTAGCTATAATGTAAACTTTACTCTACATCCCATAACCCTTCTTATTAATCAATACACAATGTTCAATTTGATTGTGTTAACTTTCGACTTACATCTCACTATATTACTTCTTAGGTCGTACTTGAAGTTCATTCTAGTGTTTAAGTGTTGTTAGAAATCATTATTGGTTTTATATTAAACCCATTTCATATCTTATAATATTCATTTCATTTGACTTAAAACACTTTTACGTTCATTAACATTTGTTACAGCGTTTCGACGATCATTCGTTACACGCCCGATTTGTCTCTCTTTTGTATGCTTAGTATGCTTATACAACTTATCTAATACATTATTAATTAATGTTAAGCATCATTATGTTTACTAACATTCATGTTTTATAACTTAGAACAATATCTTTTATCGTCGGAAGCACTACACTTGCATATGTGCATGACTGACGCCCTACGATTGTCCTTAAAAACACAATTGTCCTAAAGATGACTATTTTGACTCCTGTTCCCGACCTTAAATTGAAAATCTTAAAGAATAAAATTTGTAGGTCTATTCGTCCTCGTTCCGGATTATCTTGAATCACCTCAATCGGAGTAAGTATAAAAATGTTATGCCTATTTTACTAAAATAGGTCAAAAGCGATCATATCGACACTTTTGGGTGCGATTCTTTAATTAAAGCCTTAGGCACGATGCAATTTGCGCCCCAAATGACTTAAGGCACAAGATAACTGTTGCTCAGATTAGCGTAAGCGGAACTCTAAATTCACTTTTCTTGTGATGTTTGACCCTTTTCTCCGACTAATCTTCATAACTTGAGTTATACACATCCAAATTAGTCCGTTTTCGATTCTATAGATTCGTAATTCATAGAACTACAACATATAAAATTATAAAAATTTACAGAAACACTAACTAGCCTAAATCTTGACCCAAAACTCATGTTCATACTAAACTTTCATGTTTTAACATGTTTAGCGAATTCATTCACTACGAATTCGTTTCTTAACCAAATTTATTCATTAAACTGGCGTTCTTTTCTTTTTTTTCAACGTACTAACATATTCTAGACTCAATTTATAGTTTAGTTCACAAACTAACTACCAATTTTTAAACTTTCACAAGCCATATACATAACCATATACATTGTAAATGATTTTCTTTCTTTTTGAACATAATTAGCACACTAATTCCCTGCCTAGATGCTAATTCTAACATCACAATTTACTAATAAACACCATTAATCAGTTTGTATAAAAACAATTCATCAAACATGCAATTTACAGAAAACTTTAAAACTCAAGAACATGAACTCTTCTTATAAACGTAAACTTGAGTTTTAGAGATTATACCTTCACTTGCTTGGATATAATCTTTGCTAAACACAGAGAATTTCTTTAGAATCACAGAAATTCTCTCTTAAGCTTTCTTAAACTCTCTCAAACTTCTCTATAAACTCTCTTCTTTCTTATTCTTAGGCTTAGGCCAATTCTTTTCACGTAAAACCAACAAAAACCAACGCACAAAGCTAAACGTCTAAAAATTGACGTTTTATTAAATATAATAATAATATATCAGTTATAAAATTTAATATATTTTATTTATAATTATATTTTAATTCAAATTTAAAATTCAAAAGCCATAAGGCTTTGTTTGGCAAAACACTTTTTAAAATAAAGACTTAATATCCTTAAGCCTTGTTTAGGTAAATCCATTTAAAACTACTTTAATTTATTTTAATAACTCATTTAGTTTATAGTCCCACATTATTTATTTGGATTCCCATATCCAATCTTAGTTAAATAAATAAAATTAATTACCACAAAATTATAATTTTTTTTATTATTTTACTTAATAAATTAACATATCACTTTAATTACTAAATTAAATTAAGACAACATTCTAGCAAACTATATAATCCTTAACAACTCTCTAATTTAGTTATTAAGTTAAATTATAGTATTATCTCATAAATTTAATTCATCACTCTTTTATCTTAATTAAGTTAATTTCTATAACTCATGAAATATTTACTTACTAATAAATAATCCAATAAATATCTACTAAACAACAAACACATCAATTAAAAATATTTATTTAATTCAATAAATATTTGAAATTATAAATAAAATTCTGGATTGTTACATCCTTCCCACCTTATAAGGATTTCGTCCTCGGAATCACTGAAACCTTACCTTACTCAGGTTTTCATCAAATCTCTTTAAAAAAAACTTTTAAATAAATTTATCGTTGAATAACTTCAACACATTACCTTAATATAGGTTTTATATTTTATGTTCCTCATAACATTTACTTAGACTTAACTATATTTGAGTATTTCATATTCTTTGACCCGTTCATTATTCTTCTCTAAGGATCATTATCATGTACTAGATTCTCAAACACTCGGGACATTACATCTTTTGAGTCCTAACATAATATATTACACGTATAGAATAATCATTAGTGATATAAACTCAATATATATAAGTTCGAATGTACACTTAAGCATCCAACCTAGTTTTCATTACCACATTACATATCCTACATCTTCATAACACAAATCAGATTGGATAATACCACAAAGTCAAATAACGTATTTTTCAAATCATTGCTTTATAGCTTGTAAACCATATTTTAGACTCAACGTCGTAATTTTTTATTAACCTTCATCTTTATCACCTAGCATGCTTCTTAACACATTACATAACATGTTGGTTATATAATACAAGTTAAAGTAATCATATAAGCATACTTTGAACTTCAGATCAAAAACAGAACTATTCAAGATCTGCGAGGATGGTATGATTAGCTCTATCTGAAGCTTAGGGATGGAACAATTGTACTGTCCCCTGGCTAGACTAGGGTTGAGCTTTGCACTTCTTGTTTCTGTCCAACTCTAACACACCTATGAACTTATACTTTAACATACCTATATGTTAGAGGTTCTCACATAAGCATATGACCCTTCTTGAGTTTATTTTTACAAGTTTTAACTTACAACTTACATTGTATTTGTGCCACCCCCAAATCTAGGTACTTTATTCCCACAAGATTTGGTGTTCACTTTCCATTCATTCATATCTAACTACCCAATTATAATAAAATAAAATCATCAATCTTCCTATTAAAAGGGTTACATCATTAATCAAAAATCTCACAGGTTATCTAACCTTTAACAATAATCAAAATGCGGAAATAAAATAATTACATCACATTATTAAATATAAAGTCTATTGTCATGACAATAAATAAATTACAAGTCTTCATCACTTGTTCATTTTCCCTTTTCCATTGCTAGTGGTAGGCTCATCAACCTTCTCAACTTTAGCTGCAATGAGTATATATATGCAAGAGTGAGCAAAACAAATGCTCACTGGAAATAGCAATGAATAATAATAGCATAATAAATGCCAATGAATAAACTCATCAGAGTTGAATAATACTCTGTCAATGATAGTCAAAAACCGATATCAACATACAAATGTGTGGCGAGGGTCACAAGACCATGAACTATGCTCTAGGTTATCAAGTATTTCTACTTTAACCTTTACGGTCTAAAAGACTAGTAATCATCATCTATGTCCTAGGTTAAGCGGTGTTTCTCTCAGTAACTTTTAACAGTCTAAACGACTATGTGGACCATCATCTCGTACTCCAGGTGATCAGTCCTTTGTACAATATATTGCGCAAACATTTTAACGCCATTGCGTAGCTCTAAAATAATCCCCTTTTATAGGGTTGTTCATCTCAGTTTTAAAGTACAAGTCCGCACCAAAGAAGGTTTAGTTTGGATAAGCTTCAAGGGTAATTTGGAGTTTCACGATCATCAACTAAGGGATTAGTTGAATCAACAAGTCTTAACAGCACTACGAGTGATCAATAATAATTTAATGTAAAATGACTAAGAAGCATAGGCATGCTTAGAAATAACCAAAAAGCATAAGCATTGAATAGAACAATAAACCTTGCTTGAACAATATTAAGCTAAGGCTATGACCTTGTCAAATAAAGAATTGAAATACTAAACATGCATTAACTGATAACAAGCTGGAAACAAAGCTTGCTCAACATGATAATAACTTGTGCAAAGTAAATGAAATATGACAGCTCAAAATTAGGAATTTGAGTTCAGGAAATTGCATTCATTACAAAAGAATTAAACTAAAGAAACTTGCTTAACTATAAACAAGTTAGAATAATTCAACAATGATTAGAATTCAAAACTTGTTCGAATAAAGTTAGGATTCAAGCTTGCTCAAATAAAGTTTAAAGATAAAAGAACTTGCTCAATTAAAGTTTAGAGTAAGGAACTTGCCTCGTGTGTACGCTATAAATTTACAACTCACGTTCACCTACACATAGTATTAGAATCACAATATCTATTAGATAAATTAATATCCATTTTCCCAAAATAAAACTCTCTTTTAGATAAACTTGTTACTTTAGTACAAGTTTTACTTTACACCATATGTATTTCAGAAATCTCAAGTGTTAACTTCACAAAACTTATTTACTATTCGTTCTGTACCTTAATTCATAAAGTATCGCGTTCATAACTTACTAATATTTTAACAATCTTGAAATTATTAATGACATGATACAAATCTATTTTAACCTCATCAATACATGTTTGTCACATTAACATGTCATTATACTAAGTTATAATAAGTTTCCAAGGTCTGTATAAATAACAGGCATCACTGCCTCAGATCAGGGTATGGCGCAGCTGCGCCATACCTAAGCCTGGGACCGGCGTAGCTGCGCCATTTCTAGCCTTGACACCAAGTAGAAATTTCACAACTGCACTGAACGAAAAACTCATGATCTTTTTAACAGTACTCTGTTTAGCCAAACTTACACGAATTTCATCCACAAAATAGTAAATTTAACATATCCAATTGACATAAAACTCTTATAAACATGATTCCTAACATATATGATATCTTAGAACAATTAAACAATAACTTTAATTAATTTAAATCCTTAAATTTCATGTTTTATACCAAAAACTCCCATTTTGACATCCTTCACAAAAATCATCACTGTGATCACAATTCTTGTCCAAATTAACTCATTCAAACTACGTTCTCTTCGTTTCTTACCAAATTAAGATATTCAATGCTCAATTTACATATTAGATTACAAATTAACCACCAAATTTGGTACTTTCACAAGCTATATGTATAAACATACACTGAAAATAGTGTTCTTTCTTTTTAACGTAATTAGCATACTAATTCTTGTCTAAACACTAGTTCTAATCATCACAAATACATACAATCACAAGTAATCAGTTGTATAACAATAATTCAAGAAGATTGGATTCACAGATAGTAGAAACACATGACGTAGAACATATATATATATATATATATATATATATATATATAATATTAAGGTTATGAAAATATACCTTCTCTTGCTTTGAATAATCCTTGCTAACCACAAAGAATTGCTTAGAAATTCTCAAAAATCCACTCTCAACTCTCTCTCTCAACCTCTCAATATCTCTGTAACTCTTAAGCCAAAACCCTTTTTACGTATCATAGGATAAAGCCAACTCTCAGTTAAGTGTAAAACAAATAACTGATAGCCATAATACGTATACTTAATATAACAGTTACAAAAAATGTAAACGTATATAGGTTATAAATATATTTTATTATTATTTTGGTTTATTTAATTTATTTTTTTATATAATTCAAATTCAAAATTTTAAAGCCATAAGGCTATGTTTGGCAAGAACACTTTAAAATAAAGACTTAATGTAATTACTCCTTGTTTGGTTAAATCAATTTAAAACTACTTTAATTTATTTTAATAAATCCTTTATAATATAATTTATAGTCTCATATTATTCATTTGGATCTCCATATCCAACATTAGTTAAATAAACTAATTACAACATACTAAATAAAATTTTCACTTAATCTAAATATCACAAAATTATAATCTCATTATAATTTTATTTAATAACTTAGCATACCATTTTAAATTATCAAATTAAAATAGCAACATAGCATTTCATGTTATCTTTAACAACTCTCTAACTATTAAATTAAATTAGAGTATTATTTAATAAATTTAATTCACAATTATCTACGAACAACAAATACATCAATAACATATTTATTTAATTTAATAAATATTTTAAATTACAAATAAAATCTTGGATTGTTACAGTATTAAAGCATAACAAAAACACGTAGTTACCATGTTTTATAACTCGACTATATGTCCACATAGAGTGATTACACGATCTGTTATTACACATGCTTATAGTATTCATATTATTTGTTCACAACTATCATTATTTAACACTTCAGATCATGCTTTGAACTCATGTTCGATTAAGTTATCATCATGTTCATTACATACGAATCATGTCTAGGGATATTATAGACATAACATGACATCTCAACCTTTAGAATCTAAATACTCATATGTAATGCAACTTAAGTTTGAAAACATGCTTGAGGCTGCCATTGAAACCACTTTATCACGAATGATGCACTATAACACATATAAATCAATTTTAAAAACTATTATCATAAGCAACCAATTCATGTTAATATCTTTTCAAGTTCAGAACCTACCTCATGTAGCATTCATGTACCTTAGTTCTATTATATCAAGTTTTTTTTCAAAAACTTCATAACTGATAAGAAAGCTTTATATTGGACACTTCATAACTCATAATAAAGCTTTATAATACATGTTATACCTCTTTTTCATGTATACATAAGTCATAATACCATATTAGCAAAAACATAGTATATGAATCGAAGCCGATTAAAGGTGCATGCAACTTGCACTACATGCACCGCATTTTGAGCGAAACAAACTATGTTTTATAGAGCCTTATTCTACTTTGAATCTTTTCAGTTTAAACATGTTCCAATCCATCATTTAAGAGTTCATACATGTAAACATACTTCATAAACACATTATGGCATGCTAATTCACATTGATTAACAGAGAATTTCAAGTAATTCCTAAGAATTTGACAAACCCAACTAAGAACAAAAGTTTAGGATTTTATACCTCTTGAAGCTTAATAAACTTAGATTCCTCCTTCTGAATTTGCTAACCTCTTCTTTGGACCACAACTCACTCTCTCTCAAGTTATCAGTGTTTCAATAGCCAAGAACAAACAACGTAAACTGAAAATGAACTGCTATTTATAAAGAAAACTTGGACTGGGTAATTGCATTGTACTGAGGTTGAATTCATGGTGTAATGGAAGAAAACATTGGTTATTTAAGAGTTGTTTAACAACCCACCACCATCCATCTCCATAGCCATTGGCTTAATAATTATCACATATGTTTAGCCACTGATTTATACTTGGAAGTTATGTAAATTAGCCTTAGGCCACTGTTCATGCAATGTTTGCTTAACTGATAATTTCTATATCTCAGCAACGTATTTCAATTTTGATCAGTTAGTTACTTTAACTCTCAAATATAATTTTAATGTACAATTGTTACCATATTAGGAAAAATTAGGGATTATTTATGTACTCACATCATATATTATTTATGTATATTAAATACATGTAATAAAATAACACAGTTAGGTATTATTTTCTGAGTATCTCCATAATTATTTTTACTACTCACACATAACCATATTATAACATTATTTAATATTAACTATCCAGTTTACACACGAAATTCCTTTCCCAATTTCTGGAATACACGGATATTTAATTATTTCTATATTAAAATCACTTATGATTTTATTGTACTTCTTGATACTTTATATCACACCTTACATTAATGTTCCATTTCATTTCTACAGTAGGAACGAATTTTTTCAGATTAACCACTGGCGCAGCTGCGCCATTTTGTACTGCTGATGGTTTAGCTTCAAGCCAGTTCCAATTTCTATCACCACACAAGTTTTACATGATATTAATTAACTTCTATAGTGGTGATATTACTAGTTCAAGAATGTATTTATCACATAATTATACACAATCAATCTTCCTCTTAATAACTATTTCTCTTTTAATTCACTTAGTGAATTTCCTCATTCCACACTATGTCACACAAGGCCTTTCACAATTCTCAACGTCAATTCCACACTTCTCAATTCTCATATAAATTCACTTTTCACTAATCGAATTACTCGTCATACAGCACATCAATATTTATATTCAAATAAATATTCATTTTCTTATTATAATGAAATAATTATTTATTCCTAAAATTCGGTTCTTATTATTATTATTATTATTATTATTATTATTATTATTATTATTATTATTATTATTATTATTATTATTATTATTATTATTATTACTATTATAGTTATAATAATAATAATTATTATTATTATTATTACTATTATTATAATAATATAATAATTATAATTATTATTACTATTACTATTACTATTACTATTATTATAATTACTATTATTATAACTATTATTATTATTATTATTAATTATTATTATTATTATTATTATTATTATTATTATTATTATTAATTTTTACTATAATTATAATTATTACTATTACTATTACTATTAGTATTATTATTATAATAATTATAATTATTTTCAAATTACTATTATAATAATTATTATTATTATTATTATTATCAATTATTATAATTATAATTATTATAACAATCATTATTATTATTAATAGCGTTATTAGTATCGGTTATTATAAATATTGTTATTATTATTATTATTATTACTATTATTATTATTATTATTATTATTATATTCTTAAAATTCATTATTATTATTATTACTACCATTATAATAATAATAATAATTATTATTATTATAGTAGTAATTATAATTATAATTATAGTTATTATTACCTTGAGTGCATGGGCAATTATTATTATTATTATTATTATTATGCGAGCGTTGGGATTTTTTATTTGTCCCTTTACGTGCTTTGTCTTTTGGTGTTCTCATTTTGGATGAGTTTTGTTTGAAAAAAACAAAAGGTCAAGCGATGTAAATGTAAATTGATTTGACTTTTAGAGCGCTTAATGGGTATATTTTAAATGGTTGTACCAACTCAACCGAGAAAAGATTTTACAAAGACCCGATGATTGGGCTTTATTTAATTGGTCTTGGAAATCGAGATTTGTTAGGGTTTAGAGGCTTGATTAAGCGGAGAGAAGGTGTTAGGTACCCCCCAACTTCCGTGAAAATACGGTTACCGCCACTTTTCATTTAATTTTTATCTGCTTGTGTGTGTGTGTAGGTCTATGTGCAGTTGTTTGGAAGTAGTGTTATGCCTCGTTCGCACCTATATACAAAGGGTCTAACTTATGTATAAAAGTTCAATCTTAACAAGATATAGTAGTGATGTTTTGTAAAACAGGTTTTTCAAACCATTATGCTCAATAGTAATTGAGACCTTTGATACTTCCATTTTATTAAGTGTTCGGCTTGATTGCTTTTATTTTTTTCGAGATGCGAAGCATCTTCGAGAAAATAAGATACATAGTAGTGTCGAACTCCTTGTGGGCATGAGAGCCATCTAAGGAAATTCAGACACCGTGAATAATTTACAAGCTGACTGCAGTTGAAAATGTCCATCACGAAAATCGAATCTAGATTCAGGAACTGAATCTGTGATCACATGCTTCCTAGGCTCACATGATAAAACAATATTTACAAAAGCTAAAACAAGAACTAGATTTGAATAAATCTAAATTATTTCAGCTTCATCAGTTCCAGTTTAGTCACCATAAACCGGTTAAAGTGAGAAATAGCCAGATTGAGACAAATCTAGCCCGCAGTAAAAGCTAGAAAACGAATTAGATTTGAGTAAATCTAAGCATTCCAGCTTCAACGGTTCCGGTTTAGTCACCATAAACCTGGGTTAAAGTGAGAAATAGCTTGATTTAGGCAAATCTAAATCATGAATCGATAAAGCGATTATATATATATATATATATATATATATATATATATATATATATATATATATATATATATGAACTATCAATCGCCACGAAGTGAACTCCACGCAGGACTTGAAAATGTAAATATATATATATATACTGTAACGCCCCAGAAAATTGAACCTGTTGTAAATACTTTTAATAATGAATAAAATAATATTACTTATTATTATTATGTGATAGTAAGATGAATGTCATTTTATAACCTTGAAATGTCAAAATGTCGTAGTATTTTAACTATGTGAAGGAATTAAAGTGTTTGAATTTTCAAGACGAAAATAAAAGCTCTCCGAGAAATTTTTTGAAAAACAATATTCATCGATTTATGCTCGGGAGTTATTTTTGAACTTCCGAGAATACATAATGTTATAATATCAAGGTGAGATGGATTAAGAAATAATAATCTAAGTATGAAAAACACAATATTTCACATGCGGACTTAATTAGAGGACGTTAGGAATATTAAGCGTTGGGAAGAGATTGTATTGATCGTATGATACGTTAGTATTGTACGAGGTATTGAATACAAGTATAATATGAAGTATTATACGAGTATGTGTGGAGAATGGAATAACGTATATTATGAATTAATATACGAGTTAGAATACGGGAATTATACGTATTGTATATGTTATAATACTTTTAGTTAAATGAAATGGATTAATAGAAGTAAGTAACAATGGAAGAGTCCAATAGGAATTGGATGTGCAAGCCCAAGTGTTTGTTAATCAAAAGTCCAAACTAAAGTAATTCAAGCCCATAAGAATAAGTTAAGTAATTAAACACAAGTCCAATGTAATGATCCAATAGGTTAGGCTTGATCCATGGAGCAACCAAGGTTGATGTGGGTTAAACTTGGTGACCAAGAAATTTAAGTGGTGACCAAGAACTTTATATGGTGTGCAAGAAAGATGAGTGGTTAGCAAGTTTACTTAGTTGATAAGTTATGAATAGTAAGGAGGTGATTAAAGGAGGTGGGATGTCTTAAATGACACTTATTCCCTCACTTTGGCTTTCCTATAAATAGAAGGCTAGGATTTTTATTTTTGCTTGTTATTTTCAACCAACAACTTCTCTTATAAAGTAACTTAAGTGTTAGAGAGATTAAGCCAAGAATAAGTCAAACTTTCTTTGTTAGATTTCCAAGAAGGAGAAAGCTAGTCATCAAAGGTAATGATCTTATGATCTAATAATCTTCTATCTCTATCATTGTAGAATGATAAGAGAAGTGTAATGAAATGAACATGTATGCTAAGAACATGTAAGAATTGAATAAGCAATGGACTTAAGCTGAATAAGTCATAAATAAGTAACTTAAACTTAAATAAGTTATGAAACTATGATGAACTTATCATTTGTTTGTCATATGAAGTTAGTATGTTTGATAAGAGGTGAGAATGTTGATTAAAGGACTTAAATTTATAATAAGTCATAAGGAATGGAAATTTGTAGTTTATAATTATTAAGTCATGAACTTATGAAGAATAAGTTAAAACCTAATTTGAAAATAAGTTGTTGAAATAAGTAGTTTGAAATGTTTATTTGATGTTTAGAATTCATTTAGAATGATGAGCAAATCCTAAGTAATGAAGTTTCGCCAGAATTCACACGATTGGACGATAATCGTCGAATTCATGAAATTCTCGGAATGGAAGTCGTATTTTATGTTTGAACTCAGAAATGTTGGTTTTCGATGGAGACAAGTCATATTTGGCATTATAGAGTTGTGAACTCAAAAATGACCGGATTCTGACTTAGAACGAAGAAACGAGCGTTGAACGTTCACGAACGTTTATCGTTTTCGTTAAAAATGAACAAATAGGTGAATTTTTATCAAACGAAGTCAAATAGATAAAATTCTTGCATGAGCATGTAGAGCATGTAATTTGTGAACCATAGGCTCTTGAACGAGCCAATTCGGACTTATAACGAAGAAGTTACGAGTCCGGGAATTTCGCAAAGTTGAAAATCATCAAAAATTTTTACGAGGCATGAGTCGCCTGGCCGCAAAGATGACTCAAGGCTTAGGAGCCCGTGCGCATCGCGAGGCTAAGACAGGGCACACTGCTAACTGGCTCCGCAGCGCGGCCACAGCAAAGGAGAATCGCACCGCAGTGCCGAGTCCAGGACTTACACACTGCTAAGTCACGCCACGGCGTGACATAGAGAAGGAAGGGTGGCGCCGCAGCGCCAACCCTAGGGGTTTCATAGTAAAGAAAGGTTACAAGTAAAGAAAGAAAGAACATTGATTAGTAATGAACTAAAGCTTAATATAACATTGTTAAGACATGTTTAAGCCTTAAGTATGGTCACTTAGGGTTGAAGTAACTCAATTATATATGAATGTAAGAATGACGTAACGAAAAGACAAAACCAATAATAATAAATCTAAGTCATAATTAGATTGAGAAGAAGGGTAAGATTCATTAGGAATCATGTATGTTCATTCATGACCTAATGTGTTATGTGATGTTATCATTTAGTGTAGAGACTTAAAGACTTATCAAGAACGTGTTATTAACTGTAGCAGATGCTAAAGGCAAGTATTCTAACCCTTGTTTCAGTTCAATCTGGACAAGCTTTGTAATTCATGTATTCCTACACATTAAGTATTATATGATGAAGTCAAAGCTAACTCTTTCGGCTAGACATGTATTATGTTTCTATTAAGCATGGTAAATGTTTACCAAGTTATATTGGTTTGGTTTTCAAACGAAGACTGAGTATGCTAAAAATGTTTTGTCATCAAATGACATGCACGTGAGGTTGCCACAACTTAAACGTACATACGTTTAATGAATGTAGTGTTGATCAAGATAGAGTACTATAAATTTGATCACTAGACGTGCTCGTAAGAAATGTCGACTTACGAACTTAATCTTTGGGATGTCCTTTTTAAAGAACTTATGAAATGCTCAAGGTCTTGGAATAGAAATTTATGTTTTGTTGAATATTGTTGTTGTAAAAGCGTTTTGAAGGAAAAGAAGTACTATTTTGAATTATCGATAGTACTTCGTAACTATTGTTCAGTTATTAAAGATATATTATTCCTATGTTTCAAGCATGTTGTTTATTAGAAATATTGTACTTGCTGAGCTAGTCATGCTTTCGATCTTGCTTGAACCATATGAATACAACTAAGATCGAACTTAATCAGAAGGCTCTTCGGCGAGGATAAAGCTAAGGCAAAGACAAACTCAGGGTGAATGATTGTAATATATTTGATATTATGACAAGAACAATGTAATGGTTATAAAGAACACTGGGAAATGTTAATATTATTTTGAATATATAGAAGACATATTCGTTCCTTTTGAGACTTTTCAATTGAATGTATGTGTGAATGGTAGTCTTGCATGTAGCACCATCTGTCGGGTTGGAAGATACCGAATTTGGGGAAGTCACATATACTTACATTTTAGTCAGGCCTGGAGATCACATCGTGGCCATTTACCTCTTATATATATATATGTGTGTGTGTGTGCATTTATATATACGGTTCGGATCTTAAGTTCACCCCTTATCTAGCTCACCCCCCTTTAGCTGTAACACCCCGAAATCTGATCTATCTTCACACCCAGATTCTATGCGTCACGAGTACATCTTCTTCCAAACATACATCATTATATAGTGAAATATAACAACATACATTCTCAATTCCCAAGTTCTAATACCTTATAACCTCATTCATTACAAATAATGATAATTACATTATTATTTACATCTTGCATGAGTGACTTTCATCTGCCACCAAGGATACATAACAGTTCATTAAACTAGTCTATAGTTTAATTAAACTATTCTATATTACAAGTCTTCGATTGATCTTCACGCTCATTCATCTAATGCATGGCACTTCTTCTGGATATCGATCAAATTTAATCTTTACAGGATCCTTAAGTTCTTCTACTAAATCGTCTTTGAAAATGTTTTTCATTTAAAGCAAGTCTCGAGCATTCAATTGTTCAAGAAGTCATATGATTGAATAAACAACTTTAAGAATTTAAACATTTCTTTAGAACTTAGATAACCGAACAAAGGTTATGAAGCAGATTGAATAATAGGAATAATTCGATTCCTATCATTTTAATACATTAATCACATTCACTTTGAAATACTTTCATTCTTTTCCATTTTTCATACACATCCTGTCCGGCTAGAATCATTAGCACAGACTTAGCAATAACGGTTCATGTATAAACAGAACATTTTCATATTGAACAGTTTAATCACAGAACAGTTCATCTCATAAAAACACCGAAGTGTTCAAATTATGGCTCAAGGCCTCATACGTTCTACCACCTTGTACAAATATCGCACATTCGCACATAGACAAAACTTCTCAAGTTTAACATCTGAGAAGTTTAAGAAACTAGCATTCATTTAAAATATGAATGAAGTTAGGAAACTTGCCTTACGCACAGCTACAGCATAAAGTTTACGCTGAATTGCTCATTCCTATTCCTATATAACACATAAGGAAATAACACATACACCAATTAGTCATATACTTGACTTTACGCATTGGTTTACTTAACTTTACTTCTTAGGGTTCGCGTTCTTGCAATCTAAGTTTACGCAACCAACTTTTTTTACCGATTTACGGCTTCATGACTTACGGAGATGTCTTACTCATACGATCATCATCTTTGATGATTTACATTCTTATCTTCTTCTTATAACTCCTCTAGGACTCATCACAGATCGTGTCTTTGTTAGTAGTCCATATGGTACTCTGAGTGGTTTCCCACAAAAAAACAACAAACAAGTTTCCATCTCATCTACACTATCTTTCACAGTGAGTTAGATCGGTTGCCAGTTTCGTCTATACCTCCGCTCTCTGAAGGAATTGTTTAGCCCAGCTCTCATATGTCAACCATCAAAGATTATGATTTTACTACAACCTAAACTTATCTTAACTTATTCGAGCCATTAAAACTATAATGTTCGTTAAGTCAATTTCGCATTCCTTATGGCTTTCTGGCAACTAAATGTCATACCTAGGGATTCATTCTTTATCGTCTAAGTCATACAGTCTTTTGTATACTTAGAATGATCATTCAATATTAATTATATACATTCATAGCGTTAAGATTTTACGTTACCTTATTCTTATCTTAAAATATCTGGTTCATTCGACTCGAAACGTCATCCAAGTTATAAACATTAACTCAGCTTCTTTACGTTATGCGTGCTTGTCTTTAATTCAGTTCTTCACCGTTCACAAGTTTAATCATTGGTCTTCATTACCCTACAGTCAAACCATACACGATGTGTAGGTTCTGTCCATTTAATATTCACGTAAACTCAACATTTACATCGGCTAAAGTGTTTAACGCTTACATTTCATTCTAACATTCTCCATCCGACTCACATTCGGCTTCCATTAATCTTATTATCGTTCGTTACGGCTTTCTTGATAATTCATATCTTACTTACTTCTTTCGTTATCCATTACATGAACCCTACGTTCATTACTCTTTCTTAATGTCAAAGCCATACAATTCGTTGTATGCTAAGACCGATCGTTCATTGCAACTGCGTTACTTTAAATTCTTTATCTTTTAATCTCGTTTAATCTTTTCATTCAACCTTTACTAAAGGTTTAAATTACTTGTTTAAGTGTTACATTCGATGAACTATATGTTCTTTATCTTTCATTTTACTTTCCCCCGGGAGTTGAGCAATTAAAATCTCTTCTCAGGTTCGGCTATATGCACGTGCATTGCATTGCTGAAATTCTTTTCTCTTCTCGCGCTACAAAGCACCACTCTTGATATCTTCCTTCGAATCACGGGTGCTGCCCTTCCGCCTTCAAGGCATGGTGGTGACTATGACGCCAAGCCTAAAACCTTGAAAAGAAAATTCTAAGTGTTGGACTAGTTTGAGACGCTTACTTTACAATCTCATAACTTATTCGTTATAACTCGGAACGAGGTCATTCCAAATTCATTCTCTTCCTTATCTTACGTACTACAACTTCCCTCCTATAGAAATTTATTCTAAATCTGTTAACATGCCATTCGATTGGCTTAATCTTCATCCTTCGTTCGTTTTATGTTATTAACATTCTTTGTTCGTTCGTCCATAATTCAGTCATCCGAACTCAAAACTCGTTCATTTTTGAGTCCACGACTCATGTTCCATGTTCTCTTACATTCTTATGAAAACCTACACTTTCGGGTTCATTTACACACTTTCTAGTTCTTGTTCATCTTTTATGAAATTTTTACCATAACTTCGTTATAGCTAAGTTTAATCCATTCTTCATGAACGTTTCTACCGTTCCTAACCAAGCAATAAGCAAGTAACTTATACGCGATGGTTTTAAACTTTTCCATCAACAACAATTATACTACGATGGTTTTAAATATTTTTTCATCAACAACGTTCTTCGTGTTCTTCGCGTTCTTCATTCGTTCTTCATTTTTAATCCATACTTTGATTATGATTTCACTTTTCATAGAATTTGGTGTTGTAAAACACCATTCCTTACTAATTCCAATTTAATCGTTCATATGATTCATTCGGATCATTCAAATTCATTACAAAACTTATACTTCCTTAAGAAATTTATAAACTAAACTTTAATTCTTATTTCTTCATTTTCTCATGATTTCAACCATATGAAAATAATTCTTAACATATTTTACTTCTATTCTAATTAAGCTATGTTTTTAACATATGAATCTTAAAGAAAATTTAACTTAGAAGTTAGGTTTTGAATACCTTTCTTCTTTATTCTTCTTCCAATAGACAAAGCCGGTGATTTGCTAGCTTTCCTATTTTACGATCATCTCTGATCCGAGCATTCATGCTCTTTCTCTTTCTTCTTCTTCTTCTCTAAGCTCAAGAGCTTTCTCTCTCTTTCTCTCAAAGTGTTGGTTGATTTCAAAGAAATTAACTATTTCAAAGAAATCAACTAACACTTCTCTTTTATAGATTTTCAAAGCTAGGGGAAAAATAGTCATTTTTCCACCAAAATTACTATTCCCACCTCCTTACTAAACCTCCTTACTATTCACGAAGCTTCTCCTGGAAGCTTTGTGGTTCCGTCTTTCAGGATTCATTCGACAGTTTTAAAAATTGTGATTCTCGGAATTCAAATATTTTTGGATATTTCGTCTTTCCTCTACAGTTTAACTTTTACGCATTCTTCGGAACTTCGAAAAATTGAAAAATACTTTTTGATAAGCGTTTTCCTTCACGTTTTCCCCTACCGTAGTTAAACGAATGAAAAGTATATAACAATACTTTTCGTCGTTTTTATTTTGTCTAATTTCTGCATGTTTTTTGAGAAAAACTTTTATCGACTAACTTAACTTTTCACGACATATTATCATCAAATCTTTTAACAGAATGTCATTTTGACATACCGAACTCTTGAAAAGGCTTAGGTTATTCAAACTCTAACCCTTAGGGTTTCATCGAGTGAATAGTGCCTATTTTATCTTTTCCTCAAAACTATTTTTGTTCCCAAAATTTTTTTATTTTCGTCTTGAAAATTCTTACTCGTTCAGTACAGCTCGTAGCCAGAATCCTCCCATTTTATAATCATCCTATGTTCTAGAACGATTAATAAACACATAGCAAAGAATATTATTAATAAAAATTTATTTTATTAATAACTTATTCTTTAAATTTTGTCCTCAGAATTTCTAAAACCATATACATACCCGAGTCATCACATTCACCCCTTCTTCACAGAATTTCGCCCTCGAAATTTTAACATACCCTTCTTCTCAACTTCTCTTCAAAGAAGTTCTTATCTTTCAAACATTCCCGAAGCTTGATAACATATCAAGAATCATGAAGCAGAATGAATAGCGAGGAACATAAGAATTCCTTTTAAACATTTCATACTTTTGCTGGGGTGTCAAATCGACCATGAACTCTTACTAGGTTGAACAACATTTCATCGTAAACCCTTCTTTCACGGTCAGTTTACAATCACCAATAATATAAACTACCTCTTTCATACGTAGGCGATCAACCCATCGTATAACTCCATTTTGGGGTGTGTTCACCTTATACTTAATCATTAGATTCCGTACCAAAGTAATTTGGTTTGGCACAACTTCTCAAAGAAAGCTCTATTTTTTTAAACGTGACATACCATTTGTATAGCAAAATCAAATAGCTTAGACCATACCAATGAATTGGATATCAACTTGAAACATTCGTCCAGTCAAATCAATTAACATCGACTACTTCTTTAAATTCTTTCGCAATACATCAAAACATTTTATGACGTTATGATACCGTACTTTTCACAGTACGTTAAGGACTTCATCAGTATAATGACTTCGTCATTATACATCATACCATAGTGGGTTGGTGATCCTAATATCACATCCAACACTAGGTTTAATTGCATTAATAACTCCATCTTTTTACCATCTTCGCATCGAATGCACTGATGATATAAAATTCATTTTGATATTTCAAATTAATTTCTGTCTAGCCAAAACAATTAGCATAGACATATAAAGAATAGTTCTTTTAAAATCCATTGGTTCCAAAAATTGAACGAATTCTTTCCTTTTTAAAACGCACATATAAGCACAATTTCAATAAACTTTGAAATCTAGCGTAGCTAGATGACTTGGAATATCATATTTCTCCATTTTCCTTCATTGTCTTACTTGCGACAATACTTAAATTTTATCTAGCACCTTCAATGCTAAGTATACTGAAAATACTTGCTTTTAGTCTAAACATCCCTATACCTTAGTATAGTCCATGAACTTACAGACTTTATGTGTTTAAGAACTTATCTTCGCAATATGTAATGTAACGCCCGAGAAAATCAGATTTATATGAGAATTAAATTTTTATTTGATTATGTGAATTAAATGAATTTAATTGATTATTTATGTGAGTAAGCTATGTGAAGGTTGTTCTACGACCTAGAATGTGCGGATGTGGTTAGTATTCTGGCTTTGTGCTAGAATTAATTGTTTTGAATTTCCAAGACGAAAATAAAAGTTTTCCGAGAAATTACCGTAAAAACACTATTCATCCATTTCTGCTCGGGAGTTAAGTTTGAAATTCTGAGAAACGCGTAATGATAGAATATAAAGATGAGATGGAATATTTAATAATATTTCATTTATGGCAAACGAAGTTTTCGCCTGCGGACTTAAAACCTAAGGGTTAAGAATAATGATTTCCGAGAAGGAAATGAGATGCGTATAACGAATTACGATAATGATTATGCGTATGTGATACGAGTATGATACTATGAGTATACGCATATAATACGAAGATTTAATACGAAGTGTAATACAATTATCGTACTAATATTATACGAAGAGAAAACGTGAATTATACGTGTAGAATACGATTGGTATTATAAGATTTATAGGTTAAGGACTTGATATGATCAAATTGGATTTGGATTATACCAAGCCCAAGTGATTGAGTAAGCAATCCCAATGAATTATGTATTTAGGCCCAAGTCAAGGCCCAACGTTAAGTTTAATTAAGCACGATCCAAGAAACCGAACCGTGGATCGAACCGATGGGTCACCGAATGGGTAAAACCCATGGGGCAACCCATGGGGATGACCCATGGATCATGATGGGCCGGCCACTTGGTGTGCAAGCTAAGTAAACTACTTGATCACCAAGTATTTTACTTGGTGATGAAGTATTGAATAGTAAGGAGGTGGGGAGAATTGACCAAAAAGCCCTCCATTTGAATTGCCTATAAATAGAAATCTTAAGTGGGTTATTTTTGATTTTCCAAGAGTCATTAAACTTATATTGAGAGAGAGAAAGAGATAGACTTAAGCCATCATCTCACCTTGAAGATTTTCATTAGAGATTTTAGCAAGAAAGTAAAGATCGGTAAGGTAATATTACTTAATAATAATTTTCCATCCCTTTTGATTTCTTTGATTTAAAGAATCATAAATTGTTGGAGCATGCCTCTTATGGAGGAATAAGGATGGCTTGTAATATATAAAACCATTATAAGTCATGTGTAAATGAAAATCGTAAGGGTTTACGTAAGTTAAAATCGTAGAAATATTGAATGATGAACATGGTTGTTGATGGACAAATTGAACACCATCACTATTAGAATATTTGCATCTTGCTTGGTTAGGATGTAGATATGAAATAAATGGAGTGTTCCATTTGATTTGGCATTTAGAACACTAGTAACGAAGTTATGGCAAATTTTACGGAATTAGACGTTAAACGTCAAAAACGTAGAAAGTCCGGATTAGTAGTTGAAATTTGTCGTGAGACTTGAAAATGTTCTTTTCAATATCAACACATGAGATAGGGTATTTAAGAGTTGTGGGCTCAAGAATCGTCGGATTTCGACTTAAAACAAAGAAAACGAGTATTGAATGCTCATTAACGTTTAACGAATGCTCAAAAATGAACTTAGAAGTGAATTTTGAGTTAACGGATTCAGAATTGTAAAATTATTATATGAACATGTAGAGTATGTAATTTATGAGTTGTAGGCTTTTGAATGAACCAAATCGAACTTATAACAAAGAAGTTATGAAGCCAGGAAGTTCACTAAAAAAATTTATCTGTAAAATTTTTCTAGTCTTTGAGGTTTAAGCGCCATGACGCTTGAACAAAAAGCTTAATGTGTCGCTACCGTAGTGCCCGACACGGTGTATTGACCTATCGAAGAGTGAAAGTAAGCTGTATACCACTCATATAAAGGAGTTTCGCGCCGCAGCACCGGAATCGGGACTTATCTCTCGCGGAATCAGCCAAGCCTCCATTAGTAGTATAAAAGGGCCACACCCTGCCATGAAGGCGAGGGTGGTTTTGTTAGACAAGTTAGGTTTTGAACTTCAATTGTTTTAAGATCAATATAAGATGAGTTTATATACTCAATGGATGTACTAAAACTATTCCTATGTTACATATACTAATGTATATGGTAATGAACTTAGGAATTGAACGCGAGTTGATAGTGTGGTAACGAAGAACATAAAGAGTTAATAATAGATCGTGAACGATAATCGACATTGGTACTTCACTAATGATGATTGAGTCGGTTAGTAACGTAAAATCGTTAATAAGCCGGGATGAAGGGTAATAAGTCGAATTGACTTTATTATTGAAATGAAGTCAATTATGACATAGAAGAGAAAGAAGTTGGTAGAAATAATGTGATTGATTGTTTGGTAGCTAATTACAGTGTGCTATGTGAATATATCATATAGATTCTGTAAAGGCTGAGAATAGTCTAATAAATTATTTGAAGACGCTTGAAGGCAAGTTTTCTTAACGGTTGTCTAACCTTCAAGTTAGCCAAGTTTTCTGTGATTCATTGTACTGAGTTGCATAAATGATTTTAAAGAAAGGGTCAATGCTAGTTTTAGCTCAGCTAGACTATTCGTAAGATATATATTGATTTATATACATATCTTTCTATATAGAATTGATAATGTTATCCTATGCCAAGTATTTGGTACGGATTCAAAGGTAAGGTTTGTCTATGAACAAACACAAGTATTTTTCATCGTTTATACGATGGGCACGCGAGTTTGCCAAAACTTAAACATAAATACGTTTAACGGATGAATGTTGATCAACATAGAGTACTATAGGCTGATCACCTAGAAGTGCTCATAAGTAATGCCGGATGTGCAGCCTTAGTGTTGTTATGTCTTTTTCAAGTATAAAAACAGAAAGCTACTGTTCATGGTCTTTCAACTGGTTCAGAATTCCTAAACTATTATATACTTTGGGAATTGATGTTATGAATTGTTAAGTATTAATGTTTCGTAATATTTCATGACTATTTTGTTTAGTTATGGAAGATTGTTATATAATTCACGAATGTGGTATTAATATTATTCTTTGTTAAACTTGCTGAGCTTGTTATGCTCACTTCTTGCATGAATTATATGATTGCAGTTAAAGCTGAGCATACTGAGAATGCTAAGAAAAATAAGGGCAAGGCTAAGATGGATAGTTAACCATCTTGTAATATATTAGTATGATTGTATGTATTATACTTAAGACCAACGAATGATGTAATCGGTTTATAAACCTGGGAAAGGATTTCACTTTAATTGTAATAAGAAGATAGTAATTACATTCATTATGATGTGTTTTCAATGGAATGATTGTATAGTTATGAGTACAGTGTAGCACCATATATCGGGTTGGAAGATACCCGAATTTGGGGGCATCACATTTAATCCAAGAACAAATCAAGGACTACCCATATGCTTAGGGCTCAGAAACATAGCATATAACTATGAGTCACAAACTTTTCATAAGTATGAGTTTCAAGAACTCGCACCTAAACTTTTCATAAATACTTTTTAAGTTCATTAACACTTGGCATGACGTTTCGACGTTCATTCGTCACACGCTCGACTCGTCTCTCTTGTGTGTGCTTAGTATGCTTAGACAACTTATCTAATACATCATTTATTAATGTTAAGCATCATTATATTTCATAATATTAATGTTCTATAACTTAGAACATCATCTTTTATCGTTAAGAGCACTACACTTGCATACGTGCAAGCCCGACGCCCTCCGATTGTCTCCGAAAATATAACAATCCCATAAATGACCATTTTGACCCTTCCTAAAGACCTCGAATTGAAAACCTTAAAGAACAAAAGTTGTAGGTCTATTCGTCCTCGTTCCGGATCATCTTTAATCACCTCAATCGGAGTTCGAATGAAAACGTTATGGCCGTTTTATTACAAGAGGTCAAAACTGTCCTACCCAGACCACAATTCCCCCGCCGGGGCGTGAGTTAGTGGCACCGGGGCGCGAGTTCCAGCGCTGGAGCGCGAACTACTGGCCTAATTTTTGCTCCAGGGCGCGAAATTTGGCGCTGGGGCGCGAAATTACAGAACACCCAACCACAAAGAACAGAACAAAGCTAATTTTGTTGACTATATCTTAATTCTAACACCAATTTATCATGTGTAATCCATGAAAAGCACACATAAATAATACTAAGCATATATGTACCAATTTAAACAACTTTAACAAAAATTTTAGAAAACTAAAATCCTTGAAACCATAGTTTAAAACCCAAAACACATGTTCATACTTTATTTTCATGTTTTAACACATTTAGCGAATTCGATCGCCACGGCTTCATTTTTTAACCAATTAACACGATTTAAACTACGCCGCTTTCGTTTCTTAACATACTAACACAATCCAACACCAATTTACAGATTATAGCACATATAGGACATGAAATTTTGTACTTTCTAAAGCCATTTTTAAACAGTAACACTGTTATTTATTTTTTTCTTCCTACAAACCCAATTTCATGTGTTTGCTACTCAAACAACCCTCATATATAATGATTGACAGATAATAAACCCTACCAACATGTATATGTATCAATCCAACATAATTATTAATAGAAATTTCAAAAACAAGAGTTAAAATTAGAGTAAGTTATACCTCCAAACCCTAGTTGTAGGCTAGCAAGAGATGGTGACCCTACCTCAAAACCACCATGATTCTTCCTTCTCAAAAAAAAAAATCTCTGTGTTTCTTCTTCTCCCCAAACCCTCTCTGTACTTGGCTTAAAAAAAATAAAAGACGCTTAGAAAATAAACTAAAGACTCCCCACGCTCATCAGTTATGTTAGGCCAAAAGCCATAAGGTTGTGTTTGGCTATATAAAATTCCCTCATACTAGATTATTTTAATAGCATTATATTATATAGTTACTTTTGTCACACCTGCCACCAATAGCTTATAATTTATAATTATGATAATTATATTCTTATTATAATTATGCTTATAATAAATAATTAAATAATTATATATCTAATTTAATTAATAAATTAGAAACATCACTTTGTTTAATTTATTTATTTCCTTTAAATTAAACAATTCATTTAATTTAATTATATTCTTAAATATTAAGCAATTGATTTAATTTAATTATTTTCTTAAATTAAATCCATCAAATAAAATTAACATTATTCAATTTAATTTACATTAATCAATTTAGTTACTAAATTAATTCACCATAATTTTATCAACCATTTATTTACCTCAATAAATAAATAAATTAAAATATTTATTTAATTCAATAAATATTTAAAATTAATTACTAAATTCATTTAATTCCTTCAATAGTTAACTCAACTATTAAACCTCACTTTCCCAATATATAAATATATATATTTCTCTTCACACCAGATCATATATTTCAACATATATAACACGTATATATACATACTCAAACTCAAAACATCTCATAATAAGAATTTTAATTATTAACTTCCTATTTTAATAACTTATAAAAATTCGGGTTGTCACATCTTTCCCCCCTTAAAAGGATTCCGTCATCGGAATCAACGAAACCTCCCTTACTCGATTTCCACCTAATCTCTTCGTTGAATAACTTCAAGACATTACCTTAATATAGGTTTTATATTTCCTACTCCCACCAATATTCATAATAAATTCTTGTAGGTTTTATTTCATAACATTTACTTAGACTCAATTATATTTGAGTATTACATATTCTTTGACCCGTTCATTACCTTTCCCTAAGGATCATTATCATATACTATATTCTCAAACTCTCGGGACATTACATTAAGCGTTAAGGAAAGAAAGTATTAATCAAAGGATGTGTATGCATTGTTCGAGGAAATGAACGTAAGTATAATACGACGTATTATACTATTAAGAATGGAGAATGAAATAACGTATATTTAATTAATATAATGAGCTAGCAGATAACGAGAATTATACGTGGTGTATATATGTTAAGTTGTTAATTAAATGTAATGGATTGGTAGGATTATTAGCTTAATGGTAGAAGTCCAATAGAATGTGATACTCAAGCCCAAGTGTTTAATAATCATAAGTCCAATTTATTTGTAGCATAAGTGTAAGACCCCGAATTTTATGAAATAAATGTATTCAAATTTTCTTATAATTACTATTCATGAGTTACTATTCATGAGTTACTATTCATGTGTTACTATTCACGAGCTACTATTCACGAATACTATTCATGAAGCATGATGATTTTTGTTACAGTAATTACTGTTCAATATTTTATTTTATTAATTCAATAATTGCTGCGTTGATATTTTATATTGTTGTTGTTTCAATAATTGTCATTACACAGTATTTTTCATTATTGAAGCAATAATTCATATTATCTGAATAATATTATTAGATAACATTATTGGCAATATCTAGAAAGTTACATCAGGAGAGGTTTGGTCACCTAATTGCGGCCAAGAAGGAGAAATTCTTATTGGAAAGCCCCTCTTTTCCTGAAGGCTGCCTGGTTGTCGATGATTGTGATTACGTAATATTATTTGTGAATAATTAATTATTAATTTATATGATAAGGAAAATATTGATTTTATGTGGATATAGATAGAGAAAATTTTTAATGTGACAATTGTTGAAAATTAATATTTTATCTTTTTCTGATAAAATAATTTATTTAAATATATTATTATATTTTAATAGTATAATAATGATGATATTTTTACGATGAATGTGGGATATATGAGTATATGTGGAGGAGGAGTATTTTTGTTATCAAAAATATTTAAAACATGTTAAACATGTCGGTGGACCACATTTCTTGACTGAAATTTGATTATAGCCTCTAAAATTGCCCGTTTATGGATTTAGGTCAATTTCTGTTTGGAATTTGGAAAAACTTTCTTCTGCAAAGTTGTAGAGAATTGAATTTCCTATAAAAATTCGCGAGATTCGAATTTTCTGATAAAAGGGCTATTTATTATGAATTATTGAAGTTCTGGATTAATTAATTATCATTTTTTTTGGAGTTTTTAATTAATTAATTAAGAAAAACGTTTTTCAAATGTTTGTAGGCATCTTTAACATGTGCTTGATGACTAATTTCAGCTGGTGGTGTACGTAGGAAGATGTGGAAAATTAATATTATTAATTTATTAAATTTTCTGCTTTGGTGTTCTAAGCATTTTCCTATAAATAGGGTGCTTAGGTTAGAATTAAAAATTACACCAGAAGCTGAAGTTTTCTCTCTCTATATTATCGAGCGTATTCTTGTGAGTATTTTGAGTATACTTTGAGTGTTGTTATACGGTGAAAGTTCGTTCAGCGTTATTCCAGTCAGAAGTACTGCTCTTTTGAGGTAAGGGATAGTAAGGGATATTGTCGTTAGTATGTAAGGGTTATGATGTTTTTAAATTTCAAAATTTTTCTGAACCTTCAAAATTTTTAAAAAAAATTTGAAATGATATTTTGATGAGTTTTGTAGATTGTGTCCAAAAATGGCGATTTTTGGATGTATAGATTAGAAGTTATAGATTTTATGAGAACAGACTATTTTAAAAGTAATCGGTTATAACTCCTTGTGGTTAACTCCAAAATTGATGAAATTTTTATTGGGAGTACATCTATATAATATCAGTATACCCTGTGAATTTCAGAATTTTTGGATAAAAGTACAATTTATGATAAATGTCTGAATATTCGGTGGTTTTGGCCATGTGAAAAATAGTAAATGAATTTTAAAAATTCTGAGAAAAATATATATTCAATATGAGACTATATTCTTCTAAATCCCATAAAATAAATATTTTTGGAACTGATTTGGTATTTTTCATGAAAATGTTCTAGTTATGAGTAAATGAATTAAATATATTATGTGAAGTAAGAAAATTGGAAAATATGATTTATTGGCTTGAGAATCATATATGAGGTATATGCAGATTTTTTTTTATGAGGGTTTTGGTTAATGATGATGAAATCTTATGAGTTTGGCATTTTTAGATGATTAAATGCATTAATTATTAAAGTGTAAATAATTGGATTAAATTATTTATAAGTTTAAGAAATGATTAAAATATTGTTGTAATATTAATAATATTAGATTATGAGATTTCTAAGTGATTTATAACATTTGGATTAAGGTGTTATAAATATGGATATGAATTTTATTATGAAACTTTATCTTTTCGTGTCGAGGTTACTATATGCGTATATACTGCAGTACTATGTACGAATACGGAGTACTATTCACGACAAATTGGTTTCTTCTCTGACCAAATTATCGTTGATTTATGAATCTTACTCTTAAAATTAAAACCATGTTTTGATTATATTATTTTTATATAACATTCTTATAACCCTAATGATGATATTTCTCTTTGACTTGAGTGTTGGAAGGATTATTGGTATGATCGTGACTATAGGTTCTCTTTGGCCAGTAGTGCAAAAGTTGAATTGTTGACTGGTATGATCATGACCATTAAATTTACAATTGAATATTTTTAGCTTAAGTGCAAAGGTGAATTGATCAACATGGTTATAATTATTTTTATATAACTTCTGAAATGATTATGTATTTCTTTGATATATGAATATCTTTGGCTCGTAATGCAAAGATGACTTGTTGATGAATATCTTTAGCCTGTAGTGCAAAAATGAATTATTGATGAATATCTTAGCCTATAGTGCAAAGATGAATTATTAATGAATATCTTTTGCTCGTAATGCAAAGATGACCTGTTGTTGAATATCTTAGCCTGTAGTGCAAAGATGAATTATTAATGAATATCTTTTGCTCGTAATGCAAAGATGACCTGTTGTTGAATATCTTTGCTTTGTAGTGCACGAATATAAATTATTGATGAATATATTTGGCTCGTAATGCAAAGATGACTGTTGTTGAATATCTTTAGCCTGTAGTGTAAAGATGAACTGTTGATGAATATCTTTGGCCCGTGGTGCAAAGATGAATTTATTAGTATGATTATGAGCAGAGGCGTGATTTGGTATAACCATGATATTTGATGTTTCGGGTAAAGACAGGTGATGAAATTATCTTCGTTCTGGATGAGAAAAGGAATTTGGAACCACAAATATGATTATGAGTTATTCATATGATTATGGATAGGAACTGTTGATTGATGTTACAGGGATAAAACATTGTTGGTGGAATTTTAACATAGAGAAAATAATAGACATTATGGTCTATTTGACTCTTCTAATGGATTGCTCGTTCCGCTGCAACTATGGTTGAAAAGTTTTATCATCTACCATATGTTCTAAATCTTTGATTTATTCTTGATGAAGGCTATTGATAACTTAATTATCTTTAGTCATGATATTCTTCTTCTTGAGCTAGTTGTTTCTCCCTTTTGCTTCACAATTCCTTTCGGTATAAAAAGTGTAGTTTGGGTCGAAGTGGGGAATAACAAGGAATAGAGCGGTGGTCTATAGAGGTTGAGGTGAGGAGAATTTAACTTGGAAGGTGTTTTTCCACTATCATACAAGATGTCTAATGACATACAACCTCGTGTCATCATAAGATGTGGTTGTGCTCATCCACTTCTTTGAGTATATCTACCAAAGACTATCTATATGATCTTGGAGTCTATTTGAAATATAACTCTCAATTAGAGGCAAGTGGAGATAATGATATGTCAAGAGAAGACTCGCCATTGGGAAGAATATGATAGTAATCTTCTCGTTTTTCTTTTGCGGTCTATTCGGGTCAACCAAGGATAATTACGTGGCCATATGATATCTATAATAACCTAGACGCATGGCCTCCCATATACGAAGGTTTCTTGAGCACTTCCCAAAGATTCTAATTTCTAAAACAGTTTTCGACTATACCTTTATGTAAGGTGTCATTATGAGGTGCTGTCCACAGTTGAGACATGAGTCACAGTTGATATATATTTATATCCAAACTCACAGCATATGTGTTGTTGTATTTTGCACGACAATTGTTGTAATAAAATTGTAGTTGTTTTCTGCACCATATATTTGGCGACTCAGAATGGGTTGGATGGAATGGACCTATTTTGGGGTCATTACAATAAGCCCAAGAAGCAATTATCTTGATTAATTAACAAGCCCAATGACTAAGCCATGATCCATGGAGCAATCCAAGTGTAAAGGGGTAGACTTGATGGGCAAACATTTTGTGTGGTGACCAAGTGTTCTGATGATCAAGTAATAGAAGTGGCTAGCAAGTAGACTTGGTTGATAAGCAATGAATAGTAAGGAGGTGTATTAAGGAGGTGATTAAAGGAGGTGGAATGTCGAATTGACTATAATGCCCTAGCTTTTGGTTGCCTATAAATAGAGAAGCCTCACTTCATTTGTTGGTTGTTCAATTTCTCCCAACTCCTCTCAAAGATAAGCAACTTATTGGTTAGAGAGAATAAGCCACATAAGCACTTATAAGCCACTTCAACCTTTGCTAGATTTTCCAAAGTGAAGTGAAGTAATAGTCCTCAAGGGTAAGACTCATATCTATTATCTTCATCTCTTCTATGATAGGATTGATAGAGGAGGGGGATTGTTTGTTAAGAACATGTAATAAGTTATTAATGAATGAACTTAAGCCGAATAAGTTGAATAAGCAACTTGAACTCTAATAAGTTAATAAAATCATGAAGAACTTGTCATATGTCTGTCATATGATGTTAGTATGTTGAATATAGTATGAGAACATTGATTGATGGACTTATGTTCATAGTAAGTCATAAAGTATGAGAATTTGTAGTTCATGAGCTATATAAGTCATTGACTTATGAGAATAAGTCAAAACCTACTTTGACTATAAGTTGGTATAATAAGTAACTTGTAATGATCATATGTTGATTAAAATCCATTTAGAATCATTAGGAATGAATTTTTGCCAGAATTCACACGATTGGACGATAATCGTCGAATTCGTGAAATTCTCGGAATGGAAGTCGTATTTTGTGTTTGAAGTCGAAAATGTTGGTTTTCAATGGAGACAAGTCATATTTGGCATTATAGAGTTGCAGACTCAGAAATGACCGAATTCCGACTTAGAACGAAGAAACGAGCATTGAACGTTCACGAACGTTTATCGTTTTTGTTAAAAATAACTAATAGGTGAAATTTAGCAAACGAAGTCAAATAAATAAAATTCTTGCATGAACACATAGAGTACGTAATTCGTGAACCGTAGGCTTTTGAATGAGCCAATTCGGACTTATAACGAAGAAGTTATGCGTCTGGGAAGTTCACAAAATTTAAAATCTGCAAAAATTATCTGAGGCACAGAGTCCGCGCCGCGGCGCGACTCATAGCCTTAAAGCCCGCACCGCAGCGTGAGGCTAGAACTGAGCATACTGCTAACTCGCGACGTGGCCCGAGATGCAGAGTTAAGTGTGGCGCCGCGGCGCTAGTCCCAAAGTTTTGACAGACAAGAATGTTTACAAGTATAGAATGAAAGATAACTCATTAGTAATGAACTAAGGTGTTAATATAACATTGTTAAGGCATTGTTAGACACTTAATGTATGATGATTAAAGGTTAATAATCAATTGAATGTGAACGTAATGTGAATGACGTAATGAAAAGCCGGAAACCATAATAACAAATCTAAGTCAGAATTTAGATTGAGATGAAGGGTAAGATATAATAATATACTTCCTTGATTATATAAGACCTAATGTGGTATGTTATATGATCATGTATTGTAGAAACTTAGAGACTTAAAGTGTACGTGTGATAATCATTAAGCAGACGCTAAATGTAAGTATTCTAACCCTTGTTCCAGTTCAGTCTGGACAAGCTTTGTAATTCATGTATCCTTTCGCATGAAATTTTGTATGAGGAAGTCAAAGCCAATTCTTTCGGCTAGACTTATATTATGATTCTGTTAAAGCGTGATTAATGTTTACCGAGTTATATTGGTATGGTTTTCAATCGAAGACCAAGTATGCTAAAATGTTTTTATCGGTTAACGACAGGCACGTGAGGTTGCCATAACTTAAACGTATACACGTTTAATGAATGTAGTGTTGATCAACATAGACTACTATGGGCTGATCACCCAGAAGTGCTCGTAAGTAATGTCGGACTTACGGACTTAGTGTCGGGACGTCCTTTTCAAAAGAACTTATGAAATGCTCAAGGTCTTGGACCGGAACTGATGTTTTACTGAATATTGTTATTGGAAAATGTTTTGAATAAAAAGAAGTGCTATTTTGAATTATCGATAGTACTTTGTAACTATTGTTCAGTTACTGAAGATATATGAGTTCTATGTTTCAAGCATATTGTTTATTAGAATTGTAGTACTTGTTGAGCTAGTCATGCTCACTCTTGCTTGAACCATATGAACACAACCAAGATCGAGCGGACTGAAGGCTCAGGCAAGGACAAGGGCAAGGCGAAGACAAACCCTTAGATTACTTATGTAATAGAATAGTTGAATGTCTGTAATATATTGAATATTATGACAAGAACAAAAGAATGGGTTACAAAGAACCTGGGGAAATGTAATATTATTTTTGATATATAGAAGTTATATTAGTCCTTTTGAGACTATTCAATTGAATGAATGGTAGTATCGTGTAGCACCATCTGTCGGGTTGGAAGAGACCCGAATTTGGTGGCGTCACAAGATAACTCAAACTTTACAGTTTATCATTACATAATCATTGTGATTTATCAAGTACATTTCTCAAAACTTTTATCTTTACCTACATTTGAACTATAATTAGTTTATTACTCACCTTATCAGAGATAATAAATAAAACTTACATCCAGGTTCAATACTCGTTCATACAACAAACAAAACTTAAATTTTATAACTCAACATCCATTAAGCATCATACATTATTCGGAACCCTAAACATGGTTCAAATAATAATAATTCATCCAAAGTGTATAAATCTTCAAGTATCACATCTGACTCATTTCTTTCAAGTAGCACATAACGTTACCTTGAATCTTTAACCTGCAAAAGTAACTATTTGCAAGGTTGAACTCGACAACCCAACAAATCTAATAATTTTCATGCATCACGTAGCACATAATAACATGCTTATCATACATCCCATATACATTAAACTAACATAACAAACATGCTGCAATTTATATAACAAGTATAAAGATTGAGTTCATTACTCAATCAACATATTCATAAGTTGACTTTAACATTTCATAATTTCAACATATATATAACACATCACGCTATTTGCAATAAAGATTTAACACATTTATTCACCAAGTTTCACATTGCAAATAGGAACTGAAAGACTTGCCTTGATCGTTGTTTACCAATAACAGTTTAACAGCTTACAGTTATCTGCACTTCACGTGCCCTACACAATTATATAATCATACACATCAACTATTAGTCACATAGCACCGCATAGTAGCTGTAATGTAAACTTTACTCTACATCCCATAACCCTTCTTATTAATCAATACACAATGTTCAATTTGATTGTGTTAACTTTCGACTTACATCTCACTATATTACTTCTTAGGTCATACTCGAAGTTCATTCTACTATTTAAGTGTTGTTAGGAATCATTATTGGTTTTATATTAAACCCATTTCATATCTTATAATATTCATTTCACTTAACTTAAAACACTTTTACGTTCATTAACATTTGTTACAGCGTTTCGACGTTCATTCGTCACACGCCTGATTTGTCTCTCTTTTGTATGCTTAGTATGCTTATACAACTTATCTAATACATTATTTATTAATGTTAAGCATCATTATGTTTACTAACATTCATGTTTTATAACTTAGAACAATATCTTTTTATCATCGGAAGCACTACACTTGCATATGTGCATTCCCGACGCCCTACGATTGTCCTTGAAAACACAATAGTCCTAAAGATGACTATTTTGACCCCTGTTCCTGACCTTAAATTGAAAACCTTAAAGAATAAAAGTTGTAGGTCTATTCGTCCTCGTTCCGAATTATCTTGAATCGCCTCAATTGGAGTAAGTATAAAAATTTTATACCTATTTTACTAAAATAGGTCAAAATAGTCACATCTGACACACTTTGGGCGCAATTGCCTAATTAAGCTTTAATGGCAGTCTGTAATGCGTCCCCAAATGACTTAGAGGCACAAGTCACATTTGCTCAGATTAGCGTAAACGGAACTCTAAGTTCACTTTTCTTGTGATTTTTGACCCTTTTCTCCTACTAATCTTCATAACTTGAGTTATACACATCCAAATTAGCCTAAATCTTGACCCAAAACTCATGTTCATACTAAACTTTCATGTTTTAACATGTTTAGCGAATTCATTCACTACGAATTCGTTTCTTAACCAAATTTATTCATTAAACTTGCGTTCTTTTCTTTTTTTTCCAACGTACTAACATATTCTAGACTCAATTTATAGTTTAGTTCACAAACTAACTACCAATTTTTATACTTTCACAAGCCATATACATAACCATATACATTGTAAATGATTTTCTTTCTTTTTGAACATAATTAGCACACTAATTCCCTGTCTAGATGCTAATTCTAACATCATAATTTACTAATAAACACCATTAATCAATTTGTATAAAAAAAAATTCATCAAACATGCAATTTACAGAAAACTTTAAAACTCAAGAACATGAACTCTTCTTATAAACGTAAACTTGAGTTTTAGAGATTATACCTTCACTAGCTTGGATATAATCTTTGCTAAACACAGAGAATTTCTTTAGAATCACAGAAATTCTCTCTTAAGCTTTCTCAAACTCTCTCAAACTTCTCTATAAACTCTCTTCTTTCTTCTTCTTAGGCTTAGGCCAATTCTTTTCACGTAAAACCAACTAAAACCAACGCACAAAGCTAAACGTCTAAAAATTGACGTTTTATTAAATATAATAATAATATATCAGTTATTTATATTTATATTTTAATTCAAATTCAAAATTCAAAAGCCATAAGGCTTTGTTTGGCAAAACACTTTTTAAAATAAAGACTTAATATCCTTAAGCCTTGTTTAGGTAAATCCATTTAAAACTACTTTAATTTATGTTAATAACTCATTTAGTTTATAGTCCCACATTATTTATTTGGATTCCCATATCCAATCTTAGTTAAATAAATAAAATTAATTACCACAAAATTATAATTTTTTTATTATTTTACTTAATAAATTAACATATCACTTTAATTACTAAATTAAATTAAGACAACATTCTAGCAAACTATATAATCCATAACAACTCTCTAATTTAGTTATTAAGTTAAATTATAGTATTATCTCATAAATTTAATTCATCACTCTTTTATCTTAATTAAGTTAATTTCTATAACTCATAAAATATTTACTTACTAATAAATAATCCAATAAATATCTACTAAACAACAAACACATCAATTTAAAATATTTATTTAATTTAATAAATATTTGAAATTATAAATAAAATTCTGGATTGTTACATCATTCCCACCTTATAAGGATTTCGTCCTCGGAATCACTGAAACCCTACCTCACTGAAACCCTACCTTACTCAGGTTTTCATCAAATCTCTTTAAAAAAAACTTTTAAATAAATTTATCGTTGAATAACTTCAACACATTACCTTAATATAGGTTTTATATTTTATGTTCCTCATAACATTTACTTAGACTTAACTATATTTGAGTATTTCATATTCTTTGACCCGTTCATTATTCTTCTCTAAGGATCATTATCATGTACTAGATTCTCAAACTCTCGGGACATTACATCTTTTGAGTCCTAACATAATATATTACACGTATAGAATAATCATTAGTGATATAAACTCATATATGTAAGTTCGAACGTACACTTAAGCATCCAACCTAGTTTTAACTACCACATCACATATCCTACATCTTCATAACACAAATCAGATTGGATAATACCACAAAGTCAAACAACGTATTTTTCAAATCATTACTTTATAGCTTGTAAACCATATTTTAGACTCATCATCGTAATTCTTTATTAACCTTCATCTCTATCACCTAGCATGCTTCTTAACACATTACATAGCATGTTGGTTATATAATACAAGTTAAAGTAATCATATAAGCATACTTTGAACTTTAGATCAAAAACAGAACTATTCAAGACTGCAGGATGGCGCAGCTTCGCCCTGTCTAGGCTTAGGGATGGAACAATTGTACTGTCCCCTGGCCAGACCAGGGTTGATCTTTGCACTTCCTGTTTCTGTCCAACTCTAACACACCTATGAACTTATACTTTAACATACCTATATGTTAGAAGTTTTCACATAAGCATATGACCCTTCTTGAGTTTATTTTTACAAGTTTTAACTTACAACTTACATGGTATTTGTGACACCCCCAAATCTAGGTACTTTATTCCCACAAGATTTGGTGTTCACTTTCCATTCATTCATATCTAACTACCCAATTATAATAAAATAAAATCATCAATCTTCCCATTAAAAGGGTTACATCATTAATCAAAAATCTCACAGGTTATCTAACCTTTAACAATAATCAAAATGCGGAAATAAAATAATTACATCACATTATTAAATATAAAGTCTATTGTCATGACAATAAATAAATTACAAGTCTTCATCACTTGTTCATTTTCCCTTTTCCATTGCTAGTGGTAGGCTCATCAACCTTCTCAACTTTAGCTGCAATGAGTATATATATGCAAGAGTGAGCAAAACAAATGCTCACTGGAAATAGCAATGAATAATAATAGCATAATAAATGCTAATGAATAAACTCATCAGAGTTGAATAATACTCTGTCAATGATAGTCAAAAACTGATATCAACATACAAAATGTAACTGAGGGTCACAAGACCATGAACTATGCTCTAGGTTATCAAGTATTTCTACTTTAACCTTTAATAGTCTAAAAGACCGTAATCATCATCTATGTCCTAGGTTAATAGGTGTTTCTACTGTAACTTTTAACAGTCTAAACGACTATGTGGACCATCATCTCGTACTCCAGGTGATCAGCCATTTGTACTATATATTGCGCAAACATTTTAACGCCATTGCGTAGCTCTAAAATAATCCTCTTTTATAGGGTTGTTCATCTCAGTTTTAAAGTACAAGTCTGCACCAAAGAAGGTTTAGTTTGGATAAGCTTCAAGGGTAATTTGGAGTTTCACGATCATCAACTAAGGGATTAGTTGAATCAACAAGTCTTAGCAGCACTACGAGTGATCAATAATAATTTAATATAAAATGACTAAGAAGCATAGGCATGCTTAGAAATAACCAAAAAGCATAAGCATTGAATAGAACAATAAACCTTGCTTGAACAATATTAAGCTAAGGCTATGACCTTGTCAAATAAAGAATTGAAATACTAAACATGCATTAACTGATAACAAGCTGGAAACAAAGCTTGCTCAACATGATAATAACTTGTGCAAAGTAAATGAAATATGACAGCTCAAAATTAGGAATTTGAGTTCAGGAAATTGCATTCATTACAAAAGAATTAAACTAAAGAAACTTGCTTAACTATAAACAAGTTAGAATAATTCAACAATGATTAGAATTCAAAACTTGTTCGAATAAAGTTAGGATACAAGCTTGCTCAAATTAAGTTTAAAGATAAAAGAACTTGCTCAATTAAAGTTTAGAGTAAGGAACTTGCCTCGTGTGTAAGCTATAAATTTACAACTCACGTTCACCTACACATAGTATTAGAATCACAATATCTATTAGATAAATTAATATCCATTTTCCCAAAATAAAACTCTCTTTTAGATAAACTTGTTACTTTAGTACAAGTTTTACTTTACACCATATGTATTTCAGAAATCTCAAGTGTTAACTTCACAACACTTATTTACTATTCGTTCTGTACCTTAATTCATAAAGTATCACGTTCATAACTTACTAATATTTTAACAATCTTGAAATTATTAATGACATGATACAAATCTGTTTTAACCTCATCAATACATGTTTGTCACATTAACATGTCATTATACTAAGTTATAATAAGTTTCCAAGGTCTGTATAAATAATGAGGCATCGCCTCAGATCGAGGGTATGGTGGCAATTGCGCCATACCTAAACTCGAAGACCAAGAAGCAATTACCGCTTTTAGTTTCTAATGACACCCGGTAAGCACTAAGTCTAAGCACGCAGCATGTAAACTACATAATCTTTTTAACAAGATTGCTTAGCCAAAGCCAAACTTACACGAATATCATCCACAAAATAGTAAATTTAACATATCCAATTGACATAAAACTCTTATAAACATGATTCCTAACATATATGATATCTTAGAACAATTAAACAATAATTTTAATTAATTTAAATCCTTAAATTGCTTAGAAATTCTCAGAAATCCACTCTTAACTCTCTCTCAACCTCTTAATATCTCTGTAACTCTTAAGCCAAAACCCTTTTTTACGTACCATAGGATAAAGCCAACTCACAGTTAAGCGTAAAACAAATAACTGATAGCCATAATACGTATACTTAATATAACAGTTACAAAAAATGTAAACGTATATAGGTTACAAATATATTTTATTTATTATTTTGGTTTATTTAATTTATTTATTTTATATAATTCAAATTCAAAATTTTAAAGCAATAAGGCTATGTTTGGCAAGAACACTTTAAAATAAAGACTTAATGTAATTACTCCTTGTTTGGTTAAATCGATTTAAAACTACTTTAATTTATTTTAATAAATCCTTTATAATATAATTTATAGTCTCATATTATTCATTTGGATCTCCATATCCAACATTAGTTAAATAAACTAATTACAACATACTAAATAAATTTTTCACTTAATCCAAATATCACAAAATTATAATCTCATTATAATTTTATTTAATAACTTAACATACCATTTTAAATTATCAAATTAAAACAGCAACATAGCATTTCATGTTATCTTTAACAACTCTCTAACTATTAAAATAAATTAGAGTACTATCTAATAAATTTAATTCACAATTATCTCTGAATAACAAATACATCAATAAAATATTTATTTAATTTAATAAATATTTTAAATTACAAATAAAATCTTGGATTGTTACAATATTAAAGCATAACAAGATCGCGTAGTTACCATGTTTTATAACTCGACTATATGTCCACATAGAGTGATTACACGATTTGTTATTACACATGCTTATAGTATTCATATTGTTTGTTCACAACTATCATTATTTAACACTTCAGATCATGCCTTGAACTCATGTTCGATTAAGTTATCATCATGTTCATTACATACGAATCATGTCTAGGGATATTATAGACATAACATGACATCTCAGCCTTTAGAATCTAAATACTCATATGTAATGCAACTTAAGTTTGAAAACGTGCTTGAGGTTGCCTTTGAAACCACTTTATCATGAACGATGCACTATTACACATATAAATCAATTTTAAAAACTCTTATCATAAGCAACCAAGTCATGTTAATATCTTTTCAAGTTTAAAACCTACCTCATGTAGCATTCATGTACCTTAGTTCTATTATATCAAGTTTTTTTTCAAAAACTTCATAACTGATAAGAAAGCTTTATATTGGACACTTCATAACTCATAATAAAGCTTTATAATACATGTTATACCTCTTTTTCATGTATACATAAGTCATAATACCATATTAGCAAAAACATAGTATAATAGAATCCGAATCGATTTAAGTATTTAACATTTACAAGCACCCTATTATAAATAGTATGCATTGCACCATGCTCTGCATTCGTATGCGTAAATGCTTATGTTTTCTGAGCCTTATTCTACTTTGAATCTTTTCAGTTTAAACATGTTCCAATCCATCATTTAAGAGTTCATACATGTACACATACTTCATAAACACATTATGGCATGCTAATTCACATTGATTAACAGAGAATTTCAAGTAATTCCTAAGAATTTGACAAACCCAACTAAGAACAAAAGTTTAGGATTTTATACCTCTTGAAGCTTAATAAACTTAGATTCCTCCTTCTGAATTTTCTAACCTCTTCTTTGGACCACAACTCACTCTCTCTCAAGTTATCAGTGTTTCAATAGCCAAGAATAAACAACGTAAACTGAAAATGAACTTTTATTTATAAAGAAAACTTGGACTGGTAATTGCATTGTACTGAGGTTGAATTCATGGTGTAATGGAAGAAAACATTGGTTATTTGAGAGTGGTTTAACAACCCACCACCATCCATCTCCATAGCCATTGGCTTAGTAATTATCACATATGTTTAGCCACTGATTTATACTTGGAAGTTACGTAAATTAGCCTTAGGCCACTGCTCATGCAATGTTTGCTTAACTGATAATTTCAATATCTCAGCAACGTGTTTCAATTTTGATCAGTTAGTTACTTTAACTCCCAAATATAATTTTAATGTAAAATTGTTACCATATTAGGAAAAATTAGGGATTATTTATGTACTCGCATCATATAATCCATGTAAATTAAATACATGTAATAAAATAACACAGTTAGGTATTATTGTCCGAGTATCTCCATAATTATTTTTACTACTCACACATAACCATATTATAACATTATTTAATATTAACTATCCAGTTTACATACGAAATTCCTTTCCCAATTTCTGGAATACACGGATATTTAATTATTTCTGTATTAAAATCACTTATGATTTTATTGTACTTCTTGATACTTTATATCATTAGAATGTATTCTTATCATACGATTTTATTCCTGTCACACCTTACATTAATGTTCCATTTCATTTCTACAGTAGGAACCAATTTTTTCAGATTATTATCAGTATTATTATTATAATTATTATAACAATCATTATTATTATTATTAGTAGTATTAGTATCGATATTATAAATATTATTATTATTACTATTATTATTATTATTATATTCTTAAAATTCATTATTATTATTATTATTATTATAAATATTATTATTATTACTACCATTATAATCATAATAATAATTATTATTATTATTTTTATAGTAGTAATTATAATTATAATTATAGTTATTATTACCTTCAGGCATTGGCAATTATTATTATTGTTATTATTATTGTCGACGTTGGGATTTTTATTTGTCCCTTTCTGTGCTTGTCTTTTGGTGTTCTCATTTTGGATGAGTTTTGTTTGAAAAAACAAGTTTGAAAAGGTCCGACGTGTAAATGTCGACGATTTGACTTTTAGAGCCGCCAATGGGTATATTTTATATGGTTGTACCAACTCAACCGAGAAAAGATTTGCACAAAGACCCAATGATTGGGCACTATTTAATTGGTCTTGGAAATCGAGATTTGTTAGGGTTCGGGGGCTTGATTAAGTGGAGAGAAGGTGTTAGGTACCCCCCAATTTCCGTGAAAATACGGTTACCACCACTTTTCATTTAACTTTTATCTGCTTGTGTGTGTGTGTAGGTCTATGTGCAGTTGTTTGGAAGTAGTGTTATGCCTCGTTCGCACCTATATACAAAGGGTCTAACTTATGTATAAAAGTTCAATCTTAACAAGATATAGTAGTGATGTTTTGTAAAACAGGTTTTTCAAACCATTATGCTCAATAGTAATTGAGACCTTTGATACTTCCATTTTATTAAGTGTTCGGCTTGATTGCTTTTATTTTTTTCAAGATGCGAAGCATCTTCGAGAAAATAAGATACATAGTAGTGTCGAACTCCTTGTGGGCATGAGAGCCATCTAAGGAAATTCAGACACCGTGAATAATTTACAAGCAGACTGCAGTTGAAAATGTCCATCATGAAAATTGAATCTAGATTCAGGAACTGAATCTGTGATCACATGCTTCCTAGGCTCACATGATAAAGCAATATGTACAAAAGCTAAAACAAGAACTAGATTTGAATAAATCTAAATTATTTCAGCTTCATCAGTTCAAGTTTAGTCACCATAAACCGGTTAAAGTGAGAAATAGCCAGATTGTGACAAATCTAGCATGATAAAATCTAGAAACGAATTAGATTTGAGTAAATCTAAGCATTCAAACTTCAACGGTTCCAGTTTAGTCACCATGAACCCAGGTTAAAAGAGAAAATAGCGATTTAGGCAAATCTAACTCATGGTGATAAAGCGATTTATATATATATATATATATATATATATATATATATATATGAACTATCAACGCCATGTAAGTGAACTCCATGCAGGACTTGAAAATGTAAATATATATATATATATATATATATATATATATATATATATATATATATATATATATATATATATATATATATCTTAACGCTTGTAAAATCGAATCATTGTAAATACTTTTAATAATGAATAAAATAATATTATATATTATTATTATGTGATAGTAAGATGAATGTCATTCTATAACCTTGAAATGTCAAAATGTCGTAGTATTTTAACTACGTGAATGAATTAAAGTGTTTGAATTTCCAAGACGAAAATAAAAGCTCTCCGAGAAATTTTTTGAAAAACACTATTCATCGATTTTTGCTCGAGAATTATTTTTGAACTTCCGAGAATACATAATGTTATAATATCAAGGTGAGATGGATTAAGAAATAATAATCTAGGTATGAACAACACAATATTTCACATGCGGACATAATTAGAGGACGTTAGGAATATTAAGCGTTGGGAAGAGATTGTATTGATCGTATGATACATAAGTATTATACGAGGTATTGAATACAAGTATAATATGAAGTATTATACGAGTATGTATGGAGAATGAAATAACGTATATTATGAATTAATATACGAGTTAGAATACGGGAATTATACGTATTGTATATGTTATAATACTTTTAGTTAAATGAAATGGATTAATAGAATTAAGTAACAATGGAAGAGTCCAATAGGAATTGGATGTGCAAGCCCAAGTGTTTGTTAATCAAAAGTCCAAACTAAAGTAATGCAAGCCCATAAGAATAAGTTAAGTAATTAAACATAAGTCCAATGTAATGATCCAATAGGTTAGGCTTGATCCATGGAGCAACCAAGGTTGATGTGGGTTAAACTTGGTGACCAAGAACTTTAAGTGGTGACCAAGAACTTTATATGGTGTGCAAGAAAGATGAGTGGTTAGCAAGTTTACTTAGTTGATAAGTTATGAATAGTAAGGAGGTGATTAAAGGAGGTGGGATGTCCTAAATGACTCTTATTCCCTCACTTTGGCTTTCCCATAAATAGAAGGCTAGGATTTTTATTTTTGCGTGTTATTTTCAACCAACAACTTCTCTTATAAAGTAACTTAAGTGTTAGAGAGATTAAGCAAAGAATAAGTCAAACTTTCTTTGTTAGATTTCCAAGAAGGAGAAAGCTAGTCATCAAAGGTAATAATCTTATGATCTAATAATCTTCTATCTCTATCATTGTAGGATGATAAGAGAAGTGTAATGAAATGAACATGTATGCTAAGAACATGTAAGAATTGAATAAGCAATGGACTTAAGCCGAATAAGTCATAAATAAGTAACTTAAACTTAAATAAGTTATGAAACTATGATGAACTTATCATTTGTTTGTCATATGAAGTTAGTATGTATTATGTTTCTATTAAGCATGGTAAATGTTTACCAAGTTATATTGGTTTGGTTTTCAAACGAAGACTGAGTATGCTAAAAATGTTTTGTCATCAAACGACAGGCACGTGAGGTTGCCACAACTTAAACGTGCATACGTTTAATGAATATAGTGTTGATCAAGATAGAGTACTATAGGCTGATCACCTAGACGTGCTCGTAAGAAATGTCAGACTTACGAACTTAGTACTGGGATGTCCTTTTTAAAAGAGCTTATGAAATGCTCAAGGTCTTGGACCGAAATTTATGTTTTGTTGAATATTGTTGTTGTAAAACGTTTTGAAGGAAAAGAAGTACTATTTTGAATTATCGATAGTACTTCGTAACTATTGTTCAGTTATTAAAGATATACTATTCCTATGTTTCAAGCATGTTGTTTATTAGAAATATTGTACTTGCTGAGCTAGTCATGCTCAGTCTTGCTTGAACCATATGAACACAACTAAGATCGAACGGACCGAAGGCTCCGGCAAGGATAAGGGTAAGGCGAAGACAAACTCAGGGTGAATGATTGTAATATATTTGATATTATGACAAGAACAATGTAATGGTTATAAAGAACCTGGGGAAATGTTAATATTATTTTGAATATATAGAAGACATATTCGTTCCTTTGAGACTTTTCAATTGAATGTATGTGTGAATGGTAGTACTGTGTAGCACCATCTGTCGGGTTGGAAGATACCCGAATTTGGGGGCGTCACATATACTTACATTTTAGTCAGGCCTGGAGATCACATCGTGGCCATTTACCTCTTATATATATATATATATGTGTGTGTGTGTGTGCATTTATATATACGGTTCGGATCTTAAGCTCACCCCTTATCTAGCTCACCCCCCTTTAGCTGTAACACCCCGAAATCTGATCTATCTTCACACCCAGATTCTATGCGTCACGAGTACATCTTCTTCCAAACATACATCATTATATAGTGAAATATAACAACATACATTCTCAATTCCCAAGTTCTAATACCTTATAACCTCATTCATTACAAATAATGATAATTACATTATTATTTACATCTTGCATGAGTGACTTTCATCTGCCACCAAGGATACATAACAGTTCATTAAACTAGTCTATAGTTTAATTAAACTATTCTATATTACAAGTCTTCGATTGATCTTCACGCTCATTCATCTAATGAATGGCACTTCTTCTGGATATCGATCAGCTTAATCTTTACAGGATCCTTAAGTTCTTCTACTCGTACGCTGAAAATGTTTTTCATTTAAAGCAAGTCTGAGCATTCAATTGCTCAACAAGTCATAGTAGTTGAATAAACAACTTTAAGAATTTAAACATTTCTTTAGAACTTAGATAACCGAACAAAGGTTATGAAGCAGATTGAATAATAGGAATAATTCCGATTCCTATCATTTTAATACATTAATCACATTCACTTTGAAATACTTTCATTCTTTTCCATTTTTCATACACATCTGTCGTCCTATTTAGAATCATTAGCATACAGACTTAGCAATAACGGTTCATGTATAAACAAAACATTTTCATATTGAACAGTTTAATCACAGAGCAGTTCATCTCATAGAAACACGAAGTGTTCAAATTATGGCTCAAGGCCTCATACGTTCTACCACCTTGTACAAATATCGCACATTCGCACATAGACAAAACTTCTCAAGTTTAACATCTGAGAAGTTTAAGAAACTAGCATTCATTTAAAATATGAATGAAGTTAGGAAACTTGCCTTACATGCGATTCTGAAGATAAAGTTCTGTTGAATTGCTCACCCTATTCCTATATAACACATAAGGAAATAACACATACACCAATTAGTCATATACTTGACTTTACGCATTGGTTTACTTAACTTTACTTCTTAGGGTTCGCGTTCTTGCAATCTAAGTTTACGCAACCAACTTTTTTTACCGATTTACGGCTTCATAACTTACGGAGATGTCTTACTCATACGATCATCATCTTTGATGATTTACATTCTTATCTTCTTCTTATAACTCCTCTAGGACTCATCACAGATCGTGTCTTTGTTAGTAGTCCATATGGTACTCTGAGTGGTTTCCCACAAAAAAACAACAAACAAGTTTCCATCTCATCTACACTATCTTTCACAGTGAGTTAGATCGGTTGCCAGTTTCGTCTATACCTCCGCTCTCTGAAGGAATTGTTTAGCCCAGCTCTCATATGTCAACCATCAAAGATTATGATTTTACTACAACCTAAACTTATCTTAACTTATTCGAGCCATTAAAACTATAATGTTCGTTAAGTCAATTTCGCATTCCTTATGGCTTTCTGGCAACTAAATGTCATACCTAGGGATTCATTCTTTATCGTCTAAGTCATACAGTCTTTTGAATACTTAGAATGATCATTCAATATTATTTATATGCATTCATAGCATTAAGCATTTTACGTTACCTTATTCTTATCTTACAACGTTCGGTTCTTTCGACTCGAAACGTCATCCAAGTTATAAATATTAACTCGGCTTCTTTACGTTATGCGTGCTTGTCTTTAATTCAGATCTTCACCATTCACAAGTTTAATCATTGGTCTTCATTACCCTACAGTCAAACCATACACGGTGTGTAGGTTCTGTCCATTTAATATTCACGTACACTCAACATTTGCATCGGCTAAAGTGTTTAACACTTACATTTCATTCTAACATTCTCCATCCAACTCACATTCGGCTTCCATTAATCTTATTATCGTTCATTACGGCTTTCTTGATAATTCATATCTTACTTACTTCTTTCGTTATCCATTACATGAACCCTACGTTCATTACTTTTTCTTAATGTCGAAGCCATACAATTCTTTGTATGCTAAGACCGATCGTTCATCGCAACTGCGTTATGTTTACATTCTTTATCTTTTAATCTCATTTAATCTTTTCATTCAACCTTTACTAAAGGTTTAAATTACTTGTTTAAGTGTTACATTCGATGAACTATATGTTCTTTATCTTTCATTTTACTTTCCCCCAGGAGTTGAGCAATTAAAATCTCTTCTGCAGGTGCGGCATCTGCCGTGACTATGGCCTACCGATTCTTTCTCTCTTCCTCGTGACTGCGGATTTCACTCGCCAAAGATATCTTCCTTCCCATCCACGGGTGCTTTCTGGTAGCGCCTTTCTGAGCATGGTAGTATTTGTGGCGCCAAGCCTAAAACCTTGAAAACAATTTCTAAGTGTTGGACTAGTTTTGAGACGTTTACTTTACAATCTCATAACTTATTTGTTATAACTCGGAACGAGGTCGTTCCAAATCCATTCTCTTCCTTATCTTACGTACTGCAACTTCCCTCCTATAGAAATTTATTCTGAATCTGTTAACATGCCATTCGATTGGCTTAATCTTCATCCTTTGTTCGTTTTACGTTATTAACATTCTTTGTTCGTTCGTCCGTAATTCAGTCATCCGAACTCAAAACTCGTTCATTTTTGAGTCCACGGCTCATGTTTTCCATGTTCTCTTACATTCTTATAAAAACGTACACCTTCGGGTTCATTTACACACTTTCTAGTTCTTGTTCATCTTTTATGAAATTTTTACCATAACTTCGTTATAGCTAAGTTTAATCCGTTCTTCATGAACGTTTCTACCGTTCCTAACCAAGCAATAAGCAAGTAACTTATACGCGATGGTTTTAAACTTTTTCATCAATAACAATTATACTACGATGGTTTTAAATTTTTTCAAACATTCTTCGTGTTCTTCGCGTTCTTCATTCGTTCTTCATTTTTAATCCATACTTTGATTATGATTTCACTTTTTCATAGAATTTGGTGTTTTAAAACACCATTCCTTACTAATTCCACCGAATCGTTCATATGATTCATTCGGATCATTCAAATTCATTACAAAACTTATACTTCCTTAAGAAATTTATAAACTAAACTTCTAATTCTTATTTCTTCGTTTTCTCATGATTTCAACCATATGAAAATAATTCTTACCATATTTTACTTCTATTCTAATTAAGCTATGTTTTTAACATATGAATCTTAAAGAAAATTTAACTTAGAAGTTAGGTTTTGAATACCTTTCTTCTTTATTCTTCTTCCTATAGACAAAGTCGGCGATTTGCTAGCTTTTCTATTTTACGATCATCTCCGATCCGAGCATTCATGCTCTTTCTCTTCCTTCTTCTTCTCCAAGCTCAAGAGCTTTCTCTCTCTCTCTCTCTCAAAGTGTTGGTTGATTTCAAAGAAATTAACTATTTCAAAGAAATCAACTAACACTTCTCTTTTATAGATTTTCAAAGCTAGGGGGAAAATAGTCATTTTGCCCCCAAAATTACTATTCCCACCTCCTTACTAAACCTCCTTACTATTCACGAAGCTTCTCCTGGAAGCTTTACGATTCCGTCTTTCAGGATTCATCCGACAGTTTTAAAAACTACGATTCTCGGAATCCAAATATTTTTGGATATTTTGTCTTTCCTCTATAGTTTAACTTTTACGCATTCTTCGGAACTTCGAAAAATTGAAAAATACTCTTTGATGATAAGCGTTTTCCTTCAAGTTTTCCCCTAACGTAGTTAAACGAATGAAAAGTATATAACAATACTTTTCGTTGTTTTTATTTTGTCTAATTTCTGCACGTTTTTTGAGTAAAACTTTTATCGGCTAACTTAACTTTTCACGACATATTATCATCAAATCTTTTAAAGGAATGTCATTTCAACATACCGAACTCTTGAAAAGGCTTAGGTTATTCAAACCCTAACCCTTAGGGTTTCATCGAGTGAATAGTGCCTATAGGCTGATCAACATAGAGTGAATAGTGCCAAAACTTAAACGTAAATACGTTTAACGGATGAATGTTAATCAACATAGAGTACAATAGGCTGATCACCTAGAAGTGGTCATAAGTAATGCCGGATGTGCAGCCTTAGTGTTGTTATGTCTTTTTCAAGTATGAAAACAGAAAGCTACTGTTCATGGTCTTTCGACTGGTTCAGAATTCCTAAACTATTATATACTTTGGGAATTGATGTTATGAATTGTTAAGTATTAATGTTTTGTAATATTTCATGACTATTTGTTTAGTTATGGAAGATTGTCATATAATTCACGAATGTGGTATTAATATTATTCTTTGTTAAACTTGCTAAGCTTGTTATGCTCACTTCTTGCATGAATTATATGATTGCAGATTAAAATTTGAAACATCTTTGAGAATGCTAAGAGAAATAAGGGCAAGGCTAAGATGGATAGTTAACCATCTTGTAATATATTAGTATGATTGTATGTATTATACTTAAGAACAACGAATGATGTAATCGGTTTATGAACCTGGGAAAGGATTTCACTTTAATTGTAATAAGAAGATAGTAATTACATTCATTATGATGTGTTTTCAATGGAATGATTGTATAGTTATGAGTACTGTGTAGCACCATATATCGGGTTGGAAGATACCCGAATTTGGGGGCATCACATGTAATCCAAGAACAAATCAAGGACTACCCATATGCTTAGGGCTCAAAACATAACATATAACTATGAGTCACAAACTTTTCATAAGTATGAGTTTCAAGAACTCGCACCTAAATTATCATTCTCTATCTATCAAGCATATACATGAGAAAAGATTCACCTTCTCGTCATATACATATTAATAACGTGATATATTTTAATGATTATCACTATAATAAGCTAAGCAGTTGTTACAGCAAAGCACAAACCTCCGGTCCATAACAGAGGTTCATATAACTCAGCTATCACATGAGTTCTCAATTGAAATTTTATAACTTCTAATTTTTCTCTTTACTTAATACGAATTTTCTTTAATTTGTTTGATATCCTTTACAACTCAATCTAAGTTCTTCTTCCCGTATTAATTCATAGTACCATCCATTTATAGCATTAGCTATAAATCAGCCATCGTTTAACAGAACATTTGTTATTACGATTCACTATGATCACATGGTGATCTTCTTCCTTAATCGCTTAACTCAACGATCTTATCATTCTCTCTACGATTATAGTCTTAGGTACTCATACCTAAAATTTATAACATATCAGCTCTGATACCACTTTGTAACGCCCCAAAATCTGGTCATCTTCACACCCGGATTCTGTGCGTCATGAGTACATCTTCTTCCAAACATACATCATTATATAGTGAAATATAGCAACATTGTAGACACTCAAAATTTTCTGCACACCTGTTACTAACATTGCAGGAGGGCAGATTCATCTTTCGGAGAAAACCCTAGAAGACAGCTCACATCCATTCCGGATACTACCGGAAGTTCAGTCTCAACCCCGGAACACAACCCAGGATTATCATTTCCAACCTCGGAGATAACCCCGAGTTTCGTCCTTGGAGATAACCCCAAGGAATGTTGTTGCAGTTCTGACGATAACTTCGGAAATTCTTGTTTTAAATGTATGTTATCAGCTTCAATCTCAGACCTCCTACCCAGGCACTTATACCTCAGACCTGGAGCTAACATCGGGCAGACAGGCACATTTACAGATGACCTTGTGGCATTCAAACACTTGCAGCAGTCCAATCTCAGATGTAACCCTGAGCAACGTCTGCTTTCAACTCAAACCGGAGATAACCCCGATGAGGAGTCAAACGTCATCTTTCCACCTCAACACCTGCGTGTCATCTCAACACTTCATACATACATACATATAACAATGTCCTACAAGAACCAAGGAGTTCCAATCCCGAGTGACTATTGCGCGTGGAAGCACACCGGATAGAATTTGAAGCTTGAAGACCATGGGCATGGTCCCCTCTTCCTGACTTCATACAACCTCTAATCTCATGTCATTGCGTAACTCTCGACACAAGAGGTCCAAAGAAGGTCTTCTATACCTCGTTCGGATGCTCGGATTGAAGTTCTGCAAGTTCGAGCGGATATTACAGTGCACGAGTGCACGTACTTTGAGACGACAGAACCCGGGCAGCCACAGGTGCATCTGCGACTGCCGCAGGTACACCTGCGGCTCCCCCCTCTATAAATAGAGGGCTTGGGGTGGCCATTTGAAAAAAAAAGAGAGAGGCAAGGAAGCCCTGTCCAATTTGCTCTGTACACACCCCATATTGAGTGTTTCCTCATTTGAAACATATGCTAGCTCACATATAGCTATATTTTTACCGACGGGAGCTGAGTGTTTATCCATATAGAGTCATAGAAGCCTGCATTGGCAGCCCACTGTAAGCCTTCTCACACTCTATAAAGCCTTTCTCTTCATCTTTGCACACACTATTCTACATATTGAGAGTCGTGTTGTGTGTGTTTGCCGGAACTTCGATTTGTGGTTTTCATTTCTGTCTGTATATATATACTTATATATGTATATATTTTTATGTGGACTAACATTATCGAGTTATGCCTCGATTGAGCCTAGACTTATGTCTGGAGCGTTTACTTGCTTTTATATATATATACTTATATATATAAGCATTGTTTATTATATATCGATGAGCACGGATTTTACATCAAGACATTTACCTACTTTTTATATATATATATATATATACTTATATATATATTTGTTGTCGGAATTATATATCGATGAGCATGGATTTTACATCTGGAGCATTTACCTGCTTTTATATATATATATATATATATATATATATATATATATACTTATATATATCATTATTATCGGACATATCAGATGAGCCTTGATTTTATATACGGTGCGTTTACTACTTTTTATATATATATATATTACATTTTTTTGTCGGGCACAGAGTTTACTTGAGGCCTTTTCTTTTTTATTTACATTTAGTCCCGTCTGGAGTTTACTTCGTGGCGATTGATTGTCTTTACTGCTTTCTTTACATTTAGTCCCGCCTGGAGTTTACTTCGTGGTGGTTGATCGTCTTTATTGCTTTATTTACATTTCTGATCCCCAATGGAGGTGCTTTGTGGTGGTTGATCATGTCTCTCTCTCTATATATATTTATCGCTTTTATATATTTACATTTTTGATCCCCCACGGAGGTGATTCGTGGTGGTTGATCATGTCATATATATATATATATATATATATATATATATATATATATATATATATATATATATATAATTGCTTCTATTTTTCATATAAATTGCGGTATCATGTGAGCCTAGGAATCATGTGATCACATATTCATTCTATTGAATCTAGATTCGGTTCCCGTGATGGACATTTTCAGCTGTAAGCAGCTTCTATATTATTTAAAGTGTTTGAATATCCTTGGATGGCTGTCATGCCCATGAAGAGTTCGTCATTGTTGTATATTATTTTCTCGAAGATGCCTCACATCTCGAAAATAAAAGCAAACAAGCTGAACATCTAATAATAAAATGGAAGTATCAAAGGCCTCAATTACTATTGAGCACAGGGTTTGAAAAACCTCTTTTACAAAACTTCATTGTTATATCTTGTTTAAAATTGAATTTTTATATAAATTCAAACCCTCTGCGTATAGGTGCGAATGAGGCATAGCACTACTTCCAAATAATTGCACATTGATCCACACACACACACACATTCACCTAATAGTTTCTTGAAAAATGGCGGTCACCGTGGAAACACAGATGTTGGGGGGTGCCTAACACCTTCCCTCAGCATAATTAAGCCCCCGAACCCAAATGAATCTCGATTTCAGAGACCCGTTTAGCAGTGTCACATCACCAGGTCAATGTGCAAACCTTTCCCGGTTGCGTTGGTGCAACTAGTTAAAAACACCAACTGGCGACTCTTAAAGTCAAATCGTTGACATTACACATGTCGGACCTTTTTAACTTGTTTTTTCAAACAAATCTCACATAACAATGAGAACACCAAAGAACAAGTAACGAAAAGGGACAGCTAAAAATCCCGACGTCGACAGGTGGTGACTCTGCTGGGGACTCTAGTAAGAGGGATTAAGCCGCTATTACAAGCTTTTCAAAACTGTTATATGCTTGTGTGTGAATGTTGCATTTACATTTATGATGAATTTGTACGAATGCATTTTACTTACTGCACTGCAAAATATCTATCTGTGATATTAGTTCTTCGCACATGTCATCATTTGCATAAACGGTGAGACACGTTGTATGTGAATGTATGTTGTGTGGTTCCTCCATCAGGAGGCTATCCTGTCGGTGTTTGATTACTGGACTCGTAGGGAGAATAATTCCAACGAGGCTCAAAAAAGGCACCACCCAGATTCGCTCCAGTTGAAAGACCGGATTAACTTCCCGTCAAGTAGATTGCAATGATTTGGGGACCTTAATGCCAAAAAACCGCGAGAGTAACCCTAAGATAAGTCAACCTTTGATAAACCAAACGCGGAGGAAAGTCTCTTCATGCTTTCCATTTTCAATTACTTGTAAAAGCATCTACTTGTAATTTTATTCCATGTTCATCTTTATGTAATGGAAAATATGAAGAATTTTTTGTGCATACATGTTATCAAATAACACCCATTTTTGCAGGACAATATTCCTAAAATGGGCGCATTATAAATAGTATTTACATTATCCCTAAGACTAAACTACATAAGTCTTTTGTAGGAAAATCATTGGGCATGTTACCCGCTCAAAATCCAAAAAGGCCACGAGCCTACAGCCAATCATGTCTTCTTCTGACCAATCTAATCCTATTTCTCGAGAAGAATTTGACGAATTAAGTAAGAAAATCACAGATTTGGCTATTTTGTTGAAAGAATTGCATCAGTCCACTCAGGGTACAAAGATGCTTACACATACAGAATCCTCTGCACAAGGAGGAACACAAGGTTTGGATAAAACAAATCTAGAACCTCAGTTGGATACGACTAACAAAGACCCTAAAAACACTCATCTCAAAAGAGATCCAGACACCGGTGATATTAGGAAGAAGGTACTCCAAATGGAGGAAACTATCTGTGTTCTCAAAGGGATTGGAACACTGGAAGTGTTTCATATGCTGACATTTGCATATTCCTTGGTGTTCATTATCCAGAGAAATATAAAACCCCTGATTTTGAAAAGTATGACGGATTAGGGGATCCTTATACACATTTGAAGGTGTTCATTGGAGAACTTAGATCTTATGTGGAAAATGAGAAGCTCGAGAATCAATTTGTTTTGTAAGAGTCTGAATTGGAGAGGCCCGTTCATGGTATACCAGTTAGACAACTCAAAGATCCATTTGGGAAGAGCTAGCTCACGCCTTCCTCACTCAATCTGCTTTTCAATCTCGGATGGCTCTGGCCGGTGCAGTTACCAAGGTTAAGAAAGCAGTCTAATGAGTCTTTCAGAGAGTATGCTCAAAGGTGGAGGCGCCTTGCTGCTCAAGTTATTCCTTCCATGATAGATTCAGAAATGGTCATGACTTTCATAGACATACAGGAAGCTCCTTTCTATCAAAGTCTTAGCTGGTATTGGCAAACCATTCTCTGAAATGATCAAACACGGAGAGATGGCTGAGATGGGATTGAAGTCAGGTAAAATTCAAGACCTAGCCGCTCTTAAAGCAGTTGCTGAGCACATCCAGTCCGGATCTTATGGAAACAACCCCCGGAGGGTCCATAAAGAGAAAGAGGAGGATGTTTCCTTGATACTACAAGGTTAAAAAGGTAATCAGAACATGCCTATACAGAGGAGAAACTACTCCCCCTTCCAAGCACAGTCTTCAAACCCTTCATTGCCTAAGGGTGGAGAAGCAAAGTGCCCTCGAATGTTCACACCCTTAGGGGACTCGCTCGAGTATATTCTTGCTCTTCTGACTACTCAGAAGAAAATTACACATCTTCTTCCACCAACCAACCCTAATGGGAGGGGTTTTTGCTACTCGGAAGTGTGCTTATCATGCCGGAGCACTTGGACATGATACTTAAGATTGTTGGGCCTTGAAACACAAGATCCAAGACTTAATAGACAATGGTGAGATTGTGGTCACCAAACCAGATCAACCTCATATGCAAGACAACCCTCTTCCTCAACACAAAGAAGAAGAGGTCAATATGATTAGTTGGAGCACTGGACAGAGTTCCAGTTTTAATTTGAATCATCCTGGACCATCAAAGATGGTGTTGGCAGATGGGATTACATGAAAGTTCCAATTTACTATGGAACGAAAGATAAAAGCTCTTTGCAAGCAAATTGAGCAATTGGCAGAACTGGTGACCCACCAGCATCAAGTCATACGCCAATTAATCAGCCATGAGCATGCATATCTCCTTTCTTTTGTTATGAATGCTCCACCATCACCTTCAAAAAGTGAAGCTATGGAGGATAAGGTTGCAAAGAGAGCAAATGCTAAAGCCCGTCGGGATTTTGCCAATCAGAGGGAATTTACCTATCTGGGCCAATCTGTGGAGGAGATATTTCAAATGCTGATCAATGAAGGAAGAATTACCTCCCTTCTGCCTTCAATCAATCCCCGCTCAAGAAGGTTCAACTCCGATGGAGTATGTCAATATCATTCACATTCTCGCGGTCACAGCACAGAAGAATGCTGGGCACCCCGCCATCTCATTCAGAATCTTATTGATAGTGGTGTCCTGCAGCTGGAAGATGATGACACTGTACAACTCGAGAGTGGGAATACCTATCCTACCAAATGGAAGGGATCAATAGCAGTTATATCCGAGTGAATGATGAGACTATCAAATCATTTCCCATACAAGCAATTCAACTCAAAGGAGCTGACAATCCTTTGAAAGTGGTTGCACCAGAGCCAATTTCTTTACCCTTCAGACCACAATATCTTGTTGTCAGCTTACAAAACATTCCATGGAATTATAGAGAAGATAAAGGATCCACGTCTCATACTACTGCTACAGTGTCGAAGGAAAATCCATTGTATCTTCCTCAACGGGTTATGAAGCCTGCCTTCAAAGTAAAGGGGAAGATTCTCATGGAGAAGATTGAAAAATTCCTCCGCACTATGGGCCATAATGAAGCCTAGGTGGTTCTAAGCATAAAAGAAGCTCCACATCAGATATCAATACTGGACTTTGGTTTTCTCTTTTGAGGATCAACGGAAGATCTTATTGAAGGTTTTGGAAGAAGCCTACTTACCGAAATCAGTGGATGTGGAAAAATTTCAACATATGGTTGATCACATTTTCAACAACAATGTGATATCCTTCACTGATGACGACATACTTCCCGAAGGCACCGGTCATTGCAAGCCATTGCACATTACAGTTTTGTCCTCCGGGTATATGCTAGCTGGAGTTTTGATAGATGGAGGTTCATCCCTAAATATATGTCCTTATTCCACCTTGGTGAAGATGAATATCAATCTCAAACGGATCCAAAGCAGCCATACAGTAATCAAAGCTTTTGATGGATCCCGATGAAATTCTGTCGAAAAGATTGAGCTGCCAATTGAGATTGGTCCAAATACATTCAATGTATCCTTCCACGTCCTCAAGATAGATTCAAGATACAACCTGCTATTGGGGAGACCGTGGATACACATGGATGGAGCCGTTCCCTCCACACTACATCAACAACTCAAATACATAGTCAATAACAGTCTAGTCACTATAAATGCTGAGCCGGAATGTCCTGAACAAGGAAATCTACCAATCATCAGCTTTAATTCAGAAGTTGAGCCGGCCAGTTTTCATGAAGTGAGTAACACGCAATACCATCCTATTGGGGCACCACTTCCCATACCCAAGATTTCAGCTGAGGTTATGTCGGCCACTCAAGAAATGATGTCATTGGGTCATCAGCCTAGACAAGGGCTTGGTAAAAATAAGCAGGGTATTAAGCACCCTATTCAAGGGTCCAGTCAAATTGGAAAAGCCGGAATAGGCTATCTTTGCGCGATTCCGGTCGAGGAATCCTCATAAGCACAAAGCGAGTTCCTCAAGTCTTCGCCACGTGGCAATTTCTTCCATCTGCGCACACGAAATGGTCTGATCTCGATAAAGGTGTCGGATCCATGTTATGGCTATGCTGTTTACCAAACCAGTACCAATCAAAGAAAAAGAGGTGTTGATTCCTGATCCCGAAGTGGAAGAAAAGGAACGGAAATGTAAACATGACATCGCCTTGATGATGTCAGGCATACGCACATTGTCCATGATGAACATACAAACAGATACACCCCAGACGATGATTGCCCAGATGTCATGGTTATCATTCGGGAGAAGGAGGACAATGATAATCCCTCCATCACTGTAGTCCATTAGGACTTTGCCCTCGACAATTGGAGCAGCACTCCATGCATTGGTCGACAAGGGTAAAATGGGCAGAAAATCCCTCTGCCCTATAGATAACTTTAATTGCTTACTTTTCTATATAGTATTAGCAGTTATTTTATCAGTACATGCTAACACTTGTGTATAATTAAACAGTTTCATATATTAAGTGAAAGCATATTTTTTTTTAAGACTCTGAATTTAGATGTGCCTGTACTTGCTGATGAGGTGCCTTCTCTCCACAAGGGCTGTAACTTTGATGCAAAGTTGGACTCAAACTTGATGGAAATACAAGAGGACATTGAGACACCTCAGGAGATTAAGGAATGGATTGCAGACAAACCTAAACCCAACCTTGACCAAACCACTTCTTTCAATCTTGGAACCTTAGAAATCCCTAAGCTAATCCAGATTGGTTCAGACCTCACCCCAAACCAGCGGAATGACATGATTGCACTATTAACCCAATTCCAGGATGTGTTTGCATGGTCTCATGAAGACATGGTGGGTTTATCCACTAACATTATTCTTCATCGCCTTCCCATTAAAGAAAGATTCAAGCCAGTTAGGCAGAAGCTCAGGTGATTGAAACTTGAGTGGAGTTTAAAGGTTAAAGAAGAAATTGTGAAACAATTTCAAGCTGGCACTATCATGGTGTCTACATATCCGGAGTGGATATCCAATATTGTTCCCGTGCCTAAACCCGGAGGAAAGGTGCGAGTTTGCGTGGATTATCGGGATTTGAACAAAGCTTGCCTTAAAGATAGCTTTCCCGTGCCCTTTCTCCACATTCTTATTGATAATACTGCCCAATATGACATGTACTCCTTTGCGAATTGCTTTACAGGGTACCATCAGATTATGGTCGCTGAGGAAGACCGTGAGAAAACTACTTTCATTACGCCTTGGGGAACCTTTTACTACAGACGGTTGTCATTCAACCTCATCAATGCCTGGGCAACCTATCAGCGAGCTATGATGGCTCTTTTCCACGATTTAATGTACAAGGAGATAGAGATCTACGTGGATGACATCATTATCAAATCCCGAAAGGATGAAGACCACTTAGACCATCTCAGAAAGATTTTCAACAGGTTGCGCAAGTACAACTTGAAGTTAAATCCAGCTAAGTGCGCCTTTGGTGTTAAGTCAGCTAAGTTGCTAGGTTTCCTAGTCAGCCATAAAGGGATTAAATTGGATCCTACCAAAATCCAGGCCATCAAGGAAATGCCCATTCCTCAGATAGAGAAAGAAATATGGGGATTTTTGGGAAGAATCAACTTCATTAGCAGGTTTATCTCTCAACTCACAGCAACCTGTGAGCCCATCTTCAAGTTGTTAAGGAAGAACTCCACGAAATGGAACGATGAGTGTCAGAAAGCCTTCCTTACCATTAAAGAGCAGCTGGTTAACGCTCCTATTTTGGTTCCACCTAGGGATGATGTTCCCCTATTCATGTACCTGTCAATTAATGACAATGCCATGGGCTATATGCTGGGGCAAAAAGACGATAGAGGCCAAGAACAAGCTATCAATTACCTCAGCAAAAGATTCAGCATTAGTGAACATAAGTACACTCTGATTTAGAAAACTTGTTGTGCTTTAGCATGGGCTTCCATGATGTTACAATATTACCTCCATAGTCACACAACCCATCTCATATCCCGCGTGGATCCTCTCAAGTATGTGTTCATTAAGCCTATACTGAATTGCCGACTGTCCAGATGGCAGTTGATCCTACATCAATTTGACATCGTCTACGTGATAATAAAAGTCTCATCAAAGGTCAAGGAGGTGCGGATCAATGGTCGTCGCACCTGCAAGGGATTACAAACCCTTAGAAATATACTTCCCGATGAAGGGTAATGGCGATTCAAACAATACCATCGAAGACGATGCATGCCACACATGGAAAATGTATTTCGATGGAGCTGTTAACACAGAAGGTTCTGGAGTTGGAGCAGTTCTAGTGTTCGGTACGGGGGAGCAGTGTCTTGTCGCCGTTAAATTATAGTTTGTCAGCACCAACAACACATCCGAGTATGAAGACTGTATCATGGGGCTAAAACTTTCCCGTTCAATGGGCATCAGGCGGTTAACTATCTTTGGGAATTCCGAATTAGTAATCAAACAATCCACGGGAATCTATCAAACCAAATAATTACATTTGCTGCCTTACCATCGACAAGTTTTACAGATGGCTTTGTAGTTCGAAGAAATCTCCTTTCTACACATTCCTCATAATAGGAATGATTTTGCAGATGCATTAGCAACGTTGGCCTCCTTGATTCACATACCGGATAAGGAAAATATGGCAAGCATCACATTTGTCCTATAAAAGGCCCCAGCTTATGGGAACTATGTTGCAGAAGTATCGGATGAGCTACCTCCCATCCACAACCCTTGGTATCAACATATCAAGGAGTATCTGCAAGATGGATCTACACCTGCTGAGGCTAGCCTGACTGAAAAGAGGCGGATCCATCGACTTGCTATGAAATTTTACCTAAGCGGAGATGCACTCTACAAGAGAGATGCAGGATTAGGTCTCCTCAGATGTCTGGATAAAGACCAAGCTCAGAGGCTCATGGATGAGATCCATAGTGGAGTATGTGGCCCTCACATGAGCGGACCCTTACTTGTCAAGAAGATCCTCAGAACAGGGAATTATTGGCTTACGCTCAAAGCTGGCTGTGATGATCACGTCAAGAGATGCTATCAATGCAAAATTCATGGGAATGTTATCCACGCCCCTCCAAGGGAACTCCATAATATGAGTTTGCCATGGCCCTTCTCGATGTGGAGAATGGATGTGATCGGGACCATCGAGCCCAAAGCCAGTAATGGACATCGATTCATATTCACCATGATTGACTACTTCACCAAATGGGTAGAAACAACCTCCTTCCTCAGGGTTACTAAAGAAGTCATCATTGCTTTCATCAGAAACAATATCGTCTATCGATATGGACAACTAGAGGTCATTTTGTCAGACAATGCTAAAAACCTCAACAACAAAATGATGGAGGAGTTATGCAGTAAATTCCACATCAAACACCTTAACTCTGTCATCTACCATCCAAAGATGAATGGTGTTGTTGAAGCGGCTAATATAAATATCAAGAAGATCATGCAAAAAATGTCCGCCAATCACAAAGGATGGTCTGACCTCTTGCCTCTGACTTTATTAGCCAACAGAACTTCCATGTGTACTTCCACTGGGGCAACCCCCTACTCATTAGCCTATGGGATGGAAGTAGTGCTCCCCATAGAGGTGGAAATAGAATCCCTCAGAGTGTTGATGGATGCTCAGTTGGATGAAGACCAATGGGTACAAGATAGGTATCACCAATTATATCTAATAGACGAAAGGCAAACCGCGGCTATCTTCCATGGTCAGTTATATCAGCAAAGGATCGCACAATCCTATAACAGAAAAGTCCGGCAATAGCAGTTTAAACAACATGACTTGGTTTTAAAGAAGATCATTGACAACCAAGATCAATCTAAGGGAAAAATCGCTCCTAATTGGGAAGGCCCATTTGTTGTCAAGGAGGTACTGACAGGAGGTGCTCTCAGACTACAGGAAATGGATGGCGATGAATTTCCATAGTTTATCAACTCGAACACCGTGAAACGGTACTATGTCTGATGATATCATCAAGCGAACATCCTGGTATAGATCATCCAATCACCAGTCATTCTGGTTTTGAACCCTTTCTTTTTACAAACTCTTTTTCCCCTCAGGGAAACATACACTTCAAACCCGCAGCCTAGTTTCACCTCGGTTCAAGCAGTTCACATAATTTTGGTTATCACGAAGGCGAGATTGAACCTTTTAAACTGCAGTTTATCTCGAAGGCGGATTAAACTTTTCTACGCTTGCGTTTGTCTCGAAGCGGGATCAAACTTTTTCCACACCTGCAGTTTGTCCCAATCATGGGATCAAACTTTCTTCTCCCCGCGGTATAGCCTGTACATGGGATTCACACTTCTCTTTGGTTACAATTTGTCCTGAGGGGCGAACTACGTCGACCTGATCTTCCTAATACACGGGAGTACATAGGCAACCATATGCTATATAGCCCGGTCACAATAAACAAAAAACAACAAAAACATTTCTGCCCTTTCTCTACAAAAACAAAAATAACAAAAATCCTTCTACACCCTTCTTCATTAATAAAGCTTCTACACCTATCTGCCTTTCACATTCAGCGTTGAACCTCTTTTTGAGTTCGAACTTCATAAACTTGATCTCTCTTCAATAGAATACGTGGCGACCATTTATGGTTCGATCTAATCTCTACCGAACAAAAGTACATCACTGCACCAGATTGGGATTAAACTTCAATCCACCACATTTCATCGGCTTCAGATCAAAGGGATGGAATTATCCAACCTCTCCTCAGAAATAAGAGATTCGGTGACCATCTAAGCTGCGATTGTGCCTCAAAGAGAAACACCAATCCATAAGAGATGGAATTAACTAGGTTTCTCACAAATAGAAGTACTGGCGACCATCTGTGGTGCGGTCAATCTCAGAAAAGAAAAGCCACCCTCCTCTCCACATTTCCATACAAGAACCAATCCCAAGACACCAAAGATGGTAGGGATACATATAGATTAATGATCAATTATGAGAGATCTTATGATGGCTCAATATCCACATATCAAGGATAAGTTCAGAATGCATCAAGATCAAAAGCCCTGAAGAAACAGGCAAATATCAAGCAAGTATCAAGGCACAACTGAAAGGGAAGTAAATCAAAATATATTTCTCTACCATATATAATACTGTTTGATATATACATATGTGATGTACATGACAAAATGGCTAAGCTAGTCTGTGCAAAAAAATACAAAGCTATCTACGGATCTGTGTGTATGCAGACTATCAGATCTAACATGGCATCCCTCTCTGAAGAAGGAGGTAAAGCTAAAAGCTCCTGCCCAATGGTATCTACACAAGCTAGAAAATCAGAGGCTAACTGTATGGTGGCATGATGCTCATCGATGTATGCACTCATATCGGCAAGGATGTCAGTCGTATGGGATCTCACTAAAGTACTGTCTGCAATAGCCACATCCCTAGTAGAGAGGGTGGCATCCCATTCCATAATCAATGCATCCTTGGCTAATCTAGCCTCATACCTCTCTAACAGAGCGGCGTCTCTCCCATGAAGAGCTGTCAACATCGAGGCCCTATCCTGATCTCTCTCGTAGGTCATCAGATGTAGGCTCGGCTCCAAATGTTGTGCTGAATATTGAATAACAGTGGCACTCAGGGTGGGAGAATCCATCACAAATGCTGTCAACCCAGTCGTCAAATCCCCATCGATGGAAATATCAGCCTCCTCCATAGGCTCCTCATCGTCGGAATCAATATCCTGCACTGTGGATACTACCATAGTCGATACAGTCTCTATCTCCATCCATGTGAATACTCTACATGAATAACTTTCGGATGACCGAAGAAGAAACTCACCTCTCATTGATCCCAACAGGCATACAACCTGGATTTATCCTTTGCTGATAAACGATGTGAAGCAAAATGCTGACTCACTGCCCCTCAAATGGATGGAAATCTTGAAACTGGTCAAACTGACACATCACGACCAGTGGGTGGTAGGTGATCATCCCTCTCAAACCAGCTAGAGGAAGATAATCTATGCCCGGAGCATGAGTGATGAAGCTGTAGGGTGAACTAAGCCCTGTACATGGCAGTATAGCCAATGGATCTCCAATCCCTGCCAGGAAAGCTAACCAAGATGCAGCATCTATACACTCCGCAGGCTGAAAGGAGTATGACATGGCTATATCATGGGTGAAATAATACCCATGCCGTCTGAATGTGCCAATCGGTCTCAAGTGTGATATAAACCACACATACAAAGATGATCGAAGCTACTATGAACACTCCTCACGGATAAAGCATAAAGAATATGTGGCCGACCTCAGAGTCTCTGCCATAATCATCGGTATGATGGTGTGACCCTCCCTGAGAGCTCTCACTTCCATAATGACGCCAATTACCAACTCATCCATGTACCGTGGCATGAAGACGTATGACAATACGCACAGTAGCCGTACATCTACTCTGGCTAATCGCCAATGATCCTCCGGTGTGGTGAAATCACCAGAATACCGTGCATAACTATCATAAGAGCCAAATCTGTTAAACAGAAAACATTGGGATATCACTTGGCCAGATGTAATCTCATCTTGTACCACCCTGCGCCTCAATTCAGTAAGGGTCATGAACTGCCTACTCATGTCTCCGATCACCATGTGCACGCAAGGTCTGTCCAACGGTAGCATCGTCAACCGTGCATACTCCTCCATAGTAGGAGTCAACTCCTGGGTCCCGAATTAGAAAACATGTCTCTCCGGTACCCAACGCTTTAGCATACCCTCCACGAATCCTGTGGGAACCTGAAACATCAACAGGGTCATAGTATGCTGCAACAAATGATCTACGGTCACCCTATTTGATGGTGACATGCTATCATACCACGATCTCATACCCGATGCCACCAAAAATGGTGGGGTATGATCAATACGGATAACTATCGAAGAAGACATCTATACGGGCTGTGTCATAAGACCATCTAGGGGTCAATGCTGGAACATCTCCTGAGTGCAGGGACCCTCTGACAATGTGAAACCGTTAACCCCCAACAATGGGATATCAATAACGGGTGACTGCGAAATAGGCTAATAATGCCTGGAAGGAGGCAAGATCGGCATGCGAATCTCTCATGTAGTGCTCCTGATAGCACGCTCTCCTCAATAAAGCTCCCATCCTCCATCTGTAAAGAGAGGAATCCTACGGGTGGAAATAACGTACTCAACTCTAGTCGGGCACTCATCCTCAAATCCAACACTCAAGTGTTGCCCAGAATAGGGAACCCATGTGATGACGTCCGCTGTCAACAACTCCAACTATAGGCGGCAATGAGTGAAACACTCAGCAACAGGGACCTCCGCCAGTATAGAATGATGTCATCTTCATCCTCATGGATAGGTGTTTAAACCTAACACGCTCACAGGATGCAAACATGGAAGCCTCTCATAGGCCCAAAAATGCCAACACAAAGGCAACATCTGGCCGCCGTCAACACTCTTAACTGCGTGTGCATGGGAAAAGATAAGAGAAATTAGAGTTTATGCCCTAGAGGCCAATTATTTGATATAATTGCTTAACGCTTTTGATATTATATTTGATTGAATAAATATATGATTTTATTATGGTTTTATTTATCGCAGTAATATAATTGTTAACATAATAAAATTCCTTAGAATAGTGATATAAATTATATAGTTTCAAGTATGTGACTTGAACATGAGATTATATATTACCATTAGTATCGTTGTTCTTAAATGTCCTTAGTCGAGTATCATTGTTGATGGGACAACAATGATGCATGGAGACTAGTATGTGGATCGACCGATGACCAAATCTCATTGGTCATAAATATATGAGATATTAAGTCAATGCATAGGTACATGTTAGAGAACGATGTAATCGGATGCACTCCACCATGAGAATTCTATATGGAGCATTATGCTAAGTGTCATTAGCAATTCTCATAGTGACAATGATGTAATGGTCCTCCGACCGAAATCGCTATATTACTACACGAGAATTTATGTACTTTGATATCATCAAATGTCACCTTTAATAGGTGGACTATAAAGGTGATTATTGGGTTCATCATTAATCGGTGAGAAATATGAGTGATCTAGATGGAATTTAACCATCCTATATATTATGGGTGATATCCATAGGTTTCTTGATTGAGTAGACTATGAAATGCATGGCCATGCTCAAATAGTGATTTGTTTCATATAGTCTACTCATTGATCAAGAAAACTCAGATTAAATTATGAAGAGTATGACACATTCCATGACTCGAAGTTTAATCTAGGATATTAAGGTTAAAAGGATTAAATTACATTGAAACATTGGTCACTTAAAAGGTTCAGATCGAATCATCGATCTTATTATTACTGGGTAGCAAAGTGATGCATTACTAGATGTCGCTTTCACCGCTTATAATTTTATAATATGATTTTAAAATTATTGCCAACGTAATAATAACCTATATAGGTCACACACATAGAACGTTATTTAAAAGGGAATTAATTTAAATTTTAAGGATTTAAATATATTAATATGATTAATAGTATTTAAATCATTTAATTTAAATTAAAAGGATAATTTGTATATATGTATATTAATTAAGTAAGACTTAATTAAGATATATATATATATATATAAATTCGGATTTTATAAAATTAGGTTTTGATTTGATTAATTCCTTTTAACTACTATATATATGATATATATAGCAGCCTACTTAGGTAAGATATCATAATTGAAAAACCCTAGCCGCTTCTTAGAGAGAGACTAGAGAGAAAAAAACAGCCTTTAAAATCCATTCCTTTTGGTGGCTAGTACCGCAAGTCCTTCTTATTGCGTAATCGCTCGATTCGCTCGCGGGTGCTGCTCGTGGTGGATACTGTAGAGAGGCTTAATCGGTTTTGTATCAATGCTGGAGATTCGAGGCGCAATGGCTTTTCAGATTCTCTTTTTTTTGTTTATATCCGTATAAATTCTAAACCTCTCAATTAATTGATTTTCGCATGGATCCTGCTTTTAGGTTTCTAAATTGCTTTAAAATTTTAATTTCATTGTATGCTTCGCGTCAAGCTCAACAAAGGGTATCGAGCTACTTATAAAAGATTAATTCAGATTACGGTTTTAATTGTATTCGATATATATGATATATGATGATGCATGTTTACCGATATAAAATTGAATATATGATATTCCGTTGTATGTGTATTCGTAATATATATGATGATATCGTTAATCGTATCTTTAATCTATGGAATAACAATATAACTATTCTAATCGGATAGAAGTAAGCATGAAGAATCGCTTTTAATATGATTAATCAAATCGGAAATATATGATAAATTTCGGTGTATCGTTATTCGCTTTAATATGATTAAATCAAATCGACATATATGATTTGATATATGGGTGTTTTGGTGACCCCCCGTATTATTCGCGAATAAATGGTATGATTGGGAGAAATCGATCGTCAGAATACGATGGTCGTGTCCCTATATTTTATATATAGTTTTTTTAATTATATATAAATTGTTATGTGCTTATTGTGATATGCATGGTGCATGCTATGGCCTTTTGACCATATAGGTTAGTGGTTTTTGGTTTTGAAATACCATTGCATGTCGCGGCCTTTCTATAAATTCTAATGTAATATTCTTCTCATCTAAATCCCTCGAATGTAACTCGAGGTTTTTTTATGTCATGTAATAATCAGAATTGATGAAGATGTCAAGATGGAGAACACAATGGAAAGATGATGATGGAGAGGAGGCGATGCTAGAGGAAGATCCAAGGAAGTTATTTATTTTAAGATCTTTTACCACCTTAGATCGACCTTCAATCTTTCATTAGCTTGAAAAGATCGACAAGTGGATTGGGCCATAATCGTGACACATTTAATTTTGCACTTTATTTATGCTTGTATGTGATATGATATGATTAATAATGTGCATGCTTAACAAGATTAAAATTGGTGAGATCTAAATTAATAAAATCCTCATTAAATTATTAAGTCTAAATCGATGCCTTCCAATGAATAACACTCATCAAGACCTTGATCAATAGATGTAGGTTTGCCAAAGCAAAGTACCCTATTTATCTAGGTAAGATGCGATAGGATAATTGTGATATCCAAACTATTAAAATCATTGGGCCCGACTTAACTAAGTTATCTCAATAAGATTGTGGACTTAGAGGCATAGAGTTTGGTTGGTACCATTAGATGGACTAGAAACAAATGTTGTTTACCAAACTATCCAGAGTTATATATGATATAATTGACAAAGGGTTGTCTACCTAAATAATTATGTTTTGAGAGAATAGCCAAAGCTAACTTAAGGCATAATGAAATATGGATCTTCGCTCACTAGAAAGATTTAATAGAAAATGCTTTCCTAATTAATGGTGAGGGCTATTAATTTGAATAAAATAGTGGGAGGTATATTTTGAATGTACTATTATCAATTATATAATATCAACTCAGAATTTGACTTATTATTGTTGCACTTATAAATTGTAGATATCAAATGGCAAACAACAACAACAACACAAATAGTCTTTCATTACGATCACCCCTGAAAAGGACAAGCTAAGTGGAATTAATTTCTCGATCGGCATAGAACTCGAGGATTGTCCTCAAACAAGAGCGTAAGCTATATGTCCTCGATGGGCCCATTCTCGCAAAGACCAAACCGTCATCGCACCACGCATGGAGCATAATGTTTACAAGAAGCATCAAGATGATGCTCGATGTGAGTCAGGTCATGCTAGCAACCATGAACGCCGAGCTTCGTAAGCAACATGAGTTGATGGATGCTTATGAGATGATCGAGCATCTCAAGAAATTGTTCAAGGGCATGCTCGACAGAGAGGTATGATACAAGCAAGGCGTCAGATCACCGCAAAATGGGTGAACGTGATCCAGCTTGGTCCACATGTGTCGAAAATGATTGGGTATATTGAGTACCTTGATAGGTTGGGTTTTCCAATCACCCTAAGCCCAAATCGAATTTTGTTTTGCAATCTTTGAATGCAGCCTACTCTCAATTTGTTATGAACTATCTTATGAATGAAATTGAGAAACCCCTCATCGAAGTTGTTGAGCATGTTAAGAATCGCCGAGAACAACATGAAAAAGGCAGACCCGCCCCATAATGATGGTGCAAAAGGGGAATGCTAAGGGAAATTGGAAAGGCAAGAAGAAGATAGATCTAAATCTTTGCCAAACCCAATTCCAAAACCAAACAGCTTTAAAACCTAAAGGTGGGGTGGCTAAAGAAGGTGAATGTCACTTCTGTGGGAAAACCCGACACCGGAAAAGGAACCGTCATGCTTATCCGGAAGAAGTGAAGAAAAGAAAAGGAAGTACGACTTCGATTCGTGTATATATGTTATAGAAGTCAACTTATCTACTTCTACATCATGGGTATTGGATATCGGATGTGGTTCTCACATTTGTGTTAATGTGCGTGGACTCAAGGAGTAGAACTTTGGCGAAAAGGAGAGGTTGACCCACGAGTTGGAAATAGAGCAAAAGTTGTCAGACCGGCCGTAGGAACTTATCATTTATCTTTGCCCACCGGGCTAGTTTTAGAATTAGAAGATTGTTATTTTGTGCCCGCTATAAGCAAAAAACATTATTTCGCTTTCTTGTTTGGACAAGAAAGGTTTTTCATTTATAATAAAGAACAATCGTTGTTTGTTTTACTTAAATGATATTTGTTATGGTGTTGCACAATTGTTTAACTGCCTCTATATTCTTGATTTAGAAATGCCTATCTATAACATAAATACAAAACGATTTAAATCAAATGATTCAAACCGACATATCTCTCGGCATCGCTGCTTAGGCCATATAAATGAGAAACGATATCCAAACTCCATAAAGATGGGTTCTTGGATTCATTTGATTTTGAATCATATGAGAAATGCGTAGTCTTGTTTATTAGGCAAGATGACTAAAGCCCCTTTCATCGGACACATGTTGAACCAAGGCTAATATGTATCGGGACTTATACATAGTGATGTATGTGGACCCATGAGTTCGTTAGCAAGAGGTAGGTTTTATTACTTCATTACATTTATCGATGACTTTAGTAGATATGGATATGTGTATCTTATGAGACACAAACCAATCCTTTGAAAAGTTCAAGGAATTCAAGAATGAAGTTCAAAACCAATTTGGCAAAAGCATAAAAGCCCTTCGATCCGATCGAGGAGGTGAATACTTAAGCCAAGACTTTGATGACCTTCTAAAGGAGTGTGGTATTATATCACAACCACTCCACCCGAACACCGCAATGGAATGGTGTATTCGAGAGGAGGAATCGAACCTTGTTGGACATGGTACGCATCAATGATGAGTCATGCAGATCTTCCAATAAGCTTCGGGTCATGCCCCTAGAGACATACCAGATTCACACTTAACCGTGTTCCTACAAAGACGGGCTCGTAAGACACCATATGAAATGTGGACGGGAAACGCCCCCTAGTATGTCGCTCATGAAGATTTGGGGTCATGAGGGTATGCTCAGAAACGCCTCAATTTCGACAAGCTCTGACCCAAATCGACAAATGTAATTTTGTGGGATACCCAAAGGAAACAAAAGGGTATTATTTTTACAAACCTTCCGAGAACAAAGTGGTTGTTGCTCGAATCGGTATTTTTCTAGAAAGAGAATTTGTCTCTAAAGGAAACAAAGGAGGAAAGTAGAACTCAAGAAATTCGAGAACCACAAAATATCATTGAACTCGAAGTTGAACATGAGCAGAACCACAAGAAATTGTGGAAAGTGAACTCGCGCCAAATTACACAAGTCATTCAGAGATCCGTAGGACACGCCAAGAGCCCGAGAGATATTATGGATATCTTGTGACTCAAAAACGCGGCGATGTGATGCTCATAGATCAAGATGAGCCCGCTTCCTACCAAGAAGCTATGAATGGACCAGATTTCGAGAAATGGCTTGAAGCCATGAAATCGAGATGGACTCCATGTATACTAACCAAGTATGGACTCGTTGATCCACCAAGGGTAAAACCAATCGGTGCAAGTGGGTTTTCAAGAAGAAAACCGATATGGATGGTAATGTACAAACCTATAAAGGTCGATCGGTAGCAAAAGGTTTCAAACAAATTCAAGGTGTTGACTATGATGAAACCTTCTCTCCAAAGGGCAATGGTTAAATCCATCAGATCTTACTTGCTATTGCAGCCTTTTTATGATTACGTAAATCGCAGATGGATGTCAAAACCGCTTCCTTAACGGAAATCTCCTCGAGGATGTGTATATGACACAACCGAGGGTTTTGTCACCCAAAGGATGCGGAAAGGTATGTAAGTCGCAATGATCCATTTATGGATTGAAGCAAGCCTCTCTGAGTTGGAATCTTCGATTTGATGAAGCAAACCAAAGAATTTGGCTTTATTAAAATGAAGATGAACCTTGTGTATATAAGAAGGTTAGTGGGAGTCACATCAGTATTCCTAGTATTATATGTTGATGACATATTAATTATTGGGAATGACATTCCTTCCTTACAGTCAGAAAAACATGGTTAGGAAAATGTTTCTCCATGAAAGATTTGGGCGATGTCGCTTACATTTTAGGTATCAAGATCTATAGAGATAGATCAAGAAAATGCTCTACCTAAGTCAAAGTACATATATTGATAAAGTGTTGAAACGGTTCAAAGATGCAAGAGGCTAAAAGAGGAAACTTACCCGTGACTCATGGTGTAAAGATCTCTAAGGCCCAATGTCCTAAATCACAAGATGATGAGGAGCAGATGAGAAAGATCCCTTATGCTTCTAAGAATTGGATCTATTATGTATGCAATGATATGTACTGTTCGGATGTCTCAGATGCTTTGAGCATGACGAGCAGATATCAACCGAATCCGTGAAGGTCATCGACGTTAGCCAAGAATATCCTCGGCACCGAAAAGGACTAAGGATTCATTCTTGGTATATGGAGGTGAAGATTTAACTAGCAAAGAAAGGGTTACACAGATGTTAGTTTCAGACCGACAATGATGACTATAAGTCTCAACCAGTTTTGTGTTTTGCCTTAATGGTGGTGTCAAGAATGAAAAGTTCAAGCAAGAGACAAGAGTCGATTCTACAACAGAGGTCGAGTATATTGTCGCTTTAGTGCAGGTGTACCAAGGAGGTCAGATGGATTAAAAAGTTCATCATCGAACTTGGTGTTGTTCCAACCATTGTTGATCCGGCTGTTTCTATATCGTGATAATAATGGAGCCATTGCACAAAGCTAAGGAACCCAGATCTCACCAACGATCCAAGCATATATATTTAGCGGTACCATCTCATCCGTGAAATCATTGATAGAGGAGATGTACATATAGGAAGAGTGCCAACAGATGATAATGTTGCAGATCCACTAACCAAGGCTTTGCGCAGCAGGCTAACGACGACGGCCACACTAGTTCCATGGGTATTAGATACATGAGTGATTGGCTCTAGTGCAAGTGGGAGATCGTTAGAGTTTATGCCCTAGAGGCCAATTATTTGATATAATTGCTTAACGCTTTTGATATTATATTTGATTGAATAAATATATGATTTTATTATGGTTTTATTTATCGCGTAATATAATTGTTAACATAATAAAATTCCTTAGAATAGTGATACAAATTATATAGTTTCAAGTATGTGACTTGAACATGAGATTATATATTACCATTAGTATCGTTGTTCTTAAATGTCCCTTAGTCGAGTATCATTGTTGATGGGACAACAATGATGCATCGAGACTAGTATGGATCGATCGATGACCAAATCTCATTGGTCATAAATATATGAGATATTAAGTCAATGCATAGGTACATGTTAGAGAACGATGTAATCGGATGCACTCCACCATGAGAATTTTATATGGAGCATTATGCTAAGTGTCATTAGCAAATTCTCATAGTGACAATGATGTAATGGTCCTCCGACCAAATCGCTATATTACTACACGAGAATTTATGTACTTTGATATCATCAAATGTCACCTTTAATAGGGTGGACTATAAAGGTGATTATTGGGTTCATCATTAATCGTGGTGAGAAATATGAGTGATCTAGATGGAATTTAACCATCCTATATATTATGGGTGATATCCATAGGTTTCTTGATCGAGTAGACTATGAAATGCATGGCCATGCTCAAATAGTGATTTGTTTCATATAGTCTACTCATTGATCAAGAAAACTCAGATTAAATTATGAAGAGTATGACACATTCCATGACTCGAGTTTAATCTAGGATATTAAGGTTAAAAGGATTAAATTACATTGAAACATTGGTCACGTAAAAGGTTGCATCGAATCATCGATCTTATTATTACTGGGTAAAGCAAGTGATGCATTACTAGATGTCGCTTCACCGCTTATAATTTTATAATATGATTTTAAAATTATTGCCAACGTAATAATAACCTATAGGTCACACACATGTAACGTTATTTAAAAGGGAATTAATTTAAATTTTAAGGATTTAAATATATTAATATGATTAATAGTATTTAAATCATTTAATTTAAATTAAAAGGATAATTGTATATATGTATATTAATTAAGTAAGACTTAATTAAGATATATATATATATATATAAATTCGGATTTTATAAAATTAGGTTTTGATTTGATTAATTCCTTTTAACTACTATATATATATATATATAGCAGCCTACTTAGGTAAGATATCATAATTGAAAACCCTAGCCGCTTTTTAGAGAGAGACTAGAGAGAAAACAGCTTCAAAATCCATTCCTTTTGGTGGCTAGTACCGCAAGTCCTTCTTATTGCGTAATCGCTCGACGGTTTGTAAGTGTATGCTCGTGGTGGATACCGTGAGAGGCGTTAATCGGGTTTGTATCATGCATTGAGATTCGAGAGGCGCAATTTTGATTTCAGCATTTCTTTTTTTTGTTTATATCCGTATAATCTCTAAACCTCCTCAATTAATTGATTTTCGTGATGGATCCTGCTTTTAGGGTTTCGAAATTGCTTTAAAATTTTAATGCACAATCATTGGTGGACCCCCACAACGGAATTATTATCGGATTGAGAAAATAACAAAAATATTTTATGAAAATAACGACGGAAGTTTCTGAATTAGCTGTTGAAACACACTTGTTAAAGAATAAAGATGTCTGGCGTGGTTGCATAGTAGCACGGTATTGATTATTGATGCTTACGTGAGAAGTCACTCAGTGTTATTCAATTATTGCTACAGTAATTATTGCATAGTATCTCACGTTATTTGATTCAATTATTGTCAATATTTTATATATTATTAAATCAATAATTGAGATGACAAAGTTATTAATATTATTATTTACAATATTAACGATGTCTAGAAGTTACGCGAGGAGAGGTTTGGTCACCTAATTGCGCCAATGATAGCGAAATCCTTATTGGAAAGCCCCTCTTTCCTGGGAACGACCTGGTCGATTAATAGTGTGAATTATAATAATGATGATGAAGTTTATTTTATTATTATTATAAATGTAATAAAATAGAATACTTTTAATAAAGATTTGTTTTATTTGATTATAAATAGAATAAAATATATTTTATTATGCATAGTATTTGCAAAGTGTTTGCATAGTGCCTGCATAGTATTTGCATAGTAAAATCTTTTTATATAAAACAGAATACTTTTATAAAGTTATTTGTTTTATTAGATTTTAAATAAAATATATATATATATTATAAATAGAATATATTATATTTAATTGTATAGTATCCTTTTCATTCTCCTATAAATAGGATGCTTAGTTAGAAAATTGAAAACACACCAGAAATTCAGAGAATTCTTCTTCTATAATCTTGAGTGTATTTCTTTAGAGTTTTAAGAAGCTTTGAGCGTAGAAAATAGTATAAGTTTTCTTCAAGAATATCCTCGCCCTACCAGTCGAAATACTCTTCTATCTAAGGTAAGGGATATTATTTGTTGTACTCGTAAGGGATATTATTTGTTGTACTCGTAAGGGGTATTATTCTTTCGTATTCATGAAGAGAGTTATTTTCTTTCAATACTCGTAAGGGTTGTTATTCCATTCTTTATTATTATATTAGAATAACCTGTCTATATGAAGTACCGCATACATGGTGAAATTCTTCTGTTATTCCATTCTTTATTATTCTATTGGAATAACACATGCATCTTGATCTATCGCATGCACTGGTGAATTACATTGTTATTCCATTCTTTATTATTACATTGGAATAACACATGCATGTGATGATCTATCGCATGCCTGGTGAATTCATTGTTATTCCATTCTTTATTATTCTGCTGGAACATCCTATCTGTGCGGATTACGCATGACCTGGTTCCATTTTTTATTATTCTGTTGGAACTTCCTGTCTGTGCGAATTACGCATGACCTGGTTTCATTCTTTATTATTTTGTTAGAATATCCTGTATGTGTGGATTACGCATGACTTGGTTTCATTCTTTATTACTATGTTAGAATAACCTGTATATGTGGATTACCGCATGCATGGTGAATGATCTTTTGTATTCATTCCTTATTAACTTCTGGAAATAATATGTCTACGTGGATTACCGCATGGCGGGCAAAAATCCATTTGTAGTTTCATATATTCTATTATACTAAGTTAGTTAAAGTTTTGGCTTCTATACTCCATAAAATTAGTAGAATATCCTAGATATTTGCGTTTCATCCAGTATCTTTTCATGGAAATATTCTTTTGAGCATTCTTGAATTTTACTCCATAAAGCAGTATCATGTTGACAATTTGGACATTATTGAGTTCAGGATAAATTAACTTATAAATCTTTAAAATTTATTTTTGAACTTGTTTTATTGAATTTTTATGTCATTGTCATCATCCTCGTGTTTATATTATGTTAAAAGTCATATGTGGCCTGTAGTGCATAGATGGACTTGGTATGATTATGACCAGGGATTATTCGGTATAATCATGACCGTAAAGTTACAAATGATGTGGTAAAAATCCTCATTGGCCCGTAGTGCATTGATGGACAATTGTTGGCATGATCATGACCATTGATGAAAACACGAATATCCTTGGCCCGTAGTGCATAGATAAATCGTGGTCGTGATACTAATGAATATCCTTGGCCGTAGTGCAGGGATGATGTGGATTATTTATTAAGCTGAGTCTCAGCGACAAAAGTGATGAAAAACCTTTTTAAATCATAGAAGATAGTAGATTTTATTCTCTACTTGACTCTTCTAATGGATTGCTTGTTCATTGCAGATTAAACTTGATGTTTGTTATATTTTATCGGGTTTAACAATTGTTGAAGACTAATGATAAATTGTTACGCATTATCTTAGTCATAATATTTCTTCTTTGGGCTAGTTGAGCTCACCCTTTTCTTTCATTGTTCTCTTCAAGAAATGAGAACGTGGCGAGGGACTAGTCGGGGAATGGAGTAGGCGGTCGAGATGATAGCATTAGTAGTCCTCACTATTCTACATGAAATAGTGTGAAAATAAATTTATTGAGGACTTATTTTGAGTTTGAATACTGTCTAGAAGACAATATTTGTATTAAAACTCACAGCTCATGTTGTATATTTAAGGTTGTATTTGTATTCTGTACCATTTATTTGGCGACTCGGAATAGGTGATGTATACCTATTTTGGGGCGCCACGGTTAATATCAAAGCTTAGGATATGATCCTAGTGAGATGTGAGACAAGAACTAGGAGGGGAGAGACGGGGAATTCCTTCGCTAGTATGACCTATCTAAGTTTATTTGGTATTTAATTGGTCGGTCAGAGTATAGGGATAATATGTGATATGTTAATTAACTGTTGTTTTGTGGAAGTGTTTGAAAATGGCAGCTGAAAATGTTGAGATAAGGTATAGACTTCGCAAAAATTTATAATTAACTAACCCGTGCTAACTTCGTTCGGGTTACTCGCTTTTTGAGAAGTCGCAAAAAACACTCTTCCTGAAACCATCGACTTTGTTTTTGTCCGTGTCCGCCTTTGGTGCAACCGGCCCAGCTGGACTTGACTTCACTATACAACAAAATCGAGATAAATGACCTTCTCTTCTTGAAATTTCCACTTCTATTATCTTGGCCATGATTACCACCAAAGTGGTTACCATTCTTGGCATGATAATTTCCCCCACGATGGTTATCATTGTCAGATGGCCGGGTTGCCATTGAATGCGATTATTATCGTGTTGTTGGTCTTTGCCTTTTGGTTGTGCTGACTCATTATTGCGCTCCAATAACTAAGCCCTATTCATAACATCTGAATATAAACAAAGTTTGTGAGAAATGAGGTATTGATGTGTATTGGGTTTTAAACCTCTTAGAAACATTCACATTATTCGCTCCACATTATCGACCAAATGGGATGCAAACCGGGATAACTCCGCAAACTTAGCCTCGTACTGCGATACGGTCATATTATTTTGCTCCATTGCTTATCTCAACATTTTTAGATGCCATTTTCAAACACTGTCACAAAACAAGGGTTAATTGACATATCACATATTATCCCTATACTCTGATCGACCAATTAAATACCAAATAAACTTAGGTAGGTCATACTAGCGAAGGAATTCCCGATCTCTCCCTCCTAGTTCTTGTCTCACATCTCGATGAGGATCATATCCTAAGCTTTGATACCAAGCGTGACGCCCAAAAATAGGTATACATCACCCATCTTGAGTCGCCAGATACATGGTACAAAATATAAATACAACTTAATTATACAAAGGTCGTGTAAACAATACGACAAAACATAAACTGATAGTTTTAATAAGAATATTGTCATCAAGACAATATCCACACTCAAAGGAGTCCTCATTACATTTATTGTCACACTATTTAACAGAATAGTGAGGACTACTAATGCTATCATCTGGACCGTCACTTCGTTCCCCGACTCGTCCCAGCTATATTCTCATTTCTTGAAGAGAACAGTGAAGGAAAGGGTGAGCTCAACTAGCCCAGTAAGCAATATTATGACTAAGATAATGCAGAATAAATTATCATTAGTCTTCAACGATGTTAAACTGATAAACTAAAATAGACATCAAGTTTAACTGTAGCGGAACAAACAATCCATTAGAAGAGTCAAGTAGAGAATAAAATCTACTATCTTCTATGATTTAAAATGTTTTTCATCACTTTTATCGCTGAGACTCAGCTTACTAAATAATCCACATCATCAAATCATCCACGCTTTTCTGAGACGAGGATATTATTTAGTATCATGACCACGAATTATCCATGCACTACGGGCCAAAGATAATCGTGTTTTCATCAACGGTCCTGATCTTGCCATAAAATAATTCATCTTTGCTCCCTTGGCCGAAGAGAATCCATAGCCATAATCATACCAAAAACTGTCCATCAATGCACTACGGGCCAATGAAGACTTTTTCCACATCATTTGTAACATTACGGTCATGATTATACCGAATAATCCCTGGTCATAATCATACCATGTCCATCTATGCAATACAGACCACAGATGACTTTCAACATAATATAAACATGAGGATGATGACAATGATATAAGAATTCAATAAAACAAGTTCAAGAATTATATTATCCAGAAACTAATAACGTCCAAATTGTCAACATGATACTTCTTTGTAAAGTAAAATTCAAGAATAATATTCATGAACAAAAAAATAATTTGGACAGAAAAGAATCAATTTGTCGTCGTAAATAGTATCCCGTGAATAGTATTTCGGGAATAGTACCTCGTGAATAGTACCCCGACGTGAAAAGTACTCCAAATACCCGAGTGAATAATATTCGGGTGAATAATAATTTCGATGAATAGTAACCCATGAATAGTAACTCGTAAATAGTAATCTGGCATGAAAAGTGCCCCGAATACCCGAGTGAATAATACTAGAGTGAATAGTAACCGGGTGAATAGTAACTCGTAACAGAAAAAACCAAATAAAAGGATATTTCATGACAAGTATAAAAGTCAAAACTTTAACCAACTGAGTATAATAAAGAATAGAATAACAAAAGAAATCACCAGGCATGCGGTACTTTGCATAAACAGTTTATCCCAACAGAATAATAAATAACGGAACCAGGTCATGCATAATACGCACCGACAGGATATTCCAACAAAATAATAAAGAATGGAATAACAACAGAAATCAACATGCTTGCGGTACTTCACATAGACAGGTTATTCCAACAGAATAATAAATAACAGAACCAGGTCCGGCGTAAAATGTACAAACAGGATATTCCTACAGAATAATAAAGCGGAACCGAGGTTAAACAAAACGCGTAAACGAGGATATTCCAGCGAGAATAATAAAGAATGAAATAACAAGCGAAATCACTATGCATGCGATAGGCCATGCAGAGACGAGTTATTCCAATAGAATAATTAATGGAACCGGTCGAGCGTAATTAATTGCCAAACCAGGATATTTCGACAGAATAATAAAGAACGAAATAATAGAAGAATTTCACCATGTATGCGGTACTTCGCATAAATAGGTTATTCCAACATAATAATAAAGAATGGAATAACAGAAGTTCTCTTCATGAATACGAAAGAATAACACCTCCTACCTTTGAAAGAAACTGGATATAGGAGTAGTGAGGTAGTAGACTTCTCTTCTTCTTTTTATCTATAGATTTTCTCTCTATAGCTTTTCTCTATAATTTCTCTCTATAATAATTGCTCTATAGCTTTAGTGAATTGGTGAGAAATGAAGAAGAATGAGCTTCTATTTATAGGAAAATATAGTTTTGATTATTGCACGTTTTGGGGCTCGAAATATTACAGTACAATACCTTAATCTTTTTTTTCCTTTTTAATTTAGCCCTGCAAGTATTATCAATCTTGCACCAACTCTCCTAATAGTAAATCATGTGAATCAATAGTAAAATCATGTGACTCAATAGTAAATCATGTGACTCAATAGTTCTAAACATGTGAAAAAATTAATTACAATATAGTACCTCCATCTATACCTCCATCTTTAACTTAGTCATGCAAGTATTATCAATCTTACACCAACTCCCCTAATAGTAAATGAATGTGACTCAATAGTACACACATGTGAACAAATAGTTATATAAGCATGTGAATAAGTAACAATTAATTGCTCATTTATCCGATAATTTACCCGATTTATCAATATTACCCCCAGACATCAATTATCATCTGAATAGATGTCGATTTCAACTAACACCAATAATTCCAACACAATGGAACTATCAAATTCATCTTTAATCAACACAAACTTATTCATCATTAATATTATAACTCACAATATTTAACAACTAAGTCGATTTCTCGGGAAAGGGGGGCTTTTCGATAAGGATTTCTCCTTATTGGCAGCATGATTAAGTGACCAAACCTCTCTCTTGTGAACTTCTAGACATTGTAAATATTGTAATTTAATAATATGAATAACTTTGCCGTCTCAATTATTGATTTAATAATATAACATATTATGCAGATGATACTATGACAATAATCAAATCAATAATATGAGAGATATGATGCAGCAATTACTGTAGTAATAATTGAGTATAATTGAGTGACTTATCACATAAGCATCAATAACTAATACCGTGTGCTACTATGCAACCACGCGTATTACTGTACTTTTACTAACGAGTAGTTCAACAGTTTTAACAGTAAAACTTCCGACGTTATTTTCATAAAAATAATTCTGTCGTTTTATTACTACGACAATACTTCCGTTTGTGGGTTCACCAATGATTGTGCCGTCGTACGGATATTCCCGATAAAAAGAATATTCCCCGACCAAACGAATATTATATAACAACTTGTGTACTTTACAAAATTTATAAATACTACCAACAACTATAACATTATCTCAAATTCACACCATAATATTCAAAAAAATAATTCGAGAAATTTAAATCTTTATTCATAAAATCTGGGGTCTCACAATCTCTCCTCCTTATGAAATTTTGCCCTCGAAATTTTCATGCATTACTGGTATCTTAGAGCAGATGAGGATACCTTGACTTCATTTCAGATTCTAACTCTTGAGGTATAACCTTTGAGTGTTGAATATGATCCTTCTTATCCAAGATTTTAACATGTATCTTCTCATACGTTAAATCCTCTGCTATCTCGTCTAGTTCTAATTTAATAATGTGGTTCGGGTCGTCCACACATTTACGTAACATCGATACGTGAAAAATGTTATGAACACACGACATACTTGGCGGTAAAACGAGTCTATAGGCCACAGTTCCTACTCAATCGAGGATTTCAAATGGGCCAATAAAATTAAGGGTTGAGATTTCCTCTCTTCATCGAGTCTTGCTTCTAGAATAATGCCCTCTTTAACCTTCTTCACATTCATCAGATTCGGGTGTGTAGCGGCTTTAACTTTATCGATTAAAGTCTATTCTACTCGTATATTCGTTATCTTCACGTAGGTTTGTGTAAACGCATACGATCTTCTACTCAACACGTCGGCTACCACGTTCGCTTTCCACGATTGTATTGAATGATACGATCGTAATCTTCAACAAACTCGAGCCAGCGTCTTTGGGCGCATGATCGTTCATTTTAGTTGAAGAAATATTTGAGGGTTTTAGAAATGGGTTTTTGTCTTTGGGGTCGATACAAAATTCGATTTCATGCTCTAGGGTAGGCTAAGAAGTCTTCAAGAATCGCCAGAAATTTATTAATAATAGAAATATCATTCAAAACTGTGACTCTCATCCAAGACTTGGATAGCACATGTAATGAAGGTTTCTCCTAACGGAGTTTTAACCAATAAGTTGAAGTCTAACTTCTCTAAAGTTAAATTTAAACGTTGAGCGCAAGCAAGAGAGATAAAAGAATGGGTAGAATCTGTATTTAATAAGGTCTAGACTTCGCAAAAATTTATAATTAACTAACCCGTGCTAACTTCGTTCGGGTTACTCGCTTTATGAGAAGTCACGAAAAACGCTCTTCCTGAAACCATCAACTTTATCTTTGTCCGTGTCAGCCTTTGGTCCCACCGTCCCAGCTGGACTTGACTTCACTATACGACAAAATCGAGATAAATGACCTTCTCTTCTTGAAATTTCCACTTCTATTATCTTGGCTATGATTACCACCAAAGTGGTTACCATTCTTGGCATGATAATTTCCCCACGATGGTTATCATTGTCCGATGATTTATTTACAGAAGACGATTATTATCGTGTTGTTGGTCTTTGCCTTTTGGTTGTCTTTGACTCATTATTGCGCTCCAATAACTGAGCCATATTCACAACATCTGAATATAAACAAAGTTTGTGAGAAATAAGGTATTGACGTGTATTGGGTTTCAAACCTCTTAGAAACATTCGCGTTATTTTCTCCTCATTATCGACCAAATGGGATGCAAACCGGGATAACTCCGCAAACTTAGCCTCGTACTGCGATACGGTCATATTATTTTGCTCCATTGCTTATCTCAACATTTTTAGATGTCATTTTCAAACACTGTCACAAAACAAGGGTTAATTGACATATCACATATTATCCCTATACTCTGACCGACCAATTAAATACCAAATAAACTTAGGTAGGTCATACTAGCAAAGGAATTCCCCATCTCTCCTCTCTAGTTCTTGTCTCACATCTCGGCCAGGATCATATCCCTAAGCTTTGATACTGTTGTGGCGCCCCAAAATAGGTATACATCACCCATCTTGAGTCGCCCGGATACATGGTACAAAATATAAATACAACTTAATTATACAAGCGTCGTGTAAACAATATGACAAAACATAAAGCGATAGTTTTAACAAGAATATTGTCATCCAGGACAATATCCACACTCAAAGGAGTCCTCATTAAATTTATTGTCACTTTATTTTTGAGAATAGTGAGGACTATTAATCTTTATCATCGGACCGTCACTCCATTCCCAGACTCGTCTCAGACTATATTCTCATTTCAAGAAGAGAAAAGTAAAGGAAAGGGTGAGCTCAACTAGCCCAAAGAAGAAATATTATGACTAAGATAATGCGAATAAATTATCATTAGTCTTCAACGATGTTAAAGCGATAAAATACAATAGACATCAAGTTTAAGCGTAGCGAGTAACAAACAATCCATTAGAAGAGTCAAGTAGAGAATAAAATCTACTATCTTCTATGATTTAAAATATTTTTCATCACTTTTATCATTTGAGACTAAGCTTAATAAATATTTCACATCATCAAATCATCCCCGCACTACGTGGCGAGGATATTATTTAGTATCACGACCACGAATTATCCATGCACTCACGGGCCAAAGTTAATCGTGTTTTCATCAATGATCCCGATCATGCCATAAAACAATTCATCTTTGCTCCCTTGGCGAAGAGAATCCATAGCCATAATCATACCAAAAGCGTCCATCGATGCACTACTGAGCCAATGAAGACTTTTCCACATCATTTGTAACATTACGGTCGTGATTACATTAGAATAATCCTGGTCATAATCATACCAAGTCCATCTATGCAATACATACCACGAGATGACTTTCAACATAATATAAACATGAGGATGATGACAATGATATAAGAATTCAATAAAACAAGTTCAAGAATTATATTATCCGAAACTAATAACGCCCAAATTGTCAACATGATACTTCTTTGTAGAGTAAAATTCAAGAATAATATTCATGCACAAAAAATAATTTGAATGAGAAAAGAATCAATTTTTTGTCGTGAATAGTACCAGTGAATAGTACCTCATGAATAGTACTCGTGAATAGTACCCGACATGAAAAGTACTCCAAATACCCGAGTGAATAATATTGGGTGAATAGTAATTCAAATGAATAGTGTTAGAGTTTATGCCTCAGAGGCCAATTATTTGATATAATTGCTTAACGTTTGATATTATATTTGATTGAATAAATATATGATTTTATTATGGTTTTATTTATTGCGTAATATAATTGTTAACATAATAAAATTCCTTAGAATAGTGATACAAATTATATAGTTTCAAGTATGTGACTTGAACATGAGATTATATATTACCATTAGTATCGGTGTTCTTAAATGTCCCTATCGAGTATCATTGTTGATGGGACAACAATGATGCATGGAGACTAGTATGTGGATCGTTGATGACCAAATCTCATTGGTCATAAATATATGAGATATTAAGTCAATGCATAGGTACATGTTGAGAACGATGTCTTTGGACGGACCCACCATGAGAATTTATATGGAGCATTATGCATGAAGTGTCGTTAGCAATTCTCATAGTGACAATGATGTAATGGTCCTCAGGCACGAAATCGCTATATTACTACCACGAGAATTTATGTACTTTGATATCATCAAATGTCACCTTTAATAGGTGGACTATAAAGGTGATTATTGGGTTCATCATTAATCGTGTGAGAAATATATGAGTGATCTAGATGGAATTTAACCATCCTATATATTATGGGTGATATCCATAGGCCTCTTGATTGAGTAGGACTATGAAATGCATGGCCATGCTCAAATAGTGATTTATTTCATATAGTCTACTCATTGATCAAGAAAACTTCAGATTAAATTATGAAGAGTATGACACATTCCATGACTCGAGTTTAATCTAGGATATTAAGGTTAAAAGGATTAAATTACATTAAAACATTGGTCACGAAAAGGTTGCATCGAATCATCGATCTTATTATTACTTGGGTAGCGATGATGCATTACTAGATCTTAGCTCACTTATTTATAATTTTATAATATGATTTTAAAATTATTGCCAACGTAATAATAACCTATATGAGGTCACATGCGTAGTAACGTTATTTAAAGGGAATTAATTTAAATTTTAAGGATTTAAATATATTAATATGATTAATAGTATTTAAATCACGAATTTAAATTAAAAGGATAATTGTATATATGTATATTAATTAAGTAAGACTTAATTAAGAGATATATATATATAAATTCGGATTTTATAAAATTAGGTTTTGATTTGATTAATTCCATTTAATTACTATATATATATGATATATAGCGACTACTTAGAAAAGATATCATAATTGAAAACCCTAGCCTCTCTTAGAGAGAGACTAGAGAAAAAACGATTTAGGAAAATCCATTCCTTTTTGGTGGCTAGTCATGCAAGTCCTTCTTATTGCTTGAGAATCGTTCGACCCGGTTAGATGCGGCGTTAAATGTGGATACCGTAGAGGGCTTAATCGGTTTGTATTGCGTTGGAGATTCGAGTATGATCGATTTGATTCTCGTTTTTTGTTTATATCTTGTATAATCTCTAAACCTCTGAATTAATTGATTTTCGCATGGATCCTGTTTTAGGGTTTCGGAAATTGCTTTAAAATTTTAATTTTCGCTGTGCGTTTCTGTGCCGAAGCCCAACAAATAGTAACCCATGAATAGTAACTCATGAAGAGTAATCCGACATGAAAAGTGTCCCGAATACTCGAGTAAATAATACTAGAGTGAATAGTAACCGCATGAATAGTAACTCATGAATAGTAACTCGTAACAAAAAATACCAAATAAAATGATATTTCATGATGAGTATAAAAGCCAAAACTTTAACCAACTGAGTATAATAAAGAATAGAATAACAAAAGAAATCACCAGGCATGCGGTACTTCGCATAGACAAGTTATCCCAATAGATTAATAAATAACGGAACCAGGTCAGGCGTAATACGCAGCGACAGGATATTTCAACAGGATAATAAAGAATGGAATAACAACAGAAATAACCATGCATGCGGTACTTTGCATAGAAAGGTTATTCCAACAGAAAAATAAATAACGAAACCAGGTCCAACGTAAAATGTACAAACAGGATATTCCAACAAAATAATAAAGACGGAACCAGGTCCGGCGTAAAACGCACAGACAGGATATTCTAACAGAATAATATAGAATGGAATAACAACAGAAATCACCATGCATGCGATAGACCGCACAGACAGGTTATTCCAATAGAATAATTAATGGAACCAGGTCAGGCGTAATTCGCACCGACAGGATATTTCGACAGAATAATAAAGAACGAAATAATAGAAGAATTTCACCATGTATGCGGTACTTCGCATAAATAGGTTATTCCAACATAATAATAAAGAATGGAATAACAGAAGTTCTCTTCATGAATACGAAAGAATAACACCTCCTACCTTTGAAAGAAACTGGATATAGGAGTAGTGAGGTAGTAGACTTCTCTTCTTCTTTTTATCTATAGATTTTTCTCTATAGCTTTTCTCTATAATTTCTCTCTATAATAATTGCTCTATAGCTTTAGTGAATTGGTGAGAAATGAAGAAGAATGAGCTTCTATTTATAGGAAAATATAGTTTTGATTATTTAACGTTTTGGGGCTCGAGAAATATTACGATACAATACCTTAATCTTTTTTTTCCTTTTTAATTTAGCCCTGCAAGTATTATCAATCTTGCACCAACTCTCCTAATAGTAAATCATGTGAATCAATAGTAAAATCATGTGACTCAATAGTAAATCATGTGACTCAATAGTTCTAAACATGTGAAAAAATTAATTACAATATAGTACCTCCATCTATACCTCCATCTTTAACTTAGTCATGCAAGTATTATCAATCTTACACCAACTCCCCTAATAGTAAATGAATGTGACTCAATAGTACACACATGTGAACAAATAGTTATATAAGCATGTGAATAAGTAACAATTAATTGCTCATTTATCCGATAATTTACCCGATTTATCAATATTACCCCCAGACATCAATTATCATCTGAATAGATGTCGATTTCAACTAACACCAATAATTCCAACACAATGGAACTATCAAATTCATCTTTAATCAACACAAACTTATTCATCATTAATATTATAACTCACAATATTTAACAACTAAGTCGTTCTCAGGAAAGAGGGGGCTTTCCGATAAGGATTTCTCCTTATTGGCGCGCAATTAAGTGACCAAACCTCTCCTTGACAGAACTTCTAGACATTGTAAATATTGTAATTTAATAATATGAATAACTTTGCCGTCTCAATTATTGATTTAATAATATAACATATTATGCAGATGATACTATGACAATAATCAAATCAATAATATGAGAGATATGATGTTAAACAAATTCTTTGTAGTAATAATTGAGTATAATTGAGTGACTTATCACATAAGCATCAATAACTAATACTGGTGTGCTACTATGCAACCATGCCAGTACATTGTACTTTACTAACGAGTAGTTCAACGGTTTTATAACGGTAAAACTTTAGGCGTTATTTTCATAAAAAATAATTACATGCGTTTTATTACTCTGACAATACTTCCGTTTGTGGGTTCACTAATGATCAGGCTTGTTAAATCACGGATATTCAGATAAAAAGAATATTCCCGACCAAACGAATATTATATAACAACTTGTGTACTTTACAAAATTTATAAATACTACCAACAACTATAACATTATCTCAAATTCACACCATAATATTCAAAAAATAATTAGAAATTTAAATCTTTATTCATAAAATCTGGGGTCTCACAATCTCTCCTCCTTATGAAATTTTGCCTCGAAATTTACGTACGTACGTATCTGCGAGCAGTAATGATGGATACCTTGACTTCATTTGATTCTAACTCTTGAGGTATAACCTTTGAGTGTTGAATATGATCCTTCTTATCCAAGATTTTAACATGTATCTTCTCACACGTTAAATCCTCCGCTATCTCGCCTAGTTCTAATTTAATAATGTGGTTGAATTCGTCCACACATTTACGTAACATCGATACGTGAAAAATGTTATGAACACACGACATACTTGGCGGTAAAACGAGTCTATAGGCCACAGTTCCTACTCAATCGAGGATTTCAAATGGGCCAATAAAATTAAGGGTTGAGATTTCCTCTCTTCATCGAGTCTTGCTTCTAGAATAATGCCCTCTTTAACCTTCTTCACATTCATCAGATTCGGGTGTGTAGCGGCTTTAACTTTATCGATTAAAGTCTATTCTACTCGTATATTCGTTATCTTCACGTAGGTTTGTGTAAACGCATACGATCTTCTACTCAACACGTCAGCTACCACGTTCGCTTTCCCACGATTGTATTGAATGATACGATCGTAATCTTCAACAGCTCGAGCCAACGTCTTTGGCGCATGATACGTTCATTTTAGTTGAAGAAATATTTGAGGGTTTTAGAAATGGGTTTTGTACTGGGGTCAATACAAAATTCGATTTCATGCTCTAGGGGTAGGCTAAGAAGTCTTCAAGAATACGCCAGGAAATTTATTAATAATAGAAATATCATCAAAAATCGTGACTCTCATCCAAGACTTGGATAGCACATGTAATGAAGGTTTCTCCTAACGGAGTTTTAACCCGATAAGTTGAAGTCTAACTTCTAAAGTTAAATTTAAGCGTTGGCGCAAAGCAAGAGAGATAAAAGAATGGGTAGAATCAGATTTAATAAGGTCTAGACTTCATAAAAATTTATAATTAACTAACCCGTGCTAAACCGTTCGGGTTACTTCGCTTTTATGAAGTCACTTAAAAACGCTTCTTCCCCTTAAAAACCATCAACTTTATCTTTGTCCGTGTCAGCCTTTGGTCCCACCGTCCCAGCTGGACTTGACTTCACTATACGACAAAATCGAGATAAATGACCTTCTCTTCTTGAAATTTCCACTTCTATTATCTTGGCCATGATTACCACCAAAGTGGTTACCATTCTTGGCATGATAATTTCCCCCACGATGGTTATCATTGTCCCGATGACTGTTACCACCGGTACGATTATTATCGTGTTGTTGGTCTTTGCCTTTTGGTTGTGCTGACTCATTATTGCGCTCCAATAACTGAGCCATATTCACAACATCTGAATATAAACAAAGTTTGTGAGAAATAAGGTATTGACGTGTATTGGGTTTCAAACCTCTTAGAAACATTCGCGTTATTTTCTCCTCATTATCGACCAAATGGGATGCAAACCGGGATAACTCCGCAAACTTAGCCTCGTACTGCGATACGGTCATATTATTTTGCTCCATTGCTTATCTCAACATTTTTAGATGTCATTTTCAAACACTGTCACAAAACAAGGGTTAATTGACATATCACATATTATCCCTATACTCTGACCGACCAATTAAATACCAAATAAACTTAGGTAGGTCATACTAGCAAAGGAATTCCCCATCTCTCCCCTCCTAGTTCTTGTCTCACATCTCAGCCAGGGATCATATCCCTAAGCTTTGATACCAACTGTGACGCCCCCAAAATAGGTATACATCACCCATCTTGAGTCGCCAGATACATGGTACAAAATATAAATACAACTTAATTATACAAACGTCGTGTAAACAATATGACAAAACATAAACTGATAGTTTTAACAAGAATATTGTCATCCAGACAATATCCACACTCAAAGGAGTCCTCATTAAATTTATTGTCACACTATTTAACAGAATAGTGAGGACTATTAATGCTATCATCTGGACCGTCACTCCATTCCCCGACTCGTCCCAGCTATATTCTCATTTCCTGAAGAGAACAGTAAAGGAAAGGGTGAGCTCAAACTAGCCCAAAGAAGAAATATTATGACTAAGATAATGCGAATAAATTATCATTAGTCTTCAACGATGTTAAACTGATAAAATACAATAGACATCAAGTTTAACTGTAGCAGAACAAACAATCCATTAGAAGAGTCAAGTAGAGAATAAAATCTACTATCTTCTATGATTTAAAATGTTTTTCATCACTTTTATCGCTGAGACTAAGCTTAATAAATATTTCACATCATCAAATCATCCCTGCACTACAGGCCAAGGATATTATTTAGTATCACGACCACGAATTATCCATGCACTACGGGCCAAAGTTAATCGTGTTTTCATCAACGGTCCTGATCATGCCATAAAACAATTCATCTTTGCTCCCTTGGTCAAGAGAATCCATAGCCATAATCATACCAAAAGCGTCCATCAATGCACTACGAGCCAATGAAGACTTTTTCCACATCATTTGTAACATTACTACCATGATTACATAATCAATAATCCTCGTCATAATCATACCAAGTCCATCTATGCAATACATACCACAGATGACTTTCAACATAATATAAACATGAGGATGATGACAATGATATAAGAATTCAATAAAACAAGTTCAAGAATTATATTATCCAGAAACTAATAACGTCCAAATTGTCAACATGATACTTCTTTGTAGAGTAAAATTCAAGAATAATATTCATGCACAAAAAATAATTTGGACAGAAAAGAATCAATTTTTTGTCGTGAATAGTACCCCGTGAATAGTACCTCATGAATAGTACCTCGTGAATAGTACCCCGACATGAAAAGTACTCCAAATACCCGAGTGAATAATATTCGGGTGAATAGTAATTTCAGTGAATAGTGTTAGAGTTTATGCCCTAGAGGCCAATTATTTGATATAATTGCTTAACGTTTCGATATTATATTTGATTGAATAAATATATGATTTTATTATGGTTTTATTTACTGCGTAATATAATTGTTAACATAATAAAATTCCTTAGAATAGTGATACAAATTATATAGTTTCAAGTATGTGACTTGAACATGAGATTATATATTACCATTAGTATTTGTTCTTAAATGTCCTTAGTCCGAGTATCATTGTTGATGGGACAACAATGATGCATGGAGACTAGTATGTGGATCGATCGATGACCAAATCTCATTGGTCATAAATATATGAGATATTAAGTCAATGCATAGGTACATGTTGAGAACGATGTAATCGATGGACTCCACCATGAGAATTTATATGGAGCATTATGCGTAAGTGTCGTTAGCAATTCTCATAAGTGATAATGATGTAATGGTCCTCGGAGCACGAAATCGCTTATATTACTACACGAGAATTTATGTACTTTGATATCATCAAATGTCACCTTTAATAGGGTGGACTATAAAGGTGATTATTGGGTTCATCATTAATCGTGTGAGAAATATGAGTGATCTAGATGGAATTTAACCATCCTATATATTATGGGTGATATCCATAGGCCTCTTGATTGAGTAGGACTATGAAATGCATGGCCATGCTCAAATAGTGATTTATTTCATATAGTCTACTCATTGATCAAGAAAACTCAGATTAAATTATGAAGAGTATGACACATTCCATGACTTCGAAGTTTAATCTAGGATATTAAGGTTAAAAAGGATTAAATTACATTAAAACATTGGTCACGAAAAGGTTGCATCGAATCATCGATCTTATTATTACTTGGGTAGCAGTGATGCATTACTAGATGCGCGCCACTATTTATAATTTTATAATATGATTTTAAAATTATTGCCAACGTAATAATAACCTATATAGGTCACACACATGTAACGTTATTTAAAGGGAATTAATTTAAATTTTAAGGATTTAAATATATTAATATGATTAATAGTATTTAAATCACTTAATTTAAATTAAAAGGATAATTTGTATATATGTATATTAATTAAGTAAGACTTAATTAAGAGATATATATATATAAATTCGGATTTTATAAAATTAGGTTTTGATTTGATTAATTCCATTTAATTACTATATATATATGATATATAGCAGCTACTTAGAAAAAGATATCATAATTGAAAAACCCTAGCCTCTCTTAGAGAGAGACTAGAGAAAACAATTTGTAAAATCCATTCCTTTTGGTGGCTAGTACCATGAAGTCCTTCTTATTGCAGAATCGTTCGACGGTTTAGCATGCGGCTCGGTGGATCTTGTAGAGAGGCGTTAATCGGTTTGTATTGCTGAGATTCGAGGTATGATCGATTTGATTCTCGTTTTTGTTTATATCTTGTATAATCTCTAAACCTCTGAATTAATTGATTTTCGCATGGATCCTGTTTTAGGGTTTCGGAAATTGCTTTAAAATTTTAATTTTTCATTGCTGTTCGTGTCAAAGCCCAACAAATAGTAACCCATGAATAGTAACTCATGAAGAGTAATCCAACATGAAAAGTGTCCGAATACTCGAGTAAATAATACTAGAGTGAATAGTAACCGCATGAATAAGAACTCGCTGAATAGTAACTCGTAATAAAAAAATACCAAATAAAATGATATTTCATGATGAGTATAAAAGCCAAAACTTTAACCAACCGAGTATAATAAAGAATAGAATAACAAAAGAAATCACCGTGCATGCGGTATTTGGTGATAGACAAGTTATCCCAATAGATTAATAAATAACGGAACCAGTCAAAGCGTAATACGCAATGATGTGATATTTCAACGGGATAATAAAGAATGGAATAACAATGAAATAACCATGCATGCGGTACTTTGCATAGAAAGGTTATTCCAACGAGAAAAATAAATAACGAAACCAGTCCAACGTAAAATGTACAAAACAGGATATTCCAACAAAATAATAAAGATTTTAACTGTGTCCTGCCAGAAACGCATATGTATGTGATATTCTAATGTAATAATATAGAATGGAATAACAAAGAAATCACCATGCATGCGATAGAATCGCCTTGCATGCTACGAGTTATTCCAATAGAATAATTAATGGAACCAGGTCAGGCGTAATTCGCACCGACAGGATATTTCGACAGAATAATAAAGAACGAAATAATAGAAGAATTTCACCATGTATGCGGTACTTCGCATAAATAGGTTATTCCAACATAATAATAAAGAATGGAATAACAGAAGTTCTCTTCATGAATACGAAAGAATAACACCTCCTACCTTTGAAAGAAACTGGATATAGGAGTAGTGAGGTAGTAGACTTCTCTTCTTCTTTTTATCTATAGATTTTCTCTCTATAGCTTTTCTCTATAATTTCTCTCTATAATAATTGCTCTATAGCTTTAGTGAATTGGTGAGAAATGAAGAAGAATGAGCTTCTATTTATAGGAAAATATAGTTTTGATTATTGCACGTTTTGGGGCTCGAAATATTACAGTACAATACCTTAATCTTTTTTTTCCTTTTTAATTTAGCCTCGCAAGTATTATCAATCTTGCACCAACTCTCCTAATAGTAAATCATGTGAATCAATAGTAAAATCATGTGACTCAATAGTAAATCATGTGACTCAATAGTTCTAAACATGTGAAAAATTAATTACAATATAGTACCTCCATCTATACCTCCATCTTTAACTTAGTCATGCAAGTATTATCAATCTTACACCAACTCCCCTAATAGTAAATGAATGTGACTCAATAGTACACACATGTGAACAAATAGTTATATAAGCATGTGAATAAGTAACAATTAATTGCTCATTTATCCAGATAATTTACCCGATTTATCAATATTACCCCGGACATCAATTATCATCCGAATAGATGTCGATTTCAACTAACACCAATAATTCCAAACACAATGGAACTATCAAATTCATCTTTAATCAACACAAACTTATTCATCATTAATATTATAACTCACAATATTTAACAACTAAGTCGTTCTCAGGAAAGAGGGGGCTTTCCGATAAGGATTTCTCCTTATTGGCGCGCAATTAAGTGACCAAACCTCTCCTTGACAGAACTTCTAGACATTGTAAATATTGTAATTTAATAATATGAATAACTTTTGTTAGTCTCAATTATTGATTTAATAATATAACATATTATTATGCGATGATACTATGACAATAATCAAATCAATAATATGAGAGATATGATGCAAAAGAATTATCAGTAGTAATAATTGAGTATAATTGGTGACTTATCACATAAGCATCAATAACTAATACTGGTGTAAGCTACTATGCAACCACGCCAGACATATTATTTCTTTTACTAACGAGTAGTTCAACGGTTTTAATGATAGAAACTTCCGACGTTATTTTCATAAAAATAATTCACGTGTTTTATTACTACGACAATACTTAGTTTGTGGGTTCACTAATGATTGTCTTGAGTCATCGGATATTCCCGATAAAAAGAATATTCCCCACCAAACGAATATTATATAACAACTTGTGTACTTTACAAAATTTATAAATACTACCAACAACTATAACATTATCTCAAATTCACACCATAATATTCAAAAAAAAATAATTGAGAAATTTAAATCTTTATTCATAAAATCGGGGTCTCACAATCTCTCCTCCTTATGAAATTTTGCCCTCGAATTTTACGACGTACTGGTATCTTTAACAGATGAGGATACCTTGACTTCATTTCTGATTCTAACTCTTGAGGTATAACCTTTGAGTGTTGAATATGATCCTTCTTATCCAAGATTTTAACATGTATCTTCTCATACACGTTAAATCCTCTCCGCTATCTCGCCTAGTTCTAATTTAATAATGTGGTTCGGAATTCGTCCACACATTTACGTAACATCGATACGTGAAAAATGTTATGAACACACGACATACTTGGCGGTAAAACGAGTCTATAGGCCACAGTTCCTACTCAATCGAGGATTTCAAATGGGCCAATAAAATTAAGGGTTGAGATTTCCTCTCTTCATCGAGTCTTGCTTCTAGAATAATGCCCTCTTTAACCTTCTTCACATTCATCAGATTCGGGTGTGTAGCGGCTTTAACTTTATCGATTAAAGTCTATTCTACTCGTATATTCGTTATCTTCACGTAGGTTTGTGTAAACGCATACGATCTTCTACTCAACACGTCAGCTACCACGTTCGCTTTCCCACGATTGTATTGAATGATACGATCGTAATCTTCAACAGCTCGAGCCAACGTCTTTGGCGCATGATACGTTCATTTTAGTTGAAGAAATATTTGAGGGTTTTAGAAATGGGTTTTGTACTGGGGTCAATACAAAATTCGATTTCATGCTCTAGGGGTAGGCTAAGAAGTCTTCAAGAATACGCCAGGAAATTTATTAATAATAGAAATATCATTCAAAACTGTGACTCTCATCCAAGACTTGGATAGCACATGTAATGAAGGTTTCTCCTAACGGAGTTTTAACCAATAAGTTGAAGTCTAACTTCTCTAAAGTTAAATTTAAACGTTGAGCGCAAGCAAGAGAGATAAAAGAATGGGTAGAATCTGTATTTAATAAGGTCTAGACTTCGCAAAAATTTATAATTAACTAACCCGTGCTAACTTCGTTCGGGTTACTCGCTTTATGAGAAGTCACGAAAAACGCTCTTCCTGAAACCATCAACTTTATCTTTGTCCGTGTCAGCCTTTGGTCCCACCGTCCCAGCTGGACTTGACTTCACTATACGACAAAATCGAGATAAATGACCTTCTCTTCTTGAAATTTCCACTTCTATTATCTTGGCCATGATTACCACCAAAGTGGTTACCATTCTTGGCATGATAATTTCCCCCACGATGGTTATCATTGTCCCGATGACTGTTACCACCGGTACGATTATTATCGTGTTGTTGGTCTTTGCCTTTTGGTTGTGCTGACTCATTATTGCGCTTCAATAACTGAGCCATATTCACAACATCTGAATATAAACAAAGTTTGTGAGAAATAAGGTATTGACGTGTATTGGGTTTCAAACCTCTTAGAAACATTCGCGTTATTTTCTCCTCATTATCGAATTCAAATGGGATGCAAACCCAGGATAACTCATGAAACTTAGCCTCGTGATTGCGATACGGTCATATTATTTTGCTCCATTGCTTATCTCAACATTTTTAGATGTCATTTTCAAACACTGTCACAAAACAAGGGTTAATTGACATATCACATATTATCCCTATACTCTGACCGACCAATTAAATACCAAATAAACTTAGGTAGGTCATACTAGCAAAGGAATTCCCCATCTCTCCCTCCTAGTTCTTGTCTCATCTCTCTACCAGGATCATATCCCTAAGCTTTGATATAACTCGTGACGCCCCCAAAATAGGTATACATCACCCATCTTGAGTCGCCAGATACATGGTACAAAATATAAATACAACTTAATTATACAAACGTCGTGTAAACAATATGACAAAACATAAACTGATAGTTTTAACAAGAATATTGTCATCCAGACAATATCCACACTCAAAGGAGTCCTCATTAAATTTATTGTCACACTATTTAACAGAATAGTGAGGACTATTAATGCTATCATCTGGACCGTCACTCCATTCCCCGACTCGTCCCAGCTATATTCTCATTTCCTGAAGAGAACAGTAAAGGAAAGGGTGAGCTCAACTAGCCCAGTAAGAAATATTATGACTAAGATAATGCAGAATAAATTATCATTAGTCTTCAACGATGTTAAACTGATAAAATACAATAGACATCAAGTTTAACTGTAGCAGAACAAACAATCCATTAGAAGAGTCAAGTAGAGAATAAAATCTACTATCTTCTATGATTTAAAATGTTTTTCATCACTTTTATCGCTGAGACTAAGCTTAATAAATATTTCACATCATCAAATCATCCCTGCACTACAGGCCAAGGATATTATTTAGTATCACGACCACGAATTATCCATGCACTACGGGCCAAAGTTAATCGTGTTTTCATCAACGGTCCTGATCATGCCATAAAACAATTCATCTTTGCTCCCTTGGCCGAAGAGAATCCATAGCCATAATCATACCAAAAACTGTCCATCAATGCACTACGAGCCAATGAAGACTTTTTCCACATCATTTGTAACATTACGGTCATGATTACACCGAATAATCCCTGGTCATAATCATACCAAGTCCATCTATGCAATACATACCACAGATGACTTTCAACATAATATAAACATGAGGATGATGACAATGATATAAGAATTCAATAAAACAAGTTCAAGAATTATATTATCCAGAAACTAATAACGTCCAAATTGTCAACATGATACTTCTTTGTAGAGTAAAATTCAAGAATAATATTCATGCACAAAAAATAATTTGGACAGAAAAGAATCAATTTTTGTCGTGAATAAGACCGTGAATAGTACCTCATGAATAGTACCTCGTGAATAAGTACCCAGAACATGAAAAGTACTCAAATGCCGAGTGAATAATATTGGTGAATAGTAATTTCAATGAATAGTGTTAGAGTTTATGCCCTAGAGGCCAATTATTTGATATAATTGCTTAACGTTTCGATATTATATTTGATTGAATAAATATATGATTTTATTATGGTTTTATTTCTTTGCGTAATATAATTGTTAACATAATAAAATTCCTTAGAATAGTGATACAAATTATATAGTTTCAAGTATGTGACTTGAACATGAGATTATATATTACCATTAGTATCGATTTGTTCTTAAATGTCCTTAGTCGAGTATCATTGTTGATGGGACAACAATGATGCATGGAGACTAGTATGTGGATCGATTTGATGACCAAATCTCATTGGTCATAAATATATGAGATATTAAGTCAATGCATAGTAAGTGTTGTTGAGAACGATGTCTTTGGACAGACTCCACCATGAGAATTCTATATGGAGCATTATGCGTAAGTGTCGTTAGCAATTCTCATAGTGACAATGATGTAATGGTCCTCCGACACTGAAATCGCTATATTACTACTACCGAGAATTTATGTACTTTGATATCATCAAATGTCACCTTTAATAGGGTGGACTATAAAGGTGATTATTGGGTTCATCATTAATCGTGTGAGAAATATGAGTGATCTAGATGGAATTTAACCATCCTATATATTATGGGTGATATCCATAGGCCTCTTGATTGAGTAGGACTATGAAATGCATGGCCATGCTCAAATAGTGATTTATTTCATATAGTCTACTCATTGATCAAGAAAACTTCAGATTAAATTATGAAGAGTATGACACATTCCATGACTCGAGTTTAATCTAGGATATTAAGGTTAAAAGGATTAAATTACATTAAAACATTGGTCACGTAAAAGGTTGCATCGAATCATCGATCTTATTATTACTTGGGTAGCAAAGTGATGCATTACTAGATGTCGCTCACTATTTATAATTTTATAATATGATTTTAAAATTATTGCCAACGTAATAATAACCTATAGGTCACACACATAGTAACGTTATTTAAAAGGGAATTAATTTAAATTTTAAGGATTTAAATATATTAATATGATTAATAGTATTTAAATCATTAATTTAAATTAAAAGGATAATTAGTATATATGTATATTAATTAAGTAAGACTTAATTAAGAGATCTATATATATAAATTCGGATTTTATAAAATTAGGTTTTGATTTGATTAATTCCATTTAATTACTATATATATATGATATATAGCAGCTACTTAGAAAAAGATATCATAATTGAAAAACCCTAGCCTCTCTTAGAGAGAGACTAGAGAGAAAACAGTTTCAGAAAATCCATTCCTTTTGGTGGCTAGTCTGTTAAGTCCTTCTTATTGCAGAATCGTTCGACGGTTAGATGCGGCGTTAAAGGTGGATAAGTAGAGAGGAAGTAATCGGTTTGTATTGCGTTGGAGATTCGAGGCGCAGTCAGTTTCAGATTCTCGTTTTTTGTTTATATCTTGTATAATCTCTAAACCTCTGAATTAATTGATTTTCGCATGGATCCTGTTTTAGGGTTTCGGAAATTGCTTTAAAATTTTAATTTTCGCTGTGCGTTTCTGTGCCGAAGCCCAACAAATAGTAACCCATGAATAGTAACTCATGAAGAGTAATCCGACATGAAAAGTGTCCCGAATACTCGAGTAAATAATACTAGAGTGAATAGTAACTGCATGAATAGTAACTCATGAATAGTAACTCGTAACAAAAAATACCAAATAAAATGATATTTCATGATGAGTATAAAAGCCAAAACTTTAACCAACTGAGTATAATAAAGAATAGAATAACAAAAGAAATCACCAGGCATGCGGTACTTCGCATAGACAAGTTATCCCAATAGATTAATAAATAACGGAACCGGTCAAAGAATAACGCAATGACGGGATATTTCAACAGGATAATAAAGAATGGAATAACAACAGAAATAACCATGCATGCGGTACTTTGCATAGAAAGGTTATTCCAACAGAAAAATAAATAACGAAACCAGGTCCAACGTAAAATGTACAAACAGGATATTCCAACAAAATAATAAAGATTTAACTGTGTCCCCGTATTAAAACGCATGTGATGCAGGATATTCTAACGAGTAATAATATAGAATGGAATAACAACAGAAATCACCATGCATGCGATAGATCGCTTGCATGAGTTATTCCAATAGAATAATTAATGGAACCGAGTCAAAGCGTAATTAGACGCACAAGACGGATATTTCGATGAGAATAATAAAGAACGAAATAATAGAAGAATTTCACCATGTATGCAGTGCTTGCATAAATAGGTTATTCCAACATAATAATAAAGAATGGAATAATGTAAGTTCTCTTCATGAATACGAAAAGAATAACACCTCCTACCTTTGAAAGAAACTGGATATAGGAGTAGTGAGGTAGTAGAGACTTCTTCTTCTTTTTTATCTATAGATTTTCTCTATAGCTTTTCTCTATAATTTCTCTCTATAATAATTGCTCTATAGCTTTAGTGAATTGGTGAGAAATGAAGAAGAATGAGCTTCTATTTATAGGAAAATATAGTTTTGATTATTGCACGTTTTGGGGCTCGAAATATTACAGTACAATACCTTAATCTTTTTTTTCCTTTTTAATTTAGCCCTGCAAGTATTATCAATCTTGCACCAACTCTCCTAATAGTAAATCATGTGAATCAATAGTAAAATCATGTGACTCAATAGTAAATCATGTGACTCAATAGTTCTAAACATGTGAAAAAATTAATTACAATATAGTACCTCCATCTATACCTCCATCTTTAACTTAGTCATGCAAGTATTATCAATCTTACACCAACTCCCCTAATAGTAAATGAATGTGACTCAATAGTACACACATGTGAACAAATAGTTATATAAGCATGTGAATAAGTAACAATTAATTGCTCATTTATCCGATAATTTACCCGATTTATCAATATTACCCCAGGACATCAATTATCATCCGAATAGATGTCGATTTCAACTAACACCAATAATTCCAACACAATGGAACTATCAAATTCATCTTTAATCAACACAAACTTATTCATCATTAATATTATAACTCACAATATTTAACAACTAAGTCGTTCTCAGGAAAGAGGGGGCTTTCCGATAAGGATTTCTCCTTATTGGCGCGCAATTAAGTGACCAAACCTCTCCTTGACAGAACTTCTAGACATTGTAAATATTGTAATTTAATAATATGAATAACTTTGCCGTCTCAATTATTGATTTAATAATATAACATATTATGCAGATGATACTATGACAATAATCAAATCAATAATATGAGAGATATGATGCAGCAATTACTGTAGTAATAATTGAGTATAATTGAGTGACTTATCACATAAGCATCAATAACTAATACCGTGTGCTACTATGCAACCACGCCAGACATTGTGCATTACTTTTACTAACGAGTAGTTCAGCGGTTTTAACGATTAAAACTTCCGGCGTTATTTTCATAAAAATAATTACGCCGTTTTATTACTACGACAATACTTCCGCTTTGTGGGTTCACCAATGATTGTCTTGCCGTCAATGCGGATATTCCCGATAAAAGAATATTCCCCGACCAAACGAATATTATATAACAACTTGTGTACTTTACAAAATTTATAAATACTACCAACAACTATAACATTATCTCAAATTCACACCATAATATTCAAAAAAATAATTCGAGAAATTTAAATCTTTATTCATAAAATCTGGGGTCTCACAATCTCTCCTCCTTATGAAATTTTGCCCTCGAAATTTACGACGCATTGCGGTATGCTTAGATGCAGGATGAGGATACCTTGACTTCATTTCAGATTCTAACTCTTGAGGTATAACCTTTGAGTGTTGAATATGATCCTTCTTATCCAAGATTTTAACATGTATCTTCTCATACGTTAAATCCTCTGCTATCTCGTCTAGTTCTAATTTAATAATGTGGTTCGGGTCGTCCACACATTTACGTAACATCGATACGTGAAAAATGTTATGAACACACGACATACTTGGCGGTAAAACGAGTCTATAGGCCACAGTTCCTACTCAATCGAGGATTTCAAATGGGCCAATAAAATTAAGGGTTGAGATTTCCTCTCTTCATCGAGTCTTGCTTCTAGAATAATGCCCTCTTTAACCTTCTTCACATTCATCAGATTCGGGTGTGTAGCGGCTTTAACTTTATCGATTAAAGTCTATTCTACTCGATATTCGCGTTATCTTCACGAGGTTTGTGTAAACGCATACGATCTTCTACTCAACACGTCAGCTACCACGTTCGCTTTCCCACGATTGTATTGAATGATACGATCGTAATCTTCAACAGCTCGAGCCAACGTCTTTGGCGCATGATACGTTCATTTTAGTTGAAGAAATATTTGAGGGTTTTAGAAATGGGTTTTGTACTGGGGTCAATACAAAATTCGATTTCATGCTCTAGGGGTAGGCTAAGAAGTCTTCAAGAATATGCCAGGAAATTTATTAATAATAGAAAACGTGTGCTAATACCGTGTGCTACTATGCAACCACGCGTATTAATGTACTTTTACTAACGAGTAGTTCAACAGTTTTAACAGTAAAACTTCCGACGTTATTTTCATAAAAATAATTCTGTCATTTTATTACTACGACAATACCTCCGTTTGTGGGTTCACCAATGATTGTGCCGTCGTACGGATATTCCCTACAAAAAGAATATTCCCCAACCAAACGAATATTATATAAGAACTTGTGTACTTTACAAAATTTATAAATACTACCCACAACTATAACATTATCTCAAATTCACACCATAATATTCAAAAAAAATATTTCGAGAAATTTAAATCCTTATTCATAAAATCTGGGGTCTCGCATACCTACTCAGAGCTGATGAATATGAAGAAGAAGGTTCAAGAGGGCGTTATTCTAGAAGCAAGAATCGACGAAGAGAGGAAATCTCAACCCTCGATTTAATTGGCCCATTTGAAATCCTCGATCGAGTAGGAACTATGGCTTATAGGCTCGTTTTACCGCCAAATATGTTGTGTGTTCATAACGTTTATCACGTACCGATGTTACATAAATATGTGGATGACCCGAACCACATTATTGATTTAGAACCGAACGAGATAGCGGAAGATTTAACGTATGAGGAAATATCTGTTAAAATCTTGGATAAGAAGGATCGTATTCAATACTCAAAGGTTATACCTCAAGAGTTAGAATCCGAAATGAAGTCAAGGTATCCTCATTTGTCCGGCATACCAGGTACGTACGTAAATTTTGAGGACGAAATTTCATAAGGAAGGGAGATTGTAAAATCCCAAATTTTACGAATAAAGATTTAATTTTCTCGAAATATTTTTTTCAAAATTATGGTGCGGATTTGATATAATGTTAAAGTTGTGGGTAATATTTATAAATTTTGAAAAGTATGCAAGTTGTTATATAATATTCGATTGGTCGGGGAATATTCGTTTTAACACTAATATTATTACGATGGCAACAATCATTGGTGGACCCTATTAACGGAATTATCATTTGATCGAGAAAAACGACAAAAATATTTTATGAAAATAACGCGGAAGTTTTACTGCCGACTGATGAAACACCAGTGTTAAAAGTACAAGAATAATGTGGTTGCATAAGTAGCAATACCAGATGATTATTGATGCTTACATGAGAAGTCACTCGGTTTTGTTCAATTAGTGCTACGAAGAATTGTCGTGATAAGATCTCACATTATTTGATTCAATAATTGTCAATATTTTATATATTATTAAATCAATAATTGAGATGACAAAGTTATTAATATTATTATTTGCAATATTAACGATGTCTAGAAGTTCTGTCAAGGAGAGGTTTGGTCACCTAATTGCGCGCCAATAGGGAGAAATCCTTATTGGAAAGCCCCCTCTTTCTTGGGAACGACCTGGTCGATTAATAGTGTGAATTATAATAATTATGATGAAGTTTGTTTTATTATTATTATAAATGTAATAAAATAGAATACTAGTTATAAAGTTTTATTTTATTTGATTATAAATAGAATATAATATATTTTATTATGCATAGTATTTTTATAGTGCCTGCATAGTATTTGCATAGTAAAATCTTTTTATATAAAATAGAATACTTTTATAAAGTTATTTATTTTATTCGATTATAAATAGAATATATTATATTCTATTATGCATAGTGTTTACATAGATTATAAATAGAATATATTATATTCTATTATGCATAGTGCATGCATAGTGTTTGCATAGTCAAATCTTTTTATATAAAATGTAATACTTTTATAAAGTTATTTGTTTTATTAGATTTTAAATCAAATATAAATATATATATATATATATATATATATTATAAATAGAATATATTATATTTTATTGCATAGTATCCTTTCCATTCTCCTATAAATAGGATGCTTAGTTAGAATTGAAAACACACTAGAAATTCAGAGAATTCTTCTTCTATAATCTTGAGCGTATTTCTTTAGAGTTTTAAGAAGCTTTGAGCGTAGAAAACAGTATAAGTTTTCTTCAAGAATATCCTCGTCCTACCAGTTGGAATACTCTTCTTTCTAAGGTAAGGGATATTATTTGTTATACGCGTAAGAGATATTATTTGTTGTACTCGTAAGGGATATTATTTGTTATACTCGTAAGGGGTATTATTCTTTCGTATTCATAAAGAGAGTTGTTTTCTTTCAATACTCGTAAGGGTTGTTATTCCATTCTTTATTATTATATTGGAATAACTTAATACATCTGCAATCTACCATATACATGGTGAAATTTTTCTGTTATTCCATTCTTTATTAATCTGTTGGAATAACCTGTCTGTGCGGTCTATCGCATGCCTGGTGAATTCTGTTGTTTTTCCATTCTTTATTATTCTGTTGGAATAACCTGTCTGTGCGGTCTATCGCATGCTTGGTGAATTATGTTGTTATTCTATTCTTTATTATTCTATTGTAACATCCTGTTTGTGCGGATTACGCATGACCTAGTTTCATTCTTTATTATTCTGTTGGAACATCCTGTCTGTGCGAATTACGCATGACCTGGTTTCATTTTTTATTATTTTGTTAGAATATCTTGTATGTGTGGATTACGCATGACTTGGTTTCATTCTTTATTACTATGTTGGAATAACCTGTATATGTGGATTACCGCATGCATGGTGAATGATCCTTTGTATTCATTCCTTATTAACTTCTGGAAATAATATGTCTACGTGGATTACCGCATGGCGGGCAAAAATCCATTTGTAGTTTCATATATTCTATTATACTAAGTTAGTTAAAGTTTTGGCTTCTATACTCCATAAAATTAGTAGAATATCCTAGATATTTGCTTTTCATCCAAGATCTTTTCATGGAAATATTCTTTTTGAGCATTCTTGAATTTTACTCCATAAAGCAGTATCATGTTGACAATTTGGACATTATTGAGTTCAGGATAAATTAACTTATAAATCTTTAAAATTTATTTTTGAACTTGTTTTATTGAATTTTTATGTCATTGTCATAATCCTCGTGTTTATATTATGTTAAAAGTCATATGTGGCCTGTAGTGCATAGATGGACTTGGTATGATTATGACCAGGGATTATTCGGTATAATCATGACCATAAAGTTACAAATGATGTGGTAAAACATTTCATAAGATAACACAAGCTTATTCTGACAGCTTTTCTTTCCCAGGTCTAATCCCAGGTTTTAGCAGAACTTCATCCGCAAACCGTCATAACTTACGGACACGAGGATGATCTGCCCAATGTGCCCTGTATTGATCAATACTACATGCAAGAACGGTATTATCATTCACTCTGACCGCCTTGGGCGCATAAAAATTTTCCCATGTTCGGGATGTTCATACTTAGTCGGGAATCCGAACCAAAACAATTTGATTGGATACAAAAAGGTTTTATCATGTTCAACGATATTTCTAAATATGTGTCTAGCTAGTCAAATAGCTTAGACGACTCTTACTTCGTGTATACATACTGGTATCAGTGTATATATATATATATATATATATATACCAACATGTGATTAAATACAATGGTTATCCAAGTGGGGACACTTGGATAGCCACATTTAGAAATTGACGAACAGAATATATATATCTGAATTACCATATAGTACCATGTTGATAATCAATGATCAGATATAACATATATAACAATAGGGTTAATAATCTAGTGCAATAATAATATAATTCTAAAACTTTCTTACTCATGTCCATTGCATAAAGAAAATGCAAAGGTAAAGATACTTGCTCAATAATAATTCGAGTAAGTATAGGAAACTTGTCTGGTCTGCTGCTTACTGTTACGAAAACTTATTTTTATCTTTTATACTGAAACCTATCATTAATAAGATCATTCGATCGATTAGAATAACATACTATAACACATAGCACTGCTTATTGCAGTCAACACATAACCTAATCACCTTGTCACACATATTTAAATCGTTATGAATCACAAACAAATATTAATAATACCAAAATATCTAAGTCCAAAACAATTTACGAAACATGCGATTGTGTACAAGCTACTTTTATCTGTAATTATCGAGTCTAATACTCTACATTAAAGTTCTAAATAACTTAAACATTGGTCAAATTATTTTTAAATGACTTATAATAATTTTTAAACATTTATTATAATTTATCATAAATTTTCGAGGACATCGGAATCATTATTAAATGATTTAAATATTAAACAATTCTATTATCATTAACATTTAATTAATATAAAACTATTAATGAAACCATTGTCAAAATATTAAAGTTATTTATAATAACTCAAAATATTTTCAAAACATTTATATTACCCTTAAATAATTTTTAAAACATTTAAAATTATTTTAAATAATTACTATTAATATTAAAATATTAATATACTATTCCTCAAAATATTAAAAGTCATTTAAGTATAACTTAAAAATATTTTTAATTCATTTATATCCTTTTAAATGATTTTTAATTAAATAAAATCATTTTAAATTATTTATTTAATATAATTATCAAATAAATCCAATATCATTTAATATTAAATTAATATCATTAATATTATTAATTTAATGAAATTTATCACAAAATATTAAAAATAACTTAAAATACTTTCTTATAACATAATATAATTTTAAATAATTTTTTCAAGTATTAAAATCATTTTTAAGCAATTTATTTAATATTATAATTAAATAAATTAAATACAATTAATATTCCAAAAATAATAAATATTAATGAAATATAATCAAAATAATTAAAAACCTATTTTTAGACTTTAAAATAATTTTTAGGAATTTATTATGTATTTTTAATAATTAAAAACTAATTTTCTATAATTATTTAATCAAAATAATAATTTTTGTAAACCAACTGTCGCTAAAGGGCCCTATAACGACGACACTGTCGCTATAGGTGTTCTTGAGTGTTCACCAGTAAACCCAGATCTTCAAACTCAGTGTACAGGGTAGGTAGTTTGACTAGAATTTGATCTATGTTCCTTGTTGTTTCTGGGTTGTCTAATGATATAATATTGTAGTACCGATGTAGTACTACACCCCTAAACAAGTTCCATGGCAAAAACATATCAAATCATCAAGATCTAAGCTACGTAAAAATCGACAGAGCAGTTGTTCTTCATTTTCTGGGTTTTCCAGAAAATGAAGAATAGCTATGGGTGCTATATTTAGATCCTTATAACTTGCACTCTGGTTCTAGTTTGTAAGATCTAATGGTTCATACTTGTAGAATGCATGCCCGGGTACAATAACATATCAACATATCATCATAACAACAACATATACGCGAGATACATGCTGGTCAAAGTCTGTCAGTCGTCATGTTCATCAGTTTTCTGGGGGTTACCCAAAAAACTGATTTCATGGATATTTGACCTCCTTTGACTAGTCACAAAATCATGTACACTTGATATCTAGAGGCACTAAAAGCATGGATCAAGAGTTAAACTAACATACTATAACATGGTTTTAACAAAAAACTCAAAACATCAAAATCATGACAGATCTGGAACCTTAAATATCATGTCAGACACTGAAAACCCATTTCTGGGTTGCCCAGAAATGGTCTGGTCATGGTCGGTCAACGACCTTTGACCAAGAATAACTTGAAATCTAGATCAGATCTAAGTCCAATTCTTGATCCAGATCAAAGGTAGAATTACATACTACAAATACAAAGCTTTAAACAACAAAAACCAAGATCATACAAGAATCTAAAGGCACTGACATTCATTGTCAGACCACAATTTCAAATTTTTCTAGAATTCTAAAAACATCAATTTCGAGCATCTATGTGTTATGGATCTGAGTTATAACAACCCAAATCACTCAATAACATCCTATTACACAACTTTAAACATCTAAACAAAAAGATTAACATGAATCATAAGGATTTTTAGGTTTAGGGTTTATATACCTTTTATGAACCAAATCTTGATCTAATGCATCTGATCTACTACAAGTGTTAATGGGGCTTGATTAGGGAATGGTCTAGCAAGAAAATTTCGGATGTTTGTAGTTGAGAGGGTTTTGGTTGAGTGTTGTGATCAAATGAGGCTTGAATATGACATTCTCTCTCTCATAATCTATATATAATACTTGAATCTAGTGTATTTGTGATGTAAGATGGTTGAGATTGAATGATTAAAGCTTACTTCTAGATCACATGGCTAGCTAGAGTTGGTCACCAACTCCTTACTAGGGTTAGATCTACACTCCACCTCATTAAAATAATAACAAGGGCAATTATATCATTTTGGTACTTACTTTTTGTGGCAAAGTTGTCAATTCATTTCTAACCCTTAGGGTTTGACCCTTAGGGTTTAACCCTAAGGTTCCATAAGCTCTAAATTTAAGATTGTGTATTAAGGGCAAAAATGGAAAACCTAGTTTCTAAAAATGTTGATTAGGGTTCCCTAATCACACTAGGTTTCCTAATCACTTAGGTTTTGTAAATTAGCTATTAATTACCATTAACCTTGCTAAAATTAATACTTAGGGTTTATAACTTAGCAATTAGGATTCTAATTTAGTAATTAGGGTTTCTAGATATTAATTAGGGTTTACCTAATTAACATAAAACATAATAAAGGTCATTAATTACATAACACATAACTTAACAAACCTTACAGTCATATTTAACTCTGTACTATAGTTTATCAGTAATGATAGGGTTTGTACTGTTTTACTATAACTGATCTACAAATTGACATTACACACATATCAGGCATGTCTATATCACTAAAATATAAATAATATTATATTATTATTCTCATTCCTTATTCAAAATCCAGACTTAGGGTTTTGAATTCATATCTGACATAACCTTCATACATACCATTATTAATTAAGTTTAAATAATTAACCTAACCAATATAATAAAATACATATCATAAGAATCATAATAATCATATCATATATACCAAAATCATATTTTTATGGAAAATAAATAATAAATATTTTTATTACAAAATTAATTTATTATAAGAATATAATCTATAATGATCAATAAGTCTAATAAGAAATTATTTACATCTAATAAATAAATTTATTTATCACATAGATACATATACATTACTTTGCACTTATTCCCACCTTTATATAAAAAAAATTAAATCGTAAAAATTTCTTATTGAAAATATTGGGTTCTTACAACTACTATGTGTCTAAGTGCATTTCATGTGATAAGTCATTTTCCAAAGGATAGAAATTGAAAAAAAATACATGCATATGTTACCAGGACAGCGAAGAACACTTGTACGGTGGCAGAATATGCAGAAAGTTGCCCAAACTCAGCAGGTCTGAAGAAGAGCTCTCAGATTTCCTTCACAGCGCAGCTTGAAAATGACTTATGAAAGAAACCTGTAGGCTTTACATAGCCATGGTTAGTCGTAGGTCCACCTGCGGCTACTGTAGGTGTACCTGCAGCACCCCTATATGGGTCCCACACCTCCGGCTCACTCTAGTTAGAGTTGCAAAGGAGGTCTCACAAGCTGAAAAGGCCAAATCAGGAATAAAAATGCAATGCAATTGAGCGGAATAGCCTAGAATCCTGGTTTTCATGGGCCAAAACTTTGGCTCCACATCTAACTCATTGGTATTCGCCTGTATACAAGGTATACTATACCAGTGGCCTCAGCTTTTACAAATCATGCTTGGAAGTACTTCACAAAAGGTCTGACATCGGAGGTGGTCCATGACCTAACACGTATCCCCGTGGGATTATAATGCCGGTTCTTAACTAATGATGTATCTCATGGGTTACAATAACTGGTTACTTAATTGATGATGTATCCCCGACGAGGTTACAACGCCGAAGTTATAAGTTGACAAAGTATCCCCGGCGGGGGTCACAACGCAAGTCTTTCAAGCATCCACATATCCCCGGCGGGGGTTACAGCGCATTCTCAACCAGTGATACACACGTCAATGAAGGTCAAGAAACCTTGAAGTTATCTCAACCGGTAGTAAGTAAACCCATCGAAGTAGCTTATCCATGCCTATTTATCCCTGGTGGGGGTTACAACGCCGAAGTCAAACTTATCCAAGTATCCCCAGCGGGGTGATAAGTGGATTTTATATACACTTATCCGGTATCTTTTACTTGAATTAGTTGTTTATATTCATGTGTATTAGTTACTTTTCATGCATTTTGTGTTCATTTTGTAGGTTATATGTTTGGGAGCATTGTGGGCGACTATTGGTAAGGAAAAGCAAGGAAATCGCAAAGAATTGGTAGGAAAACGCAAAGAAAAGCAATCCGAATATCATTTGGGCTTTCATGTTCATGTTATGTTCTTGGCTTGGAACTTGGACTACATTGTAGAGTGTCTTTGTAGCTTTCTGGAACATCTTGAATCATTCTAATCGGAGTTCAGATGCAAGAGTTATGATCGTTGTACCAACGGACGTCAAACTTCGCTGTTTTGGTTAACCATTTTCATAGCAGTTCCTTCCAGCTCAATTTCAACCTTTATCCGGCCAGAATTTCTCAATCATCAAAGAATGAAAGTTGTAGAGCTCGTCGATATCTTCGATTTGATAGGTGGCAGGCCCCGTAACTCTTTCTGAATCAAAGGTTATGGTCATTTTACTAGAGCAGACTGCAGTAGAAAATCAACCGCGCGGGCGCGCGACTTTATAGTTCATTTCCTGCGCGGCCGCGCGAGTTACAGGAGCAAAAAGACGCGATTTAACACTTGAGCACGGCCGCGCCCAACTTCAGGCCAATTCACGCCGATCGGCGACGACGTCGACGCCGACCAAAGTCGACTTTTTAGTTAAGCAAATTGCAATTGAAGCGTAATTGAGAGGGGAGTTCAATTAGGGCATTTATATTAGACATATTTTTATTATGTAAAAGATATTCCACCCCTTGGGGGCTGAACTCACTCCTATTTTCTTTCGTCAACTTTCAATAAGTAGATTAGAGTAGATTAGGGTAGTTCTTTTCTAGAGTTGATTAGATTGGAGACGTGAAGCAATTGGAAAGCATTAGAGATTCAATCTTGGAGCGGGAGAACAGATTTGCACTTCCATTCTCTACTCTTACTCTCTCTTTGATTCCTAATTGTATCTTATGATGTTTATTCAATATGTGGATGATAGCTCTAATTCAATTATGATTTAAACACTATTCTGAGATTGCAATGGATTCTATGGATTAGTTTAAGCTGATATGTTTCATTGTTAGCCTTATTAATTTCTATGGGATTGTCTATTAAGATTCATGCTTACTTGCTTAGTTGATTGGCCATCAATTACTGTGATAACTCATAAGATCTCGAAAGACGTAGTATGGGTTTAGATCTGATCTTGATAGCTTGTGTTTGTATGTTCTACATGGTGATGGAATGTATGATTAGGTGGCTTAGGAGGATAGACATATACCGAGGCACCATTCGTAGTCAATTGAGAACTTGGGCTTAAACCCTAATTATTTGTAAATCACATAGACATATAGTGGTTTAGGTAATGTGGGTGTTCATGTGTATTCTATCAAATGTGGATTATATGTGATATGGGTATAGTACATTGAGAGATGGCTATACTTTACTTTCGTGTTCTTGGTTAACAATCCGGTACAATTAGTTTGGCTTAACATGAAATGTGTGGATTTGAATGAGTCAATAGATGAAATTGTAATCTCAGGTCTTCATTATCTAGTCTCACTCTAGGAATAGTTAGGTTTATTTTATTTCATAGTTTACATAAAAAAAATATACTATCATTCGTTTAAATAAGACTGAAATGGTTATGGGTTAATGCTTGGAAAACTTTATTAGTTAATTCCCTGTGGATCGATACTCGACTTACTCTGTATTACTTGTTGACGCATGTATACTTGCATGAGTTAGAGTTCTTTTGTTAAAACTAAAAAAGAGGCAATACGGGGGTCACAACGCGATGCAACCATTGATACACACATCAATGAAGGTCAAGCAGCCTTGACAATACACCCAGCAGGGATCTATCCGGTGGTACACACATCAGCGAAGGTCAGGCAGCCCTGATAATACATACTGTTGGCAGTAACTCCTACATGATGATCGGATATGTTATACACATCCTCAAACAGAAAAAGTTTTATCCCCAAAGATCTCTTGTACACAAGAGGCACCTCTATGGAATAGAGGTTTGTGTCTAGGATTCAAGACTTTGGTGATAGCCCCAACGTCAACATCCTTGAAGACTTGGATCGCATGTCCAAGACATTAATGATTGTCATCCCAACAGGATTAACAGGGAACCAACAATCATTTTCACCATGCATCATACATTTGCATCATGTTGTTGCACATAGCATCATGTTTATCCTATTGCATTTCAAGTGTCTAGGATTCATTATCCTATCCATGCCTTGCCTTGTATGAATATGATAAAGAGGGGCATCTGTAGACACTCGAAATTTTTTGCACACCTGTTACTAACATTGCAGGAGGGCAGATTCGTCTTTCGGAGATAACCACGGAAGGCAAGCTCGCATCCATTAGGATACTCTAGGAAGTTCGATCTCAACCGGAAAAACCCCGGGAGTATCATTTCCAACCTCGGAGATAACCCCGAGTTTCATCCTTGGAGATAACCCTAAGGAATGTTGTTGCACTTCCGCCGATAACTCCGAAAATGCTTGTTTCAAATGCATGCTGTCAGCTTCAATCTCAGACCTCCTGCCGAGGCACTCATACCTCGGACTTGAGCTAAACAGAGAAGATAGGCACATTCTGAGATGACCTTGCGGCATTCAAACACTTGCAGCAGTCCAATCTCAGATGTAACCCTGAGCAACGTCTACTTTCAACTCAAACCGGAGATAACCCCGGTGAGGAGTCAAATGTCATTTTGCCACCTCAACACCTGCGCGTCATCTCAACACTTCATACATACATACATACAATAATGTCCTATAAGAACCAAGGAGTTCCAATCCTTAGTGACTATTGCGCGTGGCAGCACATCAGATAGAATTTGAAGCTTGAAGACCATGGGCATGGTCCCCTCTTCTTGACTTCGTACAACCTTTAATCCCATGTCATTGCGTAACTCTCGACACAAGCGGTCTGAAGAAGGTCTTATATACATCGTTCGAATGCTCGGATTGAAGTTCTACAAGTTTGAGCGGACATTACAGTGCACGAGTGCACGTACTTTGAGATGATGGAACCCATTGAGCGGGGCATTTGGCATGACAGCAGTGCATCTGCGGCCGCCATGTAAGTACACTGCAGCTCCTCCCTATAAATAGAGGGCTTGGGGTAGCCATTTAAAAAAAAGAAAGAGGCGAGGAAGCCCTGTCCAATTTGCTCTGTACACACCCAATATTGAGTGTTTCCTCATTTTAACATCTGTTAGCTCACATATTGCTATATTTTTACCGGCGGGAGCTGAGTGTTTATCAATATAGAGTCATAGAAGCCTGCATTGGCAGCCCACTATAAGCCTTCTCACACTCTATAAAGCCTTTTTCTTCATCTTTGCACACACTATTCTACACATTGAGAGTCGTGTTGTGTGCGTATGCCCGGACTTCGGTCCATGGTTTTTATTTCTGTCTGTATATATATACTTATATATGTATATATTTAAATATGGACTAACATTATCGAGTTATGCCTCGATTGAGCCTAGACTTATGTCTGGAGCGTTTACTTGCTTTTATATGTATATATATATACTTATATATATGACTGTTGTCAGACATATCTGATGAGCCTGGATTTTACATCCGGAGCGTTTACCTGCTTTTATATATATATACTTATATATATAATTGTTGTCAAACATATGTCGATGAGCTTTGAATTTTACATCCAAGACATTTACCGCTATATATATATCGCTTTTATATATATATATATATATATATATATTTACATTTCTATCAGCCTGGAGTTTACATCGACGCCTTTTTTCGCTTTATTTACATTTAGTCTCGCTTTGGAGTTTACTTCGTGGCGGTTGATCGCCTTCTTGCTTTTCTTTACATTTAGTCCCTTTGAGTTTACCGTGGCGGTTGATCGCATTCTTCGCTTTATTTACTTTTCTCGATCCCCATGGAGTTGATTAGGTGGTGGTTGATCATGTCTATATATATATATATATATATATATATATATATATATATATATATATTTACCGCTTTTATATATTTACATTTCTGATCCCCCATGGAGCTGCTTCGTGGTGGTTGATCATGTTTGTATATATATATTTATAACTTTTATATATATAACTACTTACTATTTTTCATATAAACTGCAGTATCATGTGAGCCTATGAATCATGTGATCACATATTCATTCTATTGAATCTAGATTCGGTTCCCGTGATGGACATTTTCAGCTGTAAGCAGCTTGTATATTATTTACTGTGTCTGAATTTCCTTGGATGGTTGTCATGCCCATGAGGACTTCGGCATTGCTGTATATTATTTTCTCGAAGATGCCTCGCATCTCAAAAATAAAAGCAAACAAGCCGAACATCTAATAATAAAATGGAAGTATCAAACGCCTCAATTGCTATTGAGCACAGGGTTTGAAAAACCTCTTTTACAAAACCTCATTGCTATATCTTGTTTAAAATTAAATTTTTATATAAATTAAAACCCTCTGCATATAGGTGCGAACGAGGCATAGCACTACTTCCAAATAATTGCACATTGATCCACACACACACACATTCATATAACAGTTTCTTGAAAAGTTGTCGTCACTGTGGCAACACGAATGTCGGGGGGTGCCTAACACCTTCCCTCCTGCATAATCAAGCCCCGAACCTAAATGAATCTCGGTTTCACTGAGACGTTTAGCGTTGTCACATCACCGTCAATGTGTAACCTTTTTTACATTGCATTGGTGCAACCGATTAAAAAACACCAATCGGCATCTTAAAGTCAAATCGTCGACATTACACATGTCGGACCTTTTTCACTTATTTTTTCAAACAAATCTCACATAACAATGAGAACACCAAAGAACAAGTAACGAAAAGGGACAGCTAAAAATCCTGTCGTCGACAAACATACATTCTCAATTCCCTGGTTCTAATACCTTATAACATTGTTCATTATAAATAATGATAATTACATTATTCTTTACCTGTTGCACGAGTGACTTTCATCCGCCACCAAGGATACATAACAGTTCATTAAACTAGTCAATAGTTTAATTAAACTATTCTACATTACAAGTCTTCACTTAATCTTCACGCTCATTCATCTAATGAATGGCACTTCTCCTGGATGCCGAACAGTTTGATCTTTAAGGGATCCTTAAGTTCTTCTACTTGTACGCTGAAAATGTTTTTCATTTAAAGAAAGTGTGAGCATTCAATTGCTCAGCAAGTCATAGCAGTTGAATAAACAACTTCAAGAATTTAAACATTTTTTTAAAACTTCGATAACCGAAAAAAGGTTATGAAGCAGCTTGAATAATAGGAATAATTCTGATTCTTATCATTTTAATACATTAATCACATTCACTTTGAAATACTTTCATTCTTCTCCCTTTTTCATACACATCCTGTCCGGCTAGAATCATTACCACGGACTTAGCAATAATGGTTCATGTATAAAAAGAACATTTTCATTTTGAACAGTTCAATCACAGAATAGTTCATCTCATAGAAACACCGAAGTGTTCAAATTGTGGCTCAAGGCCTCATACGTTCTACCACCTTGTCCAAATATTGCACATTCGCACATAGAAAAAACTTCTCAAGTTTAACATCTGAGAAGTTTAAGAAACTAGCATTCATTTAAAATATGAATGAAGTTAGAAAACTTGCCTTACGCACAGCTACATCTTAAAGTTTACGCTGAACTGCTCATTCCAATTCTTATATAACATATAAGGAAATAACACATACACCAATTAGTCATATACTTGACTTTACGCATTGGTTAACTTAACTTTACTTCTTAGGGTTCACATTCATGCAATCTAAGGTTACGGGACCAACTTTCTTTACCAGTTTACGGCTTCATGACATACGGAGATGTCTTAATCATACGATCATCATTTTTGATGATTTACATTCTTATCTTCTTCTTATAACTCCTCTAGGACTCAGCACACATCATGTCTTTGCTAGTAGTCCATATGGTACTCTAAGTGGTTTCTCACAAATAACCAACAAACAAGTTCTCGTCTCATCTACACTGTCTTTCACAGTAAGTTAGATCGGTTGCCAATTTCGTATATACCTCCGCTCTCTGAAGGAATTGTTTAGCCCAGCTCCCATATATCAACCATCAAAGATTACGATTGTACCACAACCTAAACTTATCTTAACTTATCCGAGCCATTAAAACTATAATGTTCGTTAAGTTAATTTCTCATTCCTTATGGCTTTCTGGCAACTAAATGCCATACCCCAAGATTCATTCTTTATCGTCTAAGTCATACAGTCTTTTGTATACTCAGAACGATCATTCAATATTAATTCTACGCATTCATAACATTAAGCATTTTACGTTACCTTATTTTTATCTTACAACGTCCGGTTCATTCGACTCGGAACATCATCCAAGTTATAAACATTAAATTAGCTTCTTTACATTATGCGTACTTGTCTTTAATTTAGTTCTTCACCATTCACAAGTTTAATCATTGGTCTTCATTACCCTATGGTAAAACCAAACACGGTGTGTAGGTTCTGTCCGTTTAATATTCGCGTACACTCAACCTTTACATCGGCTAAATTGTTTAACGCTTACATTTTATTCTAACATTCTCCATCCGACTCACATTCGACTTCCGTTAATATTATTACCGTTCGTTATGGCTTTCTTGATAATTCATATCTTACTTACTTCTTTCGTTATCCATTACATGAACCCTACATTCATTACTCTTTCTTAATGTCGAAGCCATACAATTCATTGTATGCTAAGATCGATCGTTCATTGCAACTGCGTTGCGTTTACATTCTTTATCTTTTAATCTCGTTTAATCTTTACGTTCAACCTTTATTAAAGGTTTAAATTACTAGTTTAAGTGTTACATTCGATGAACTATATGTTCTTTATCTTTCATTTTACTTTTCCCCAGTAGTTGAGCAATTAAAAGCTCTTCTCTGGGTCGCTCGCACTGCCAGGCGTTGCAAAGATTTGGTTCCTTCTCTCTTCATCGTGCTTCTGGCCGCCACTCACCAAAGATCTTCCTTCTCTGGCCCGGCATCGCAAGTCCACGCCTTCCAAAGCATATTTCATGCCATGCGCCGCCAAGTCTAAAACCTTGAAAAAAATTTCTAAGTGTTGAATTGGTTTGAGACGCTTACTTTACAATCTCATAACTTATTCGTTATAACTCAAAATGAGGTTGTTCCAAAGTCATTCTCTTCCTTATCTTACGTACTGCAACTTCCCTCCGATAGAAATTTAGTCTGAATCCGTTAACATGTCATTCGATTGGCTTAATCTTCATCCTTTGTTCATTTTATGTTATTAACGTTCTTCGTTCGTTCGTCCGTAATTCGGTCGTCTGAACTCTAAACTCGTTCTCTTACATTCTTATGAAACCTCACTCCTTTGGGTTTATTTACACACTTTCTAGTTCTCGTTCATCTTTTACAAAACTTTCTCCATAACTTCGTTATAGCTAAGTTTAATCCGTTCTTCATAAATGTTTCTACCGTTCCTAACCAAGCAATAAATAACTAACTTATACGCGATGGTTTTAAACTTATACATTAACAACAATTATATTACAATGGTTTTAAATTTGTCCATTAACAACGTTCTTCGTGTTTTCGTGTTCTTCGTTCGTTCTTCATTTTTAATCTATACTTTGATTATGATTTCACTTTTTCTTGGAATTTGGTGTTATTAAACACCATTCCTTACTAATTCCACCGAATCATTCATATGATTCATTCAGATTGTTCAAATTCATTACAAAACTTACTTCCTTAAGAAATTTATAAACTAAACTTCTTACTCTTATTTCTTCGTTTTCTCATGATTTCAACCATATGAAAATCATTCTTAACATCTTTTACTTCTATTCTCATTAATCTATGTTTTTAACATATGAAACTTAAAAGAAAATTTAACTTAGAAGTTAGGTTTGGAATACCTTTCTTCTTTATTCTTCTTCCTCTAGACAAAGCCGGTGATTTGCTAGCTTTTCTATTTCACGATCATCTCCGATCCGAGCATTCATGCTCTTTCTCCTCCTACTTCTTCTTCTCCAAGCTCAACAGCTTTCTCTCTCTCTCTCTCTCTCTCTCTCAAAGTGTTGGTTGATTTCAAAGAAATCACCTAACACTTCTCTTTTATAGATTTTCAAAGCTAGAGGCAACATAGTCATTTCAGCCCCAAAGTTACTATTCCCACCTCCTTACTAAACCTCTTTATTATTCACGAAGCTTCTCTTGGAAGCTTCGTGGTTCCGTCTTTCGGGATTTGTCCGACAGTTTTAAAAACTACAATTTTCGGAATCCAAATATTTTTTGATATTTCGTCTTTCCTCTACAGTTTAACTTTTACGCATTCTTCGAAAATTCAAAAAATTGAAAAACACTTTTTGAATATAAGCTTTTCCTTTACGTTTTTCCCTAAGTTAAACAAATGAAAAGTACGTAACAATACTTTTCGTCGTTTTTATTTTGTCCGATTTCTGCACGTTTTTTGAGACAAACTTTTATTGGCTAACTTAACTTTTCACAACATATTATCGTCAAATCTTTTCACAAAATATCATTTTGACATACCGAACTCTCGAAAAGGCTTAGGTTATTCAAACCCTAACCCTTAGGGTTTCGTCGAGTGAATAGTGCATATTCGTCTTTTCCTCGAAAATATTTTTGTTCCCAAAAAAATTTTATTTTCGTCTTGAAAATTCTTACTCGTTCATTCCAGCTCATAGCCAGAATCCTCTTGTTTTATAATCATCCTATGTTCTAGAACGATTAATAAACACATAGCAAAGAATATTATTAATAAAAATTTATTTTATTAATAACTAATTCTTTAAATCTTAAATTCTGGACAATCCAATTTTTCGGGTTGTCACATTAGCGACGGATCGGGCGATGATTCGATCCATCGCTCAATGTTCAGTCCGTCGTTATATGTTGTCCGTCATTATATATTGTCCGTCGCTAAAAGCTAAGACCACGATTCTATATATAGCGACGAAGCGAATCCTCGCCCAGTCCGTCGCTAAAAGGGGGTGAGCAAGGTGAGCTAGATAAGGGACAAGCTTAAGATTCAGATCGTTTTATATATATATATATATATATACAAGTATTTATATATGTAAAGAAGTAAACGCTCCAAATATTATATTTGGGCTCAATCAAACAGAGTTTGATGAAAATATATATATATATATATATATATATATATATATATATATATATATATAAGTATTTATATATATAAAAGAAGTAAACACTTTGAATATTATATTTGGGCTCAATCGAAGCATAGTTCAATAATAATAATAATAATATACATATATACAAGTATTTATATATATAAGCAATAAAAAGTCATGGAATGATGATCCGGGCATACCCACACGACGCGACTCTCAACGTGAGTAGATATATATAAAGAAGTGACAAAATGCTTAAAAATATGAAATATCTTATAGTGGGCTGCCAAGAAGACTTCAGATAGATTTTGATGCCTGAAAACTCGGTTTCCACAGGTTAAATTTTAGTATGTAGCAAAACACGAGCTTACAAGTGTTTAGAAAGAAGAATCACTCGCGGATGGTCCCACATCCGGATTTCGGGACATAGGTACACACCTTCTTTATCCTACGAGACTAACTACATTTCCAAAAGTACCATTTCATAGGTACACCTTCTTTACATTTCGTGGGTTTACCTGTGGCTTCCCGGGTTGCCCTGGACCATGCGGGTCCCATCATCTCAAAGTACGTGCACTCGTGCAATGCGCTGTCCGCTCGAACCTTCATAACTTTCAATTCGGGCATCTGATTAAGGTGTGTCATATCCTTCCGGAAAGCTCTTTCTGAGAGATATGCAATGACATATGGCTTGTCTTTTTTGAATCCGGGAAGATGAGTCCATTACCAAAATAGCATTTTTGGGTCTCCGTCAGGCAGTACTTTGAGCTATTTTGCGTAGTTTGCGCTCGGAAGTTAAGATATGGTTCTTGTAGGTCTTCTTTTGAAGAAGTTTAAGTTGAAATGAGTTGATTTTATTTGAGTTGAGATTAAGTTAGCAAAATGACCATTTTGCCCCTCTCGTGGTTATCTCCGGCTTTGGCGCAATTATAGCAGTCTTTTCCCAATGTTATCTCTAAGATTGGCATGTTGTTGACTCTGACTATCCTCTAGGTTATCTCTGAGGTTAGCTAGACCTCCCAAGGTTAACTCTGGGCTTTGAAGTTGATCTCCCGGGGTTATCTCCGGGGTTGGAACTGACTTTCCCGAGGTTATCTCCGAGGTTGGAGACTGATTCCCGGGGTTATCTCTGGGGTTGGAACTAATGTTGTGGTCCTCCAGGGTTATCTCTGGAGTATGAAAAAGATGTTTTTATCCTCCGGCATAATTACTAATAGGAAAACAAAATTTCGATTGTCTACAGATGCCCCTCTTTATCATGTCCATGCAATGCAATGGAATGGAATGAAAATGATAAAGATTACTAGACACTTGAAATATGATAAGGTATTTTTAATGATGCAAATCGCAATGTAATGAATGTTATAATGAATGTTAAAATATTTTTGCAAATCACAGTTCATAAATCGCACATCGAATTTTGCACTTCACACTTCACTTATGGCTAATTGTACTTCGTAACTCGCACATCGCATTTCGCAAATTGTACTTTGCACATCGTAAATCGCTTTACCATTACCAGTTGTTAATGATGCCTATCCTAGTGTTGACTCCAACGGTTTGACTTTTTTTCAGTGTTGTTGATGCTTGTTTGATGAAGATAAGTTGAGATGTTTTCTATGTCTCTGTTAGGGATGAAGTTCTGAAATCACCGGACCTTCCCGATGCATACGCTGGTAATTTACAACGGAGCCTACCCTGCTGGTAGTTTGACAACGGTGCCTACCATGCTGGTATTTTGACAACGGATCCTACGCTACTGGTAGTTGATTACGCTAACATCGCAAAACTATTTCAATTCCCACTCAAACGGTAGTATCACTGAACTGTCTTGATTTTATGCTCACCCCTTTTTTAGGCGATTTGGAGTTTCTTTTTGCTTCTTGGGTGCTTGTGCCCCATTTCCTTGAGCTTTTCATTCATGAACCCAATTTGAACCCGATGACTGAATCTGCTGACATCCCTGGAGGTGCGAAACTGTTCTTCATTTGCCTTGATTTAAACTTCAGTGTAGAGGCCTCGACTTGTACGGACTTGATGAATGGGTAATATACCCATGAATTGGATTTATTCGGGCTTCATTTATTGTTGTTTTCAAGTCTTTTAGAATAGTTTTTATATGTTTATTTGTTATTTTTTTGTTTGAGGCTAAGCAAGGGCAAGACAGGAATTTCTGCATCATTAAGGACTAAAGCGTAATTGGCTGTAGAAGGACACAGCACCGGGGCGCTGCTTTTAGCACTACACTCAGCGCCGGGGCACTTAGGCCCAGAAAGAATTGATCAAGGCGCGTGCGATAGAGTTAGTAAACAAGGAATATGAGTTTAAAGTGTGAAGAGGTATTTAAGGAAGCAACCAGGTGGAAAAAAGGAACTAACAAAAAAAGTTGGAGACTAATCAAGGAGCAACAGAGAATTTGGGAAATAGAATTCAAGTTGCAGATTGAAGACTGGAGGATTTCTTTTAGAGTTTCTTCTTCTTCTCTGTTTCAATTTTGTAATTCTATTGAGATGATTTTCATGGGATTTTTGGTTTTATTTTCCAGTATGAACTAACTTTTTAATTAAGACTACAAATTAAACCTTTTATATTTATGAATTGATTATTCAATTTAATCCAGTTATTTACGTCAAATTAAATTGTTTATCATATTTGTGTTTATTGATTAATTATTTGGCCAATAATTACTATGTTACACTAGATAGATTCGGGAGATAAAATCTAGGGTTAGAATTGAACGTGATAACATGTATGCTTAATTATTTGCATGAGATAAATAAGTAGGGTTGTGAATTGAATAGGAATATCTCTTTTCATTGCATGTAACAATTGGGAATTGGAACTTAATGAGTTTAATTTTATTATTTTGCATAGGGATATCGCAGAATTAATTAAATTAAATAAGTGTTATTTGACCACTTGGGAAAGGGCTCTTAATAACTAGAATTCTTGTTAACAATTCAGGTGACGTGATAACTGAAGTAATTAGATAATTAATTTGTATTACATAATTGGGGATATTGTAGTCTTAACCTTTATTTATTTGAATCAATTTCTAGAGTAAGACAGTTTTAATTAGTTAATTTTAGTTTTCTTAATTAGAAAATCACAAATTGCAGTTGTTTAAATAAAATTGGATTGATATAGTACTAGTAGTTGGATTTTATTAATTGGAATTCCTTGTGGGTACGACACTTTATTTTACCACTTTATTACTTGATGACTGTGTATGCTTACACAAATAATCGATTGTGAAATCGATCAACAAGTTTTTGGCATCGTTGCCGGGGAATTCTTTATTAATATTAATTCCATATTAGTTATAATCAATTTGGTATTAATTTAAACATTACTTATTTTCATTTTTGTGTTTGTAGAAATTCTTTGTTAGTGTATTCACACTAGATCAAAGGGTAAAAAGGAACTTTTGCCTTACGCAAATGACATTGAGAGAAAGTTCTGGAAATTATGGTTGACTAGTGAGGTTATACTATTGGAAGAAGAACTAGCAGTACAAGAAATTCTAGCAGTCATGGCAGAGGAAGAACAAAAATCACTTAGGGATTATGCCATGCCGACAGTGACAGACATACAGTCCATTATCTGTAAACCGGCGATTAATGCAAATAGTTTCGAGATCAAACCGAGAACGATATAGATGTTACAAAATGCAGTTCAGTTTGTGTGTAGTTCGACTGATGATCCGAATGAGCATATATTAAGTTTCTTGGAAATGTGACACCTTCAAATTCAATAATGTTTCGGAAGACGCAATAAGGTGAGGTTATTTCCGTTCACATTGAGGGATAAAGCTCGAATTTGGTTACACTCATTGCCGCCAGGGTCAATCACATCTTAGGATGACTTAGCTCAAAAATTCTTAGCTAAGTTTTTCCCACCAGCGAAGTCGGCAAAATTACAAAATTATATTCACACTTTTGCACAATTTGACTCAAAAACATTATATGAGGCATGGGAAAGATTTAAGGATATGCTCCGCAAATGTCCACATCATGGAATTCCACAGTGGATGCAGGTTAGAATATTTGTGATGGGTTGCATGCGTCCACATGAGCCAGTAATGATGCAGCAGCAGGTGGAGCAATCATGGCAAAGAGTTTTGATGAGGCTTATCAATTGTTAGAGACGATGGCCAACAAAAATTATCAGTGGCCAATGACAAGGTCTAATCCCCCGAAAACACCGGGAAAGCTCGAACTAGATGCAGTGACAGCGTTAACAGCACAGGTTTCAGCGTTAACTAAGAAGATTAAAACATGGGGTCCACCATCAGTACCGCAAGTAGCAATGGTTTGTGAGTTGTTTGCTGGGAGTCATGCTATAAATCAATATTCCATCAGTGCTGAATCGGCTTAGTTCGTGGGAAGTTATAATAGACCAGCTTAGCCCTATCAAAATAAGAATGTATATAACCCGGGGTGGAGAAATCATCCAGGATCTTCATGGAGTACTAATCAAGCTCAAGCTCCTAGAACGCAAAATCCACCCAGATTTCAGAATCAGACTCAACAACAGCCAGAGAGGAAAACAAATCTGGAAGAAGCATTGGCAAAATTTATTGTAGCTACCGACAAGAGGATGAGTGAGTAAGATAAATTGTTAAGTCAGGTAGATATGAATGTGAAAAGTCAAGCCATTTCGATCAAGAATTTGGAAAATTGGATGGGCACTCCCCAGTGATACTAGGATCAATCCAGGCAGAGATGAACATTGCAAAGCCGTAACTTTACAAAGTGGAAAGGTCCTGCAAGAAACAGTTAAGGATAAGAACAAGATGGACAAAGTAATTTTAGAAAAAGAGGAAGTCTCAGAAACAAAAAATCGACAAGAGGTGGAGGTAGAGAAAAAAGCACCTGAGCAAAGTTTTACATTACCCCCCATACTATATCTACAGAGATTTTAGAAATCAAAGTTAGATAAGAAGTTTTCAAGATTCCTAGAAATTTTCAAAAAGTTTCATATCAACATACCTTTTGCAAAAGTCTTGGAACAGATGCCTAGTTACACCAAGTTCATGAAAGAGGTTATGTCGAAGAAAAGCAAATTGGGTGAGTTTGAGATAGTGGCATTAACCGAAGAAAGCAGCATAATTATACAGAATAAATTACCACCGAAGTTAAAAGATCCAGGTAGTTTTACAATCCCATGCGAGATTGGTAACCAATTTTCGGGAAGAGCATTGTGTGATTTGGGGTCCAGCATAAACTTGATGTCGTTATCCGTCTACACCCAGTTTGGACTTAAGGCACCAAAACCGATAAATATAAGCTTGCAGTTGGCAGACAGATCAGTTACATATCCAAGAGGTATTATAGAAGACGTTTTAGTAAAGTTTGATAAATTTATCTTCTCGGTGGATTTTATTATCTTGGATTGTGAAGTAGACAGGGAAATTCCCATCATCCTCGGGCGACCATTCTTAGCAAAGGGGATAACTTTGATAGACGTACAAAAAGGTGAATTAACAATGCAAGTCAAAGACCAAGAGGTAACCTTTAATGTATTCAAGTTAATGTGATTCCCAAAAGAAGAGGGTGAATGTCTACGGGTAGATGTCATGGAAGAAATAGTAAATCACAAATTCAGCAAAAATCATTTTAATGATCCACTAGAATCTGTTTTGATTGGGATGGACGACTATGATAATGAGGAAGAAATAGATTATGTCAAATGTTTAGATACATTATCAGTTTCCAAGAAGTTCAAACAACCGTTCGACACCCTTAACCGGCCCGAACTGGAAGAGAAAAAGTTTAAGCCATCAATAGAAGAGCCACCAGTGCTAGAGTTAAAACCTCTACCGTCTCATCTGAAGTATGCCTATTTGGGAGAATTTGACACTTTACCAGTCATTGTATTGGCAGATTTAACTGACACTCAAAAAGAAAAAATGTTAATGGTATTGCAAGAGTTTAAAATAGCAATTGGATGGACTATAGCTGATATTCGGGGAATTAGTCCATCATTTTGTATGCACAAGATTTTACTAGAAGAAGGAGCAACAAAGAAGGTTGAATCCCATTATGAAGGAAGTGGTTAAGAAAGAAATCGTAAAATGGTTGGATGCAGGTATTATCTATCCCATCTCAGACAGTTCCTGGGTATGTCCTATTCAATGTGTACCGAAAAAAAGGGGAATGACTGTGGTGAAAAATGAAATGAATGAACTCATCCCCACTAGAACAGTTACAGGCTGGAGAGTTTGTATGGATTACCGTAAATTGAATAAAGCCAAACGCAAGGATCACTTTCCCTTGTTATTCATTGATCAAATGCTGGATAAGTTGGCGAGACATCAATTTTATTGTCTATTAGATGGATATTCCGGTTATAATTAGATTGCCATAGCGCCGGAGGATTAAGAAAAAACCACATTCACGTGCCCTTATGGTACGTTTGCATTCCGGCATATGTCTTTTGGTTTATGCAATGCTCTGGCAACTTTTCAACGGTGTATGATGGCTATCTTCTCGGATATAGTAGAACAGAACTTAGAAGTGTTCATGGATGATTTTTTCATGTTTGGTGATAGTTTTGATCTATGCCTGAAGAATCTGGTTTTAGTTTTGAAGCACTGTGTGGAGACGAATCTAGTTCTCAACTGGGAAAAGTGTCACTTCATGGTGCAAGAAGGGATAATTTTGGGGCATAAGGTTGTAGTAGGGCTAGAGGTCGATAAAGCGAAAATTGAAACGATTGAGAAGCTACCTCCACCAACATTTATGAAGGGAATAAGGAGTTTCTTGGGACACGCGTGTTTCTATAGACGATTCATTAAGATTTTTCCAGAATATCGAAACCCTTGTGTTCACTCTTAGAAAAAGATGCTCTATTTAAGATGGACAAGTTGTGCTTAGACGTTTTTGAAGTATTAAAAAAGAAATTGGTCACAACTCTAATCATAGTGGCTCTCGACTGGACTTTACCATTTGAGCTTATGTCCGGCGCCAGTGACTACGCGGTTGGAGCAGTATTAGGACAGCAACGAGATAAAATTTTGCATACTATATACTACTATAGCAAGACGTTAACGGATGCTCAGTTGAACTACACTACCGCTGAAAAAGAATTATATACGGTAGTATTTGCTTTCGTCAAATTTAGGGTGTATCTAATAAGGACTAAGTTAATCATCTACGCTGATCATTCTGTAATGAAGTATTTGATTGAGAAGAAGGATACCAAACCAAGGTTAATTCGGTGGGTACTTTTACTTCAAGAGTTTGATTTGGAGATCCGGGATAGAAAAGGTACCGAAAACCAAGTGACGGATCATCTTTCGCGACTGGAAAATGCGGAGATTCAGAAAAAAGATGAAGTCATGATTAATGAGATGTTTCCCAATGAACAACTTCTTCAAGTTACAATGACAGTGCCATGGTATGCGAATTACATGAATTATCTGGTTAGTAATGTGTTACCTCCAGATTTGAGTTCGCAACAACAAAAAAAGTTCCTCCACGATGTCCGATAATATTTTTGGGAAGAACCTTTTCTGTTCAAGACTTGTGCGGATCAAATGATTTAACGATGTGTGCCACATGAGGAGGTGGATAGCATATTAAGTTATTGCCACTCATCAGATTATGGAGGTCACTACGCAGGTGATAGGACAGCAGCTAAAGTGTTGCAGTCAGGATTTTTTTGGCCTACTTTGTTCAAAGATGCATATCTCTACGTGTTGAAGTGTGATCGGTGTCAATGAGTTCGTAATATCTCAAAACACAATGAAATGTCGCTTAACACAATTCTTGAGGTTGAGCTATTTTATGTGTGGGGAATCGACTTCATGGGACCCTTCCCATCATCTTTCAATAATTAATACATATTATTAGCAGTGGATTATGTTTCAAAATGGGTAGAAGCCACCGCATTACCCACTAACGATGCCAATGTAGTACAATAATTCCTAAAGAAGAATATTTTCACGCGATTTGGTACACCGAGAGCGATAATTAGTGATGAAGGAACTCACTTTTGTAATAAGTAGTTCACCAAATTGCTCACCAAGTATGGGGTCAGACATAAGATTGCAGCAGCATATCATCCCCAAACCAATGGCCAAGCAGAAGTCTCGAATCGGGAAGTTAAGCGAAATTTGGAGAAAGTTATAAATCCGTCACGAAAAGATTGGGTAATGCGATTAGATGATGCCTTATTGGCCTATCGAACAACTTATAAGAACCCTATCGACATGTCACCTTACAGGATGGTCTATGGAAGAGCATGTCATCTTCCGATAGAGTTAGAACATAACGCATACCAGGCAATTCGTATGCTAAATTTTGACTTACAAGCATCTGGTGAGAAACGATTATTGCAGCTAAACGAGATGGATGAATTCCGGCACAACGCTTATGAGAATGCTAAATTGTATAAAGAAAAGGTCAAGACATAGAACAATAAGAAAATCCTTGATCAAAAATCTGAATCGGGACAAAAAGTAGTTCTATTCAACTCTAGACTGCGGTTATTTCCCAATAAATTAAAATCCCGTTGGTCAGGTCCTTTTGTGGTTGTATCTGTCGCTCCACACAGAGCTGTTGAAGTAGAAGAACCAAATGCAAAGCGAACATTCAAGGTAAACGGCCAAAGGATTAAGCGTTATTGGAGTGGACCTGTCGATCGACAACTAACAGCAACGCATCTCACTGATCCAGCAGTCAATTGAGCATAACAGCAAAGTCGGGCTGACGACTATAAACCAAGTGTTATGGGGAGGCAACCCCAAGATTTTATTCAATATTTGAATTCTTTCAATTTAGTAGTATAATATTTTAACATAATAATGATAATAATAGAATTTTTGTTTGTTTATTGCTAAGTATACATTTGCTTAATGTGTTAGGAAGGGAAGTCAGATGGCACCAAGGATCAAGTCATAAGTTAGCGCCCAAACCAAGAAAGTACAACTAAGCGCCTAAGGTCTTGGCCAATGTAAATTGAAGGCGCCTTGGCCTCCCGGCTCTCTCCAACGAAGAAGACCTTCAGTGCCCCGGTGCTATCCATCAGTAGCCACAAGATAGGCATAGCTCCCCAGCACTCTGAAATAGTTCAATTACAGCGCCTGGTGCTAAGGAATTCTCTCAAAGCTGAAGCACAGCGCCCCGGCGCCCACTCAAGTGCAACTCTCAGCGCCCCGGCGCTATAATGACAGATTTGAAAAATAAAAGGGTTTTAACGCCTTTTAAGGTATTCACCCCCACTATCACTCTTCCGTTTCTAGCACGATATTAATAATCCATATAACTTCCCATTCTCTTCACACTACTCCACTATTCCTCATTGTGCATACTAGTTGATTCTCCTTGGCATCGTACTCGCTTCTATAATTCACATATCTCAGTAATTTTCTTCTCCTGCCAAGGTAAGTCCTATAGTATAGTTAACTTCAGTTATTTCTTATGTGACGCTTGTCATATAATTGAGGTTTGGTTGTCACAACACTGTGCATTATTCTAAGGTTTTGCATGATAGATCATAGAGTTGTGCCAAAAAAGAATTATAGATTGCCCACAAGGTGTTCGACATATTGCCTATATGAAATTTTCTTTACAAATTTCAACCAAAGGTATGACTAACACTAAATTTAATTGCATGTTTGTCGTTCCATTATTGCATGTATATGATTCGAGTAGTATCTCATAAGAGTATGGAGTGATTTCCATAGCACCCTTTGTACTTAACTGTGTTCACACACTTATTATGTTATGGTTCAAGAAGAGGTACACATGAGTTGTAAAGGCATATCATGCAAGGGTTTTCTTTAATGTCAAAGTATCGAATGTATGTTAAGTGTTTTCCAGTAAGTCTGTGTGTAACTATTGTGGTAGTTCAGTTGTTGGCTATTAGATAACTTCACAAATTGACCCTGTTAGTGATACTTCATGTTATTCGGTTCAATTTATGAAACTTCATGGTAGTGTGTGGCTAATTAAATTCCCAAATCATGTTACACATTGCGATCCCAGTTAATAACTTGGGGGTCGTGGTACGGTTATATGATTCTTTGTAATACTTATGCCAAATTATAATACGTGTGTATTTGTTTTCAATGGCAGAGTATTCTAATGGCCTCAAAACGTCAATGAAGAGAGGGTTCTGGTTCATTATCGGCTCCACCGAAATTTGACAACAGGAGGTTCGTGAGTGCCGCAGCCCAAGAACGCTACAACCATATGGCAACACGTTCGCTAGTCCCAAAATGAGGTTTAAGGCCCGACCAAAAAAAAGTTGGGGACATGGCTGTCATGATTGCTGAGCGAAACTGGTTCAATTTCACCAAACAGCTTGACCCGGTGGTCATTACAGTGGTAAAAGAGCTCTACGCCAACGTCTCTGAGCATTTCCACTATGGCATGTATGTGAGAGCAAAAACTATCGAATTTGGTGAAGAGGACATCAATGGTTGTTACCAATTGCCTACGTCGGGTCAGCATAATGAGTACGCCAGTTTTGTGAGCCAAGGACCGAATTATGAAGTGATTATTCGTGAATTATGTCAACCGGGCACAACTTAGACACTACATGAACGTGGAAGCATGACTTTCCCCCACTCACGCCTTAGTCTATATAGAAAGGCTTGGTATGCCTTTATCTGTGCCAAATTAATGCCATACACGCATGTTAGTGATGTCACCAAAGAAAGGGCGATGTTTCTTTATTCTATAGTTCAAGGTATGTAGCTTGACGTTGGTCTGATCATTCAGCAGTCAATCCTGAGGGCTGCACAAGGAGGTACCATGGGAGGGTTATTACACACTTCCCTTATTTGTGCTCTACGTTCTAAATTTTGGGGTAAAATGGAAGTTCGATGAAATGATTCAACCCCTTATGCCGAATTTGGACCATAAAATGATAAGAAGGTACCGGGTGTGGACTGGTGGTTCAAATCACCCCCATGGATTGGGCTTCATAATTCCTCAAGCTGAAGCACCACAAGCTCCTGCTCCACCGGCTTATGGATCCTCATCAGCAGTACCCCATGGTGTAGTTCCTGATGCAGTTCAGCGTGAAATTGACGGGTGGTTTTACAATATTGAAGCTCAAAATGTCCGTCTGTCTGAACATCAAGATGTTATATATGGGTTTATGGTCGACTACTTCAAGGCCCAGACAAATATGTATGCTCATCTTTACCTTGGAGTTGATCTTAGTCACTTTCCAACTGCTCATGTTTTGCATGTGTTTCCCCCTTCTGATCAAGAGATGAGTGACGATGAGAAGGATGCACCCGAGGAATGATCTCGTCAGGGAAGTCCTCTGTTTTAATTGCTATATTTTTTGCATGAGGACATTGCTCATCATAAGTTTGGGGGTATTATAGTTTATTTGCGTTTTAGGATTGCATGTTCATAGTAGTTTGTGGCATTTAGGATAAGAATATATATTAGTTTGTTAAATTTTATGTTAACTTTTAAGTTATTGTGTGCATTTAGTATATCGCATGATTCCAGCTATTAGATAGTTTAAGTCTATTTTTGCTAATGATGAAACTGGAATTGCATAAACAAGTTAAGTGTTGATTACTAAGACTGTGATGTCATTTCTTACCTTGATTTAAATCTTTATCTATTTGAAACTGATATAATCAGGTTAGCACGTTAAGAAACGACCATGTTAGCTGATTAAGTCTAAATGGATTTATAATGGATTTCTAAAGGATAATGCCAGTTGAATAAAAGAATAACAAGAATAGACAGTGATGGCCAAAGTTAGACAAGAACTTAAGTTTGGGGGGAAATTTTGGGGTATATATAAGCTTAAGTAAAAACAAATTGTGGCTAGTCTGGTTTCATGGCCTTTATTACTTGAGTAAATAAGCCCGAGGGGATTGTCTTTACACCTAGCGCCCTAAGGTCTTAATGGTCTAGGAGTCGTTGGTCGAAAACTCGTTAAGGTAGCATTGAAAAGCCCTAAGGGAATAATAAATTGCACAGGCATGAGTATAAAAACAAAAAATATAAAATAAATAAATAAAATGGGAAAAGGAGCAAAAAGCCCCTGTAAGAAGAAAAAATATGTATATAAATATAAAATAATAAAAATAAAGCATAAGTATTCCATCTTGACCCTGGAATTCGGTAAGTGTGTGACTTTAACTGGATATAGCCTATTTTTGGAATTCTCAAGTGTATACTGTGTGATGCCCTCAAAGAAATCTATTATGTTTTTTTATTTAGCCTTTTATTAGTTGGCATGGTTGTTGAGCACACACGCACGATATTAGCAGTAACAGGTTTAGATTTGATGATTGGTTGGGAGATGATTGACCTGTCTTGGTATGATGTACTTGCATGTTATTGTGATTTCTCTGAGGCCTGATAAATATACTTTGTTTTGTTTGACTGTTGGAGTCGTAGGCATGTAGATAGCTACATTTGCATTTGAATTTTGTATTTATTTAGTGCATTATGTTTGGTTGCTTGAGGACAAGCAACGGGTCAAGTTTGGGGGTATTTGATGAATGGGTAATATACCCATGAATTGGATATATTCGGGCTTGATTTATTGTTGTTTTCAAGTCTTTTAGAATATTTTTTGTGTGTTTATTTGTTATTTTGCAGTTTGAGGCTGAACAGGGGCAAGACGGTAATTTATGCATCATTAAGGGCTAAAGTGTTATTGGTTGTAGAATGGCACAGCGTTGGGGTGCTACTTTTAGCACTACACTAAGCGCCGGGGCACTGAGGCCCAGAAAGAATTGATCAAGGCGCGTGCGATGGAGATAGTTGACAAGGAATAGGAGTCTAAAGAGTGAAGAGGTATTTAAGGAAGCAACCAGATGGAAAAAAGGGAACTAAAAAAAAAGCTGGAGACTAATCAAGGAGCAATAGAGAATTTGGGAAATAGAATTCAAGTTGCAGATTGAAGACTGAAGGATTTCTTTTAGAGTTTCTTCTTCTTCTCTGTTTCAATTTTGATTCTATTGATATGATTTTCATGGGATTTTTGGTTTTATTTTCCAGTATGAACTAACTTTTTTATTAAGACTACAAATTAAACCTTTTATGTTTATGAATTGATTATTCAATTTAATCCAGTTATTTATGTCAAATTGAATTGTTTATCATGTTTTGTGTTTATTGATTAATTATTTGGCCAATAATTACTATGTTACACTAGATAGATTCGGGAGATAAAATCTAGGATTAGAACTGGATGTGATAACATGTATGCTTAATTATTTGCATGAGATAAATAATTAGGGTTGTAAATTGAATAGGAATATCTCTTTTCAGTGCATGTAACAGTTGGGAATTGGAACTTAATGAGTTTAATTTTATTATTTTGCATAGGGATATCGCGGAATTAATTAAATTAAATAAGAGTTATTTGACCACTTGGGAAAGGGCTCTTAATAACTAGAATTCTTGTTAACAATTCAGGTGACGTGATAACTGAAGTAATTAGATAATTAATTTGTATTACATAATTGGGGATATTGTAGTCTTAACTTTTATTTATTTGAATCAATTTCTAGAGTAAGACAGTTTTAATTAGTTAATTTTAGTTTTCTTAATTAGAAAATCACGAATTACAGTTGTTTAAATAAAATTGGATTGATATAGTACTAGTAGTTGGAGTTTATTAATTGGAATTCCTTGTGGGTACGACACTTTATTTTACCAATTTATTACTTGATGACTGTGTATGCTTGCACAAATAATCTATCTTGAAATCGATCAACAGGAGTTGACGCAGGTTGACATATTTGATGACGAGGTTTTCATCCACTAGACCTTTTGTCATTAGGCTTCTACTTTTGAGTTAAGGACTTTCTTGAGAATTTTCCCCTTCTTTTGTAGGGGTAAGCTTATGTCACCATGATTTCTTTTAGAAGTTCTCCCCTTTCTTTTGATGAGAGGTTTGATACCGCCTTAAACTCCTTCCCTTTCCTAGAATCGGAAAATGCCCCAGTCCTTTCGCATGTTGATGTCGGGGATTCATATGAGAACCTCTCTTTGTTGACCAAGTCGCGAGTGAGGAATATCCTGCACATCAAAAGAACAAAATGCACCAAAAGTTTGATGTCTTAGCCGTCAGGAATAGTACACTCTTGTGAATAAGGCATTTGAAGTAGAAGTTATGCAATTGAATGAGTTATGAAATTGCAATGAATTTTTGAAGCATCCATGGTCATTATTCATGGGTAGGATTAGATTCAAAAGACTTATCTCCCTATATCAGAGATACTACATCTTGCTCTAGCGTTATTTTTTGCAGAATTGACTTTATATGACACATGCACTATGAGTGACGCAATTCTTAGCAGGGGCTTCATTTCTATGCCTTCGCAAATTTTCTTGATTCTCACTCTTTTTTTCTCTCGCCTAACTTCTCTCATTTTCTTAGGCTATTCAGAATTACCCATGCAATGAGTTTTGGACCAATAACTCCCAAACCGGAGGGCTTTAGGGCACTAGGTGTTAGGACACCCCTTCGGGTTTACTGGCTCAAGTAATAAAGGCCACGCTTCTAGACAAGTTAGGTGATCACTCTATTTGCTTCCTTGCCTGAGTTTAAAAGGTACGTTTTTTTAGGCTCTAAGTCACCCATGTTAGGGAGCGTTAGGCCAGTGACTCCCAAACTAGATGGCTTTAAGGCACCAGGTGTAAAGACACCCCTCGGGCTTAATTACTCAAATAACCTACACCACGATTTGGATCTACTCAGGTTTTGCCTTTTCTTTTTTCAATGCTCGTTTTCTTAGGCGCTAAGTTACCCAATGTAACAAGCGTTGGGCCGATAACTCCCAAACCAAATGGCTTTAGAGCACCAGGTGCAAAGACACCCCTCAGGCTTAATAACCTGAGCAACCTAGGCCACGATTCGAGATATTAGGCTGGCGACTTATCTTTTATCTCTTCATTAATTGCCATTATTTTCGCCATAGCTTCATACCCCACAACTAAGAGTCAGGCCAATCGCAAAGTGCAGACATGCATATAAGGTCGAGTCTGTTCCAAAAAGCGCTTTGAACTAGGATGTCGTGCCCAATCAAAAAGGTTGAATAGTCTTAATTCTCTAATCATTCCCGTAATTGTTACCCCATGAACGCTTATCAGAATTAATCCCAGCAAAAACTTCTTTCTAAGAATACTTAACATGTATATTATCGCTAATGCATGTAAATGGAAACTGAAAGCTCATAAAGAGATGAAAGAGTCATACCTCACATGTGGATTATTAATTTTGAAAATAGTATGATTGGAAAAGACCAAATGATCATACCGAATCACCAGTGAGATGATATGAGGGAAGCTCTGATGATAATGGACCATGCTGATGGTGCTGAATGGTGTATTTCCTCTTTAGGATGGTTGATAAATGCTCCAGTGTTGAGTTATCGTGGTTTCGGAGATTTCCCCAGTCTTGTTGTAAGGGTTCCAATATCGGGTTGTTGCTTAAATTGCCCCAGCCTTACTTGTTGTCTGGGATAGTTGCTTTGATAGATGGGATGATAAGATGCCGAGATAGCAAGAGGCATTTACCTTTGTTCCATATAGTGAACATGTAGTGGACTTGGGCTTTGATGTTTAGGTTTGGAAGTTTCTTTTGAGGGTCAGACCGCACCACTGATGGTTGCCTACGTACTCCCATTGATGGGGGGAGATCAAGTCTACGTAGTTCCTACTTGAGAAGTGTTTATTTGGGTTTTTTTGTTTATTTTGACCGCACCATAAATGGCTGCCTACGTACTCCCAATTATGAGGGGAGATCAGGTCTTTCGTAGTTCAGGCTTGTGGCTGAGACCTGACTAGCTTAATTTTTATTTTTTTTGATTTGTTTTGCTTTTTTTTATTTTTTATTTTTTTATTTTTTTTAATATTTACATGTATTGAAAATAAAATGCATATTGCGAAGAAAGTGATACCATCCCAATATCTTCCTAGAACTCCCAACTTTATCTTCTGGATCTACATCTTCTTGGTTAGTTGAGGCCTGATAGTCCAGTTGTTAGTGGTTATGTTGCCTTCAAGGCTCGCGATAGAGGTTACCTCTTGATTCTGAATGTCTTCACTTATGACCATAACTTGATCGCCTCCTGATTCAGCACTTCCCTCGGGGATGCTCATACTGGACCCATCGCAAAAAGGGATGAACTCTTGATTCTTCAATGGGCTGGCTTCCCCAATAACCTCACCATATTTTCCTTCATATGCTCCTTCACCTTTTTTCTGGACTTGAGAGGATTTGACCATGAAATCTCCCTCGAACTATTGTTGCATTTCTTGCAAGGAACTTTCCTTTTTGGCTTTTTCTCCCTTGCAAAGGATAACTATTTCCTCCTCATCATCCAAGATGATAAAATCAGGAACTTGATTGCTATCTTTGGGCCACAAGATGCTTGAAGTTGGTGGAGGAATCTCCTTTGGGGATTCTCTTATTTCCTCTGGCATTCCCTACATTAGGATCAGTCCACCTTGTGTTCTGTTAAGATTAGTGCTCATAGCCTTCAACTCCTTTGATCTGTCTGTCTCAAATGAACTTCTTAAGCTTTTTATTTCTTTTTTGCCTTTTCTGGTCATTGGGGATTCTATCTTCAACTCTTTATTTTCAATGAGATTCTGGATTTTATGTAGCAAAGACAAACATTCCTCAGTCGCATTCCCAAGTGAGTTATAATGGAAGAGACATATCTTGGTGGAATCATAACTCTTTATCTTGGGATTTGTAGGAGGCAGCAACTCAGTAATCCTTCTTTCGCTCATTAAAAGGTGTAGCATTTCTTCATTTGATTTGCTCAGAGGGGTGAATTTTTGAGCTCTTGTAGAGGTTGTTTGGTCTTTCTTCTTTGAGAATTCGCATTCCCCCGAGCGATTTTTCCATTGGCGAGATCTTCTAGCAATTTTATCATCCCCCTTTTCTTATCCTTTCAGCATGCTTTGATCTTCTTCATTTAGTTGGCTCATCATGGAGAGATATAGGCTTGCATTATAGTTAACCTCTTTTTTCTCGTGGCTTTCTGATAGTTGAGTGAAAAACTGCCTCGTATCCTGATGTTGGCGCACTATCAGCTTAGCTAGAAGATTTACTTGATTCTAGATCATCTCTAACTTTTTCATTACTGTCATACCCTCCTCTGAGTTTTCCCACTCTAGGACATTTGTTCTGTGCCTTTGGGGATATTCCTCCATCCTTCGCATGTACTTAAGATTTGGATACATTTCAGTGCTTCCTGACCCGATCATGTTTACTCCCTCCACATCATGCTATTACAGAAGGTTGGTGTTGACATTTTGTTGGTCAGGTTGTTGGACCACAATACTGCCACTTTCGATAAGATTTTAAATTTTATGCTTTAAGGACCAACAATATTGTGTATCGTGTCCTAGAGACGCTGAGTGGTAAGCACATCTCTGTCTTGGATTGTATCTTTTTCTCCCTGGTTCCAGAGGTGGAGCCACTTCGATAATTTTCTCGTGATCCATTAACATCGCCAATACATTTTCAAGGGAATCGCCCAGTGGAGTAAACACCCGATTTTCTGTTCTTTCAAATTTTCTCTTTCTATCCTGGCATTGGTTGAATGTAGCCTGTTGTTGAAATGGAAGATTGTCTTACTTTTTCCAAATAGGGGGACTATAGGTTGGTCTCCTAGCTTGCCCTTATAAAATAAGGGATACATCTTCATTGCCTTTATTGGGTACCCTCTTAGGATCGCTCACATACTTTCCAGTCTATATATGTTTGGTGACCGCTTCCAAGGCATTAAAATCTTTAATCTTGCCTGCCTTCAAGCCCATCTCTGCCATTTCACCATGTTTGATCATTTTCGAGAATGGCTTTCCTATGCCTGCTAGGATTCTCTCACAGTAAGGAGCCTCTTGGATATCAATAAACACCATTACCATCTCAGTTTCTGTCATTGATGGAATGACTTGCGCTGCCAGATGTCTCCACTTTTGGGAATATTCTCGGAAAGACTCAGTACTCTACTTTTTGACTTTAGTCACTTGGTATCGATCTGGGGCCATTTGTGACTGAAAACTGTATTGATTTAGAAAAGCATGGGCCAATTCTTCCTAGTTGTGGATTTTGGCATTGTCAAGTCGAGCATACCAGGCTTTAGCCTCTCTAGTGAGACTCTTTTGGAAAAGCTGCATTCTGAGGCTTTCATCTTCAGCATAAGACCCAAGCTCGCCAATGTATACTTTTAGGTGTGTATAGGGATCGCCTGCCCCATTGTACTTTTCAAACTCTGGGACTTGGAATTTGTCAGGATATCAAGCCCTTGGGAATATGCAGAGATCTGAATAGGTGACACTTCCATAGTTTCTAGTCCCTTTGATTGACCGGAAGGTTTCCTCCATTTGTTGGACTTTCTTTCTTATATCCCCAGTTTCTTGATCATCCCTGAGTTTTGTAATTTCAGGGGTTTTGTTAGTTCCTTTATTGGAATGAGGTTCAGGTATCTGGGTTTCCATCTTTTTGCCAATACCCTGATTGTCCCTGGTGTGAATGACTCTGGTTGAGTACGCATTATCTAGCCCCGAGTGTTTTTACTTTGTTCTTTTAGAAAGACATCCAATTCTTCTATCTGATTCCTTAATACTTTGAACTCCTCTCGAGAGACAGGAGTAAGATCAGGTGGGGCACTTGTAGCCATGTCTGACTGTGGGCTTAGTGCCTTTTTGGACTTTGAACGGGTAACGGGACCAATCGTTTCCCTACAAAAAGACTATATAGTTTAGTCTTAGGGAAACATGAAATATTACATGCTATGTAATGTGTCCATTTTTTAGGAGTATTATCCTACAAAACGGATGTCTGTTGTTTTAATTACAGGACAGCATGACAGCTTTTGATATGAAAAGGGAATGCATGTTCACATATTCCTTTATATTTTCCATTACATTGAGATTTGACATGGAAATGAAATTACAAGTAATTAAAATTACAAATAATCGAAATGGGAAGGTATGAAGAGACTTCCCTCCGCATTTGGTTTATTAGAGGCAGTCCTATCTTAGGCTACTCTCGCAGCTTTTGGCATGAAGGTTCCTAGATCATCGCAATTTACTCGATGGGAAGTTAATCTGATCTTTCAACTGGAGCGAATCTAGGTGGTGCCTTTCTTAAGCCACGTGGAATTAGTCTCTTGACGAGTCTAGTAATCAAACATCGATGGGATAGCCTCCTGGTGGAGGGACCATACAACATACATTCACATACATCACGTCTCACCGTATGGAAATAATGACATGTGTGAAACACTAATATCACAGGCAGATATGGTGCGAAGCACTAAGTGCATTAAATAAAGCATTAGTATACATCCATTTAATATAAATGCAGTATTCACACACAAATAGATAAAAGTTTGTTTTGAAAAGCTTGAATAGCAGTTTAAGCCCTCTTACTGGAGTCCCCAACAGAGTCGCCACCTGTCGACGTCGGGATTTTTATTTATCCCTTTCTGTGCTTGTCTTTTGGTGTTCTCATTTTGGATGAGTTTTGTTTGAAAAACAAGTTTGAAAAGGTCCGACATGTAAATGTTGATGATTTGACTTTTAGAGCCGCCAGTCGGTATATTTTAAATGGTTATACCAACTCAACCGAGAAAAAGTTTGCACAAAGACCCAATGATTGGACACTGTTTAACTGTTCTTGAAAATCGAGATCCGTTAGGGTTCGAGGGCTTGATTAAGAGGAGGGAAGGTATTAGGCACCCCCCGACTTCCGTAAAAACACGGTTATCGCCACTTTTCATTTAACTTTTATCTACTTGTGTATGTGTGTAGGTCTATGTGCAGTTGTTTGGAAGTAGTCTTATGCCTCGTTCGCACCTATATACAAAGGGTTTGACTTTTGTATAAAAGTTCAATTTTAACATGATATAGCAGTAATGTTTTGTAAAACATGTTTTTGAAACCCTTATGCTCAATAGTAATTGAGGCATTTGATACTTCCATTTTATTAAGTGTTTGGCTTGATTGCTTTTTTTTTTTGAGATTCGAAGCATCTTCGAGAAAATAAGATACATAGTAATGCCGAACTCCTTGTGGGCATGAGAGTCATTTAAGGAAATTCAGATACCATGAATAATTTTTCAAGCTGGCTGCAGCTGAAAATGTCCATCACGGGAACCGAATCTAGATTCAGGAACTGAATATGTGATTACATGATTCCTAGTCTCACATGATAAAGCAATATGTACAAAAGCTAAAACAAAAAACAAGATTTGAATAAATCTAAACTATTTCAGCTTCATCTGTTCTAGTTTAGTCACCATGAACTGGTTAAAGTGAGAAATAGCTAGATTGAGACAAATCTAGCCTGCAGCAAAAGCTAGAAAACGAATTAGATTTGAGTAAATCTAAGTATTCCAGCTTCAACGGTTCTAGTTTAGTCACCATGAACTGGTTAAAGTGAGAAATAGCCAGATTTAGGCAAATCTAACTCGCAGGCTGATAAACCAGTTATATATATATAGATAGATTTCTGAATTACTATCCTAGCATGATTGGTGCTATGGAGTCAAGTTTGCACAATGGACCAGTCCATTTCAATTGCTTTCCTGACTTCACACTAAGTCTTAGTGACCAACATCTATTAAAAGCTTTAACACTAAATATTAAAACAGCAGGAGAAATAACCCAAATGATTGAAGGCTCTCAGCCTATTGCTTTGATTTATAGGATTTATTACAAGACCATGAAAACTAACTTAAATGTTCATGCTCTGAATAAAATTTCTAAAGATCATATATATATATATATATATATATATATATATATATATATATATATCCGTGTGTGTGTGTGTGTGAACAATCAATATGTAAGTGAACTCGAGCGAGACTTGAAAATATAAATATATATATATATATATATGGGGTTCCATCCACAGCAACCCCTTTTTGGCCTGTTGAAATTTCGGCTAGAGCAAAAAAAATTAAAAAAAAAATTCATTGAGCCAAAATATGGGTTTGCTTCACAAGAAATCCTAGTTCTGGATGGAACCCCTATATATATATATATATATATATATATATATATATATATATATATATATATATATATATATATATATAATTAGTAAATGCACAAGATGTATATCAGTGCTCAATAAAATTGAGTTTGATAGAAAGATGTATATACATAAGTATTTATATATATTCAAAAGCAATAAACGCTCCGGATGTATATTCAGGCTCAATCATACAGAATTTTATGACAAGATATATATATATATATATATATATATAAGCAATAAAAAGTCACGGATCGACGATCCGGGCATACCCACACGACGCGACTCTCATTGTGAGTAGATATATAAATATATACAGAAGTGACAAAAAGCTTAAAAATCTGAAACATCTTACAGTGTGTAAGACCCCAACTTATAATAAATAAAATTAAATTTTCCTCTATTCATTATTCTAAATTAATAATGGTTAATTTGATATAATGCTTTGGTTATAGGTGAAATGTGCAAATTTTACAAAATAAGCAAGTGGTTATAAAATATTTCTTTTGTCGGGGAATATTCATTTGGTCGTGGAATATTCTTTTTTTGTAAAGAATATCCAAATGCATTGACGTTGCTTGATCAATTGTGGGCCCCATAGCGGAATAATTAATCGGATGAAAAAATGACAAAGTTTGAGTTTTTATAAATAACTTGGCGTAGTTATTCCAATTAACTCTTGTTGGAATACACGGTTATTAACATACGATGTCTGGCGTAGTTGCACAAGATAGCTTTACGGTATTGCACAATATAGTTAAATTATTGATTCTTACGTGAAGACACTACTCAATAATTATTCACGATGATTCTTATTCAATATTTTATTTTATTGATTCAATAATTGTTGCGTTGATAGTTTATATTATTGTTGTTTCAAAAGCATCCTTCGCATGAAGATTTCCCATTATCGGATCAATAATTCATATTATTTGAATAATATTATTAGATAGCATTATTGGCAATGTCTAGAAAGTTACATCGAGGAGAGGTTTGGTCATCTAATTATGCGCCAAGATGAGGAGAAATCCTTATCGAAAAGCCCATTCTTTCTGAGGAGCGGCTGGTTGTCATAATTGTGATTACGTAATATTATTTGGGAATAATTAATTATTGATTTATATGATAAGGAAATATTTATTTGATGTGGATATAAATGATGGATTTATTTATTTTATATGGTTATTAATGAAAGAATTAATGCTAAGATATTTTATCAGTATTTTATTAGATTGGAGGTATTAAAAATCACCTGTTTGTAGATTTCGGATATTTTTACATTTGGAATTTGGAAAACTTTCTTACGTAAAGTTGTAGAAATTGATTTAAGTGTGGAATGGACATAAAATTCGTATTTTTCTAATAAACGGGCTATTTTTTATGAATTATTAAAGTTTCTAATTATTGTTTAAATCATAAAATATTTTGGAAAATTCTAGAATTGGTTGGTGAGAAATGTGCTCAATTGAATTTCAAATGTGGTGGGTGGAAATAGTAGTAGGTAAAGCTATCAGGTAGCAGGTCAAGTCTGCTTCGGCGTGCTAACATTTTCCTATAAATAGAGGGCTAAGTTAGAATTGAAAATCACACTAGAAACAAGTTTTCTCTATTTCTCTCTCTATATTATCGAGCGTATTTTGTGAGTATTTAGATACTTTGAGAGTTGCTGTTCAGTACAAGTTTCATTCAGCATCATATCCGTTATTTCATTCTGAAGTACTGTTTCTTTGAGGTAAGGGATGTTATTTTCTTGTTAAATGATATTATTTTCTTCAATATCATTATGCCGAAATATTGGTGAACTTTTTAATCAAATTTGGAACTTTTTGTGTCGGAGTTACTATTCACGTATACGGCACTATTCACATATACGGCACTATTCACAGAAAAATAAAATTTTTTCATTTTTGTCTAAGATGTCTTTTATGGTTACTATCTTTGATTGTATCCATGTTTTAATCTTTATTTTTGAATTCTGCTTAACAATTGGTTATTATGAAGTATTATTGATCTTGGATAAACTGTTATACGAATCTCTAATATTTGTCCTTCTGTCTCACTGGATTCATTTTCTTTAAAATATTTTTCATCATCCTCAGTCTTAAATGATGATATTATTGAATATCTTTGGCCCGTAGTACAATGATGAACAGGTGTTAAGATGAACATGACGAATTGGTGATATAAATGAATATCTTTGGCTTTTGTAGCAAAAGATGAATGATTAACTGATGAATATCTTTGGCCTGTAGTGCAAAGATGAATATTTGATTAAAGATGTATATTGATTGATGTTACAGGTATAAAATATTGATGATGGACTTTTAAATCTTATAAGATAATAGAATTCATTCTCTACGTGACTCTTCTAATAGATTGTTGTTTCCGCTGCAAAATATTGATCTAAAACTTGTTGTCTATTATATTCTATCAGATTTTTCCCTGTTGAGGACTAACGATAATTTGTTCTATATTATCATAGTCATAATATTCTTTACTGGGCTAATTGAGCTCACCCTTTTCCTTTTTGTTCCATTTTTCTTCTCAGGAGGTGAAAACATAGCAGGATCTAGTCGGAGTATGGAGTGATGGTTCTAGAAAGATGTTTTAGCAACCCTCACTATTTCTGTAAAATAGTGTATGAATAATTGTAATGAGGACTTATTTGAGTGTTGATATTGTCTAGAAGACAATATTTGTATTTAAACTCACAGTATGTGTTGTCGTATTTTGCACGACACTTGTATTATTAAAGTTGTAGTTTACTTTTTGTACCATGTATTTGGCGACTCAGAATGGGTGTTATATACCTATTTTGGGGGAGTCACAGTTGGTATCAAAGCTTAGGGATATGGTCTCTGGCGGAGATCGGGGAATAGAACTTGGAGGGGAGAGATGAGTAAATCCTTCGTTAGTGTGTCCTATCTAAGCTTATTTGTTGGTCGGTCATAATATAGGGATATTATATGATATGTTAATTTGTTTAATTAACCCTTGTTTTATGGAAGTATTTAAGAATGGCTGTTGAGAATGTTAACAATGGAGTGTATGAGACTGTGGAACAACCTTTAGTCACAAACCAGGACAACGTGCAACAGGAAGACAATATTCCTCCTATAAACAACACTACCGAGCAAACGATGAATGATGGAATGTTTAGGAGCTTTTTACAGTTTATGCAAAATCAGACGAGGGAGACTCGTGTACAAAATACAGGTGGAAACGATGGCAATGCGCGGTTTGTCATTGCCAAGCAGTTCAAAGAGTTGGGACCACCAGATTTTTGGGGAAAGCCCGATCCAATTAAGGCAAAAATGTGGGAGCAAATTACCAAGATATTCGATGTCTTGGGATACACGGAGGAACAGAAGGTTCCATTCGCCACCTTTATGTTCCATGGAGAGGCAGATTACTGGTGGGAATCTGTGAAGCGTACCCAGCCAGCCGCACTCAACATGTCTTGGGAAAGATTTCAAAAACTGTTCAATGACAAGTACTTTCCTGAAAGTATTCGTCATATGAAGGAGGTAGAGTTTATTAGACTGGAACAGAACAACATGACGGTGTCTCAGTACGAGGCGAAGTTCGCAGAGTTATCCAGGTTTGCACCTCATTTGGTAGAAAATGAGGAACGTATGACGCCGATGTTTCTGAGAGGTCTAAAACCCGAGATTCGTCAATACCTTATCTCTCATAAATTTTCTCTTTATTCAGATGTTGTCAATAGGGCTCAATTATTAGAGTGAGATAATGAGTATACTCAACCGAGGGACCACAACCAGGGTCATACCTGTTAGAGTTTATGCCCTAGAGGCCAATTATTTGATATAATTGCTTAACGTTTTGATATTATATTTGATTGAATAAATATATGATTTTATTATGGTTTTATTTACTGCGTAATATAATTGTTAACATAATAAAATTCCTTAGAATAGTGATACAAATTATATAGTTTCAAGTATGTGACTTGAACATGAGATTATATATTACCATTAGTATCAGTGTTCTTAAATGTCCCTAGTCGAGTATCATTGTTGATGAGACAATAATGATGCATGGAGACTAGTATGTGGATTGACTGATGACCAAATTTCATTGGTCATAAATATATGAGATATTAAGTCAATGCATAGGTACATGTTGAGAACGATGTCTTGGATGGATTCCACCATGAGAATTCTATATGGAGCATTATGCGAAGTGTCGTTAGCAATTCTCATAGTGACAATGATGTAATGGTCCTCCGACCTGAAATCGCTATATTACTACACGAGAATTTATGTACTTTGATATCATCAAATGTCACCTTTAATAGGGTGGACTATAAAGGTGATTATTGGGTTCATCATTAATCGTGTGAGAAATATGAGTGATCTAGATGGAATTTAACCATCCTATATATTATGGGTGATATCCATAGGCCTCTTGATTGAGTAGGACTATGAAATGCATGGCCATGCTCAAATAGTGATTTGTTTCATATAGTCTACTCATTGATCAAGAAAACTCAGATTAAATTATGAAGAGTATGACACATTCCATGACTCTAGTTTAATCTAGGATATTAAGGTTAAAAGGATTAAATTACATTGAAACATTGGTCACGAAAAGGTTGCATCGAATCATCGATCTTATTATTACTTGGGTAGCAGTGATGCATTACTAGATGCCGCTCCTTTGTTTATAATTTTATAATATGATTTTAAAATTATTGCCAACGTAATAATAACCTATAGGTCACACACATAGAACGTTATTTAAAGGGAATTAATTTAAATTTTAAGGATTTAAATATATTAATATGATTAATAGTATTTAAATCAACAATTTAAATTAAAAGGATAATTGTATATATGTATATTAATTAAGTAAGACTTAATTAAGAGATATATATATATAAATTCGGATTTTATAAAATTAGGTTTTGATTTGATTAATTCCTTTTAACTACTATATATATGATATATAGCGACTACTTAGGGTAAGATATCATAATTGAAAACCCTAGCAGCTTAGAGAGACTAGAGAGAAAAGCAGATTTGAAAATCCATTCCTTTTGGTGGCTAGTACCATAAGTCCTTCTTATTGCGAGAATCGTTCGACGGTTCGTATGCGGCGTTCGATGTGGATCTTAGTAGAGGCACAATCGGTTTGTATTGCGTTGGAGATTCGGTTGATCGGTTTGATTCTCGTTTTTTGTTTATATCGGTATAATCTCTAAACCTCTGAATTAATTGATTTTCGCATGGATCTGTTTTGGGGTTTGAAATTGCTTTAAAATTTTAATTTTCATTTGTGCGTTTTGTAGAAAGCCCAACAATACCGATGACAATGAGTCATCACAAATGATGATAACCAACGAGGAGGGAAAAATACGGACAAAGCGGTAACCACTCGGGTGGTAATCGTGGCCATGATAATAGGAGAGGTGAGTCAAGTGGAAATTTGAAAGAGGAGATTCAACAATGGACGGGAAGACATCAAAGAAGAGTGACAAAGCACCAACAACAAATTCTAGGGGAGGAGATCGACCGCCAGTTAGATGTTACAAATGCGGGAAAGAGGGACATATCAGCCCAAACTGTTCACAACAATCCAAGGTATGTTATAACTGTGGAAAGGAGGGCCATATAGCTCAAGACTGCTCTGTAGCAAAACCAAGTTCAGCAGGGATGGTGACTCCAAAGGCTATCCCGGATAAGTCAAAATCAGCGGTTCCGGGAAGAGCGTTTGTCATAACTGGCCAAAACGTGAGGAACCCGAACGAGGTGATCACGGGTAAGCTAATCTTGAATTCTTGTGAAGTTTATACCTTACTAGTTACCGGTTCTACCCATTCTTTTATCTCCCATGCTTGTGCTCAACGTTTAAACTTGACTCCGAAGAAATTGGACTTTAACTTATTTGTTGAAACTCTGTTGGGTGGAACCTTCGTTACATCTACAGTTTATAAATCTTGCTTGATCCAAGTTGGCACTATCACATTACCTGTTGATCTTATCTCTTTAAAGATACTTGCTTTTGATGTAATTTTAGGAATTTATTGGTTAACCACTCATCATGCTAAAATTGTTTATTTTCATAAGGTTATTAGTTTTCATATTCCTAACCAACCTGTCATACGAATTCAAACAACTAAACCACTAAAATCAGTCACCGTCATATCAAGCCACAAAACTATTCGTTTATTGAAAAATGGATGCCAAGCTTTCTTAGCCCATGTAATGGATTTGAATAAAGATAAGTCAGATTTGGATAATATTTCTGTTGTTAGAGAATTTCCTGATGTATTTCCTGAAGAACTTCCCGGTCTACCCCCAGAACATGATGTTGAATTCTTTATTGACCTTGAACCGGGTACAAAACCCATTTCTAAAACCCCATATCGAATGGCTCCTATTGAACTTCAGGAGTTAAAAGTCCAACTACAGGAGTTATTAGACATTGGTTTCATTCGTCCTAGTACATCTCCTTGGGGTGCTCCTGTTTTATTCGTAAAGAAGAAAGACGGGAGTATGTAACTTTGTATTGACTACCGAGAATTAAACCATGTCACCATCAAGAATAGGTATCCGCTACCTCGCATTGATGATCTGTTTAACCAGTTACAAGGAGCACAATTCTTTTCAAAGATCAACCTTCGTTCTGGATAGCATCAGCTGAAGATTAAAATTGAGGATATTCCAAAGACTGCCTTCAGAACTCAGTACGGGCATTATGAATTCTTAGTCATGTCTTTTGGATTGACTAATGCTCCTGCTGCTTTCATGGATATGATGAACCGTGTATTCAAGAAATATTTGGATCAGTTCGTTTTTGTCTTTATTGATGACATCCTCATCTATTCCAAAAAGCCGTGAAGATCATGAGCACCATTTGAAGTCGATACTTGAAAGGCTTCGTGAAAACAAGCTATATGCCAAGGTGAAGAAATCGAGTTCGGCTTGAGGAAGTACTATTCCTTGGTAGCGTGGTGTCAAAACATGGAGTATCTGTTGACTCGGTGAAGATTGAAGCAATACAAAGTTGAAGAGCAATGGGTGGCACGTGACTTTCTAGGCTTATTGGTTATTATCGAAGATTCGTGGAAGGATTTTCTCGAATCGCTACTCAGATTAACTCAAATTGACTCGGAAAGATACAAAATTCGTATGGAGCGAGGAATGCGAGAAAAGTTTCCAAGAGCTCAAGATGAGACTCATTTCGGCACCTGTTCTAGCAATACCATCTGGTTCGGATGGATTTGTTATCTATAGTGATGCTTCAGGCAAAGGGTTAGGAAGTGTTCTCATGCAACATGGGAAAGTCATAGCCTATGCCTCGCGACAACTCAAAGAATATGAGAGGAATTATCCTACTCATGATCTGGAGTTGGCAGCAGTCGTATTCGCGTTGAAAATTTGGAGACACTACCTGTATGGGGAGAAAGTGGATATCTATACGGATCATAAAAGCCTCAAATATTTCTTCACCCAAAAAGAACTCAACATGTGGCAACGACGGTGACTTGAGCTGTTGAAAGATTACGATCACACTATTCAATATCATCCTGGAAAAGCGAACGTAGTAGCTGACGCATTGAGTAGAAGATCATATGCGAGTACGAGTGCGATATTGTCAACACAAAGGCCCATTTTGTATGACTTGCAAAGGATGGAGATAGAATTAAAGACTCCAGGAACCCACGTGATGATGGCGAATATACAAGTAGAACCGACTTTAATCGATCAAGTTAAAGCTGCTCAAGCTACGGACCTGGGGCTGATGTGTATGAAGAAGAAAGTGCAAGAAGATGCTATTCCAGAAGCAAGAATCGATGAAGAAGGAATACTTTGAGTCAACTCTAGACTTTGCGTTCCTAACGATTCTAACTTGAAGCATAGAATCATGAGGGAGGCACACAACACCCCGTTTGCAATCCATCCTGGGAGTACCAAAATGTATCATGATATTCGACATATATTTTGGTGGAACAATTGAAGAGAGAGATCGCGGAGTTTATCTCGAGGTGTTTAACCTATCAACGTGTAAAGGCGGAGCATCAAGTGCCAAAAGGTCCATTGCAACCACTTAAGATTCCGGAATGGAAGTGGAAACACATTACCATGGATTTCGTTACGGGTCTTCCCAATGTTTCTCAAGGTATAGATACGATTTGGGTTATTGTTGATAGATTAACCAAGTCTGCTCATTTCTTGCCGATACGTGAGACTTATTCCCTTGAACGTCTTTCTCGTATGTACGTGAATGAGATTGTCCGATTGCATGGCATGCCAGTATCCATAGTTTGGATCGTGACCCAAGATTCACTTCAAGATTTTGGGTTAGCTTGCGAGAAAGCTATGGGCGCAGTTCTGATTGATCAAACATACCATCCTCAAGCGGACGGACAATCGGAGAGGACTATTCAAACCCTTGAAGATATATTAAGACTCTGTGTTCTAGATTTCAAAGGAAGTTGGAATAAGTACTTGCCACTGGTGGAATTCTCCTACAACAACAGTTATCAAGCAAGTATAGGCATGGCTCCATTTAAGGCGTTGTATGGACGAAAGTGTCGTTCTCCGGTATGCTGGGACGAGGTGGGAGAAGCAATGTTGTTAGGACTAGAATTAGTACGCATGACTACAGAAAAGATTCAAATGATTCGACAATGTATTCAAACCTCACAAGATCGACAAAAGAGTTATGCTGATCTTCATAGAAAGGACGTGGAGTTTAATATTAGAGATCATGTACTGTTACGTGTTGCTCCATGGAAGGGAGTTACAAGATTTGGAAAGAGAGGAAAGCTCAATCCAAGATTTGTTGGTCCATTTGAGATTCTTTACCGAATAAGAAATGTGGCCTATAGACTCGCATTACCTCCAAACATGTCTCGTGTTCATAATGTTTTTCATATATCTATGCTTCGTAAATATATGAAAGACCCGAACCACATTATTGAGTTAGAACTAGACGAGATAGCCGAAGATTTAACGTACGAGGAGGTACCTATTAAGATCTTGGATAGGAAAGAGCATGTCCTACGCACCAAGGTTATACCACAAGTTAAGGATTTGTGGAGAAACCATGCTATTGAGGAAATGACCTGGGAGTTGGAATCAGAAATGAAAGTGAGGTACCCTCACCTGTTCGAAACACCAAGTACGTACGTCAATTTCGAGGATAAAATTTTATAAGGAGGGGAGGTTGTAAGACCCCAACTTATTATAAATAAAATTAAATTTTTCTCTATTCATTATTCTAAATTAATAAGGGTTAATTTGATATAATGCTTTGGTTATGGGTGAAATGTGAAAATTTTACAAAATAAGCAAGTGGTTATAAAATATTCCTTTTGTCGGGGAATATTCGTTTGGTCGTGGAATATTCTTTTTGTCGAAATATCCAGTATAACGTGGTAGCGATCAATTATGGGCCCCATAACGGAATAAGCTGTTGGATGAAAAAATGACAAAGTTTGAGTTTTTTATAAATAACGTAGTTGTTCACAGATTAACCTTTGTTGGAATACACGGTGATTAAAATCTGATGAATACGCGTAGTTTACGATGGCATTACCCAGATTGTATTGCAAGTATAGTTAAATTATTGATTCTTACGTAAGAAGGCACTACTCAATAATTATTACGATGAATTCTTATTCAATATTTTATTTTATTGATTCAATAATTGTTGCGTTGATAGTTTATATTATTGTTGTTTCAATAATTGTCACTGCACAGTATTTCCCATTATCAAATCAATAATTCATATTATTTGAATAATATTATTAGATAGCATTATTGGCAATGTCTAGAAAGTTACATCAATGAGAAGTTTGGTCATCTAAGCATTGCACTTGATGAAGGAGAAATCCTTATCGGAAAGCCCCTGCTTTGCAGAAGCGGCTGGTTGTTATAATTGTGATTCTATAATATTATTTGGGAATAATTAATTATTGATTTATATGATAAGGAAATATTTATTTGATGTGGATATAAATGATGGATTTATTTATTTTATATGGTTATTAATGAAAGAATTAATGCTGAGATGTTTTATCAGTATTTTGTCAGATTGGAGGTATTAAAAATCACCCGTTTGTGGATTTCAGATATTTTCTGTTTGGAATTTGGAAAACTTTCTTCTGTAAAGTTGTAGAGAATTTGATTTCGTGTGGAATGGACATAAAATTCATATTTTTCTGATAAACAGGCTATTTTCTATGAATTATTAAAGTTTCTGATTATTGTTTAAATGATAAAACATTTTGGAAAATTCTAGAATTGGTTGGTGAGAAATGTGCTCAATTGAATTTCAAATGTGGTGGGTGGCAATAGTAGCAGGTAAAGCCTTCAGGTAGCAGGTCAAGTCTACTTCGGCGTGCTAACATTTTCCTATAAATAGAGGGCTAAGTTAGAATTGAAAATCACACTAGAAACAAGTTTTCTCTCTTTCTCTCTCTATATTATCGAGCATATTTTGTGAGTATTTAGATACTTTGAGAGTTTCTATTCAATACAAGTTTCATTCAGCATCATATTCGATATTTCATTCCGAAGTATTGTTTCTTTGAGGTAAGGGATGTTATTTTCTTCTTAAATAATATTATTTTCTTCAATATCATTATGCCAAAATATTGGTGAACTTTTTAATCAAATTTAGAACTTTTTGTGTCGGGGTTACTATTCACGTATACGGCACTATTCACGTATACGGCACTATTCACATATACGGCATTATTCACAGAAAAATAAAATTTTTCCTTTTTGTCCAAGATGTCTTTTATGGTTACTATATTTAATTGTATCCATGTTTTGATCTTTATTTTTGAATTCTGCTTCACAATTGGTTATTATGAAGTATTATTGATCTTGGATAAACTGTTATACGAATCTCTAATATTTGTCCTTCTGTCTCACTGGATTCATTTTCTTTAAAATATTTTTCATCATCCTCAGTCTTAAATGATGATATTATTGAATATCTTTGGCCCGTAGTGCAATGATGAACAGGTGTTAAGATGAACATGACCGACTGGTGATATAAATGAATATTTTTGGCCTGTAGTGCAAAGATGAATGATTAACTGATGAATATCTTTGGCCTGTAGTGCAAAGATGAATATTTGATTAAAGATGTATATTGATTGATGTTACAGGTATAAAATATTGATGATGGACTTTTAAATCTTATAAGATAGTAGAATTCATTCTCTACGTGACTCTTCTAATAGATTGCTGTTTCCGCTGCAGAATATTGATCTAAAACTTGTTGTCTATTATATTCTATCAGATTTTTCCCTGTTGAGGACTAACGATAATTTGTTGTATATTATCTTAGTCATAATATTCTTTACTGGGCTAGTTGAGCTCACCCTTTTCCTTTTTGTTCTATTTTTCTTCTCAGGAGGTGAGAACATAGCAGGATCTAGTCGGGGTATGGAGTGATGGTTCTAGAAAGATGTTTTAGCAGTCCTCACTATTTTTGTAAAATAGTGTATGAATAATTGTAATGAGGACTTATTTGAGTGTTGATATTGTCTAGAACACAATATTTGTATTTAAATTCACAGTATGTGTTGTCGTATTTTGCACGACACTTATATTATTGAAGTTGTAGTTTGCTTTTTATACCATGTATTTGGCGACTCAGAATGGGTGTTGTATACCTATTTTGGAGGCGTCACACAGTGGGCTGCCAAGAAAACTTCAAATAGCTTTTGATACCTAAAAACTCGGTTTCCACCGGTTAAATTTCAATATGTAGCAAAACACGAGCTTACAAGTGTTTAGAAAGAATAATCACTCAATTTAGAGCACTCTAGATGTGTTTTATGAACTGAAATGGACAGAGTTTTCTCACTCTTCTTCTCTTCAAATGGCCAACCAAAGGCCTTTATTTATAGACCCAATGGTCGCGGGTCTACCTGTGGCAGCCGCGGGTCTACCTGGGGCTGCCCGAGTTACCCTGGGCCATGAGGCTCCCATCGTCTCAAAGTACGTGCACTCGTGTAACGCGTTGTCCGTTCGAACCTTCATAACTTTCAATCCGGGAATCCGATTGAGGCGTGCCATATCATTCCAGAAATCTCTTTCCAAGAGCTACGCAATGACATATGGCTTGATCTTTTTTGAATCCGAGAAGATGGGTCCATGACCGAAATAGCATTTTCGAGTCTCCGTCGTGCAGTCCGTTGAGTTGTTTTGCGTAGTTTGTGCTCGAAAGTTAAGATATGGTTCTTCTAGGACTTCTTTTGAAGAAGTTTGAGTTCATTTGATTTAAGTTGAGATAGAGTTGGTAAAATGACCATTTTACCCCTCCCGGGGCTGTCTCCGACTTTGGCGTAGTTGTAGCAGTCTTTTTCTAGTGTTATCTCTGAGATTGGCCTGCTATTGACTCTGACTGTCCTCAGGGTTATCTCTGAGGTTGGCTTGACCTCCCGGGGTTGACTCCAGGCTTTGAACTTGATTTCTCGGGGTTATCTCCGGGGTTGGAAACTGACTTTCCCAGGGTTATCTCCGAGGTTGGAGACTGATTTCCTGAGATTATCTCTGGGGTTAGAAACTGGATCTCTCGAGGTTATCTCCAGGGTTGAAACTGATGTTGTGGTCCTCCAGGATTATCTCTAGAGTGTGAAAAAGACGTTTTTGTCCTCCTGCATAGTTAGTAACAGGAAAACGAAATTTCGAGTATCTACAATTATTGTTATTATTATTATTATTATTATTATTATTATTATTATTATTATTATTATTATTATTATTATTATTACTATTAATATTATAATATTATTATTACTATTATTATTATTATTATTGTTAATTATTATTATTATTATTATTATTATTATTATTATTATTATTATTATTATTATTATTATTATTATTATTGTTATTATTACCTTCAATACGACGATTATTATTATTTTATTATTATTGTTGTCATTATTATTACTATTATTATTACTATTATCATAATTATTATTATTATTATTACTATTATTATAATTATTATTATTATTATTATTATTATTAGTAGTAGTAGTAGTAGTAGTAGTAGTAGTAGTAGTATAATTATTATTAGTAGTAGTAGTAGTAGTAGTAGTAGTAGTAGTAGTAGTAGTAGTAGTATTGTTATTATAATAATAATATTATTATTATTGTTATTATTATTATAATTCATTATTAGTATTATTATTATTATTATTATTATTATGGTAGTAATTTGTTATTATTATTATTATTATTATTATTATTATTATTATTATTATTATTATTACTACTACTACTACTACTACTACTACTACTACTACTACTACTATTATAATTATAATTATTATTATTATTATTTTTATTTTTATTTTTACTATTATTATAATTATTGTTATTATTAGTGTTATTTGATTTGAGCGGGAATTTTTAGGGGTGAATATTATTTCGGCGAAAATTTTTAGTGTTAGATGAAATGTGAGCATTTAGATTAAGTTGGAAGAATTAAGATGAAATTTGAACCATTCTTATGCTTTGTCAAATAAAAATTTCAAAATGGGTTCTATTTTATTATATGTATTAGTACTATTATAATTATTATTAGTAGTAGTAGTAGTATTGTTATTATAATAATAATATTATTATTATTATTATTATTATAATTCATTATTAGTATTATTATTATTATAATGGTAGTAATTATTATTATTATTATTATTATTATTATAATTATTTTTATTTTTATTTTTATTTTTATTTTTATTTTTATTTTTATTTTTATTTTTACTATTATTATAATTATTGTTATTATTAGTGTTATTTGATTTGAGTGGGAATTTTTAGGGGTGAATATTATTTTGGCGAAAATTTTTAGTGTGAGATGAAATGTGAGCCTTTAGATTAAATTAGAAGAATTGAGATAAAATTTGAACCATTCTTGTGCTTTGTCAAATAAAAATTTCAAAATGGGTTCTATTTTATTATATATATTTATATTGAAAGTATGTGTTTCACACACATCACGTGTGCCTTTGTGGCTACTACTCCTTCCATTCCTTAATATATGTCGTTTTAGAGTTGTTCACAAGTATTAAGAAAATAATTGTAAAGCATTAAATATAATTTCAATTGTCTATATTACCCTTGTATTAGAAAAAGAGAGTCTTATTTATTGGGTAAAAAATAATGAGAGAACCAAAGTTATATTTAATATTTGGGGTAATATTGGAAACTAAGCAATTAATGCTTACTTGAAATTCTCAAATAACTTATATTAAGGAACAAAAATATTTCTCTAAAACGACTTATATTAAGTAATGGATGGAGTATTATATATCAGCCGCTAGACTCATAGTCCTTAAATTAAAATTACATTTTCTTTTTTGTCTTTTAATTCAAAAATTAAATATATTTTTGAACATGTCACTGTTTTTATTATTAGATAATTGAATAATATCATGTTATCACTTTTAAATTTTTAACTAACGTTAATAATAAATTTAGAAATATAATATTTTTTTTTCTTTTAGAGTCACCGTTTATAATTGCATCCCTAATATGAAAAGGGTTGTAATGTCTGTGTGTGTGTGTAGGTTTAAAGCTGAGTGTACTATTAAGCCTATGGGAAAGCTCTTTTTTTTTATGGGTTAAATACATTTTTTTCTACTTTACTCGACCTCGGTTTATAAATGTATCACTGGACTGAAAATTTTTACAGTCAACTTATTAAACTATAATTTTTTACAAAAATGTGAAAACCGTCTATTCCGTTAAAAACTTAACAAAAAGCCTACATGGCACCAGATGAGCACGCTTACATGGAATATAAGACCATTTTAAATAATAATAATAATAATAATTAATATTATTATTATTATTATTATTATTATTATTATTATTATTATTATAACTTTCTCATAATTATATTTGTCCAAAATTATTTCTAACCAGACCCAAACATGTGCTAATTATTAGACTAAAATTTTTAATTTTCATATTCTTAAAATAAGCAAATAAATCAAAAATAGATTACTGCCTTTTTACGATCCGATTCGATTGACGCTAAGATTGATCGATTCTAACTTTTATAACCACCACAGAAACTCCACCATTAGCCATAACCATCGTCGTCATCTATAACCACCATCGTCAATAACCCAAAATTCTACACCACAACATCTTCTAAAGTAAGAAAAATAGAAAAGAAATTCAAACAACTCGCCTTCATAAGGAAGATGAATTAAAAATCAATGCTAGATCTAGAGTGAAGAAGGTTCTTCTTTCATTATTTTTATATCTGCAAAATTTGCAAGTAAATGGATTCATTTGATGCCGAAATCGTGAATGTAATACCCTTTTCGGAATATATATATATATATATATATATATATATATATATATATATATATATATGAAGGATCAAGATCATTCCCTTATCTAGGACTTTTTCTTAAATAGCACTACTTTATTAAAATTACATCGTGAAAACAAGTGGGATCACTTTCTTTTAAAAATCTCTAAAATGACGTAGTTTTAATAAAAGAGTGTTATTTAAGGACGAATGCTAGATAAGGAGAATCTTTCTTCACTTCTCTATTTATATATATATATATATATATATATATATATATATATATATATATATATATATATAGAGAGAGAGAGAGAAATATGGAAGAATGAAATTTGTAATCTTTGAAGCTGAAAGAAAATGAGAGAGATCTGTGTGAAGTTGAGAAAAGGAAAAGAAAAAAAGAGAAATATAAACAAGACGAAGAAGATCTGTCGAAAAAATTTGCGGTGTTCATGGTGGTGAGGCGGGGAACAAGTGGCGGTGGGTATAGTGGTGAGGCGGGGATACTTTTTCATGCTGGGTTTGGTGTTTTTCTCCTACTGACTTGTTTATTTGTTTAATTTTTAATTGATTTGGTTGTTTTAGGAGTTTAACTGTTTAATTACCTTTTTCTCCAAAAAAATTGTTTAATTACTTTAGTAGTTTTGTTTAATTTAATGGCTTATTTAAAAACAAATAAAATTACATATTTATGTGTAATTTATATAATTTGTTTAAAATTGTACCATAGTGAAAACAAGATATTAATATACTATTTTTTTGTATGCTACCAAAGTTTTAACATACCAAATAAATATTAATGATTAAAAAAATATTTTTATTGTTTTTTTATTTTAAATGGATTATTTTATTTATTTGATTTTGATTAATTTAACATTAAATTTATACAAGTTTCCATCTTCGCATGCAACAAAGAAAAATGTCTGGCATACAAGTTTTCTCTCTCACGTGGCAGTTTATGTAATTTTTCCGTCCAAAGTCAAATAATTTAACAGAATTTGTAACGGTTTGTAAAAAAATTGTAGTTCAGTGAGTCGAATAAAAAAAAATCAGTCCAATAATGCATTTATAAACTGAGATCAAGTAGTGAAAAAAAATGTACTTAACCCCTTTTTTTATTATACAAGATCACAAGTTTTTTCCTCAAGTTTCCTCCAAGCCCTCTCTCGGTCCTCCTTCCCAGGTTCGCCTTAGGCCCTTAAGATAAAATGTATCACTAGAATAATTGTAATAGCATGAGTTCTAACAAAAATTAACAATACTTCCTTAATTCTAAATTATTAGATCATTATTAATTTTTGAAAGTTAATTTGAGATATTTTTAAATTTAAAATTAATATAATAAATAATTACAAAATAATATAATTATTTTCTTTCTTTTTTTCTTGTTATACTGTATTTCTGTAAAATTTTGGTGTTGAGTTAAGTTCTTATCTTGATATATTGTAATTTTGTAATTTTTCTTGTTGATGGATTAAGTTCTTATAGTTTATACCACCCAAAAAAAATACAAATCTTTAGAATTTTATTAGCATTCCGCAATAGGAGAAAGAAAAAAAAGACTTGGCTTGGAATGAGATAACTGGTTATTTTCAAGACCTTTTATTCAATTATTTCTTGAATTTTTATGTCATTTTAAGTAAATTTCTATACAATATTTAAAGTAAAAGAAATCAGAGACATTAGAGGGGTTTGGTACAAGTCTTGAAAGATTACCATCAAAATTTAGAATACTTAGGTATCTAATTGACCAGTATTAAATTAATTTATTACAAAAAAAAAAAAGAAGAAATCAAATAGTATCCAATTAATTAATTAAATTTAATAAAGCATTTTAAAAGTTGTAATATACACTTCAACAAAATAATAACTCAGAATAGTTAAGTTCATAAAGCCAACAATAACTCATACTTATAATTAAGTCAATAAAGACCACATATTTTGGGGCATTGAGCTAATTAATTAAATTAAGCATTAAATCCAAACCAAATTTTTTGATATACTGGTATGTGCTTACTATACATTGTATAATTTTATGATTAAAAGGGAAATAATTTCCAAATAATTAAATTCAAAGGATAGTCTATGATCCATAGAAACTCTTAAGATAGTATAATGTGGTAATCTTATATAAACAAGTTTTTGATCATTTTGGCACATTATACAGTACGTGTGATTATTGATAATACCAGTACACCAAACATGATTTACAAATATGACAACCTAAATTACTGGGAACATGATTTACAAATATGACAACCTAAATTAATGGGAATGTAACAATCCAGAGAATTCGGATGGTTCAGAATTTAAGTTTAAATTTTTATTAATAATATTTTGTGCTATATGTTTATTAATCATTCTAGAACTTAGGATATTTATAAAAACGGGAGGATTCTAACTACGAGCTAGACAAAACGAGTAAGAATTTTCAAGACGAAAATAAAAATTTTCCGAGAACAAAAATATTTCTGAGAAAAAATACGAAATAAGCACTATTCACCTGACGAAACCCTTAGGGTTAGGGTTTGAATAACCTAAGTCTTTTTGAGAGTTCAGTATGTCGAAATGACATTTCGTCGAAAGATTTGACGATAATATATTGTGAAAAGTTAAGTAAGCCGATAAAAAAATTTCTAGAAAAAAGTGCAGAAATCGAACGAAATAAAAACGATGAAAAGTATTGTTATGTACTTTTCATTCATTTGACTACGTTAGGGGAAAACGCTTAGGAAAACACTTAACATCAAAAAATATTTTTCAGTTTTTCGGAGTTCCGAAGAATGCGTAAAAGTTAATCGGTAAAGAAAAGACGAAATATCCAAAAATATTTGGATTCCGAGAATCGCAGTTTTTAAAACTGTCGGACGAATTCCGAAAGACGGAACCACGAAGCTTCCGGGAGAAGCTTCGTGAATAGTAAGGATGTTTAGTAAGGAGGTGTGAATAGTAACTTTAGGGGAGAAATGACTATTTTGCCCCTAGCCTTATATTTCTATAAAAGGAGAGCTTTAACTCATTTGTTGGTGATTTTGAAAATCACCAACACTTTAGAGAGAGAGAGAGTGAGTTTGGATGGGAAGGAAAAGGAGGAGAAAAAGTTAACCCGAGTGCAAACTTTGTCCAACAGGAGGAGATTAAAGAAAAAAGGTATTCAAAACCTAACTTCTAAGTTTTATTTTCTTCATATGTTAAAAAAATAGCTTAATGAGAATAGAAGTAAATGATGTTAATGATTTTCATATGGTTGAAATCATGAGAAAACAAAAAATAAGAATTAGAAGTTTAGTTTATAAATTTCTTAAAGAAGTATAAGTTTTGTAATGAATTTGAACGATCCGAATGAATCATATGAACAATTCGGTGGAATTAGTAAGGAATGGTGTTTTATAACATCAAATTCCAAGAAAAAGTAAAATCATAATCAAAGTATGGATTAAAAATAAAGAACGAACGAAGAACGCGAAAAACACGTAGAACGTTGTTGATGGACAAGTTTAAAACCATCGCGTATAAGTTAGTTGCTTATTGCTTGGTTAGGAACGGTAGAAACGTTCATGAAGAACGGATTAAACTTAGCTATAACGAAGTTATGGCGAAAATTTCGTAAAAGACAAGCGAGAAGTAGAAAGTATGTAAATGAACCCGAAGGTGTAGAGTTTCATAAGAATGTAAGAAAACGTAGAAAACGTGAGTCTTGGACTCAAGACCGAACAAGTTCCAAGCTCGGATGATCGAATTATGGACGAACGAACGAAGAATGTTAATAACATAAAATGAATGAAGGATGAAGATTAAGCCAATCGAATGGCATATTAATGGATTCAGAATAAATTTCTATCTGGGGGAAATTGAAGTACGTAAGATAAGAAAGAGAATGGCTTTGGAACGACCTCGTTCCGAGTTATAACGAATAAGTTATGAGATTGTGAAGTAAGCGTCTCAAAACAGTGCAACAATTAGAAAAAATTTTCCATGTTTTAGGCTTGGCGTAGTGGCCAATACCATGCTTTGGGAGGCGGCATGACAAATACAAATTGACCAGAAAGAAGGCATCACGATAGTAGTGCTACAAATACGAGAAAGAAGAAGGGGACCCCAAGGCATGCATTATGACGCCCCCAAATCCGAGTACTTTCAACCCACAGATATAGTGCTACACGGTACTTATCACTATACATTCATTCCATTGAAATAACATCAAAATGAACATAATTACTACATTCTTATTACAATAATAATAATCATTCCTTTCCCAGGTTCTGAAACCGTTACATTCTTTGTTTATCATATTATGATTCTTACAAACGTACTAGTCTATTACAGGATAATCTACTTATCCATCTTAGCTTTGCCTTTATCCCTACTAGGATCATCAGTTTTTTCGGCCTTGGCTGCAATCATATAATTCAAGCAATAAGTGAGCATAACTAGCTCTCAGCAAATCTAGCAAAAGATAATACAAATACCACGTCGAGAATTATATGATTATCTTCAATAACTAAACAAGTAGTTACGGAGTACTATGAAACATTGACTAGTACTTCTCATTTCATAACAACAATTCCAAAGTATATATAATAGCTTAGGAATTTTGTACCGATCGAAAGACCATGAACATTCTCTTTTCGTTTTCATACATGAAAAGGACATCCCGGCACTAAGTTCGTAAGTCTGATATTTCTTACGAGCACTTCTAGGTGATCAGCCTATAGTACTCTATGTTGATCAACACTCATCCGTTAAACGTGTTTACGTTTAGGTTTTGGCAACCTCACGTGCCCATCGAATAATCGATGAAAAATACATTTATTTGTTTATAGACAAGCTTACCTTTGAATCCGTACCAAATAATTGGCATAGGATAGCGTTAACAGTTCTATATTGAAAGATTTGTTAAACAAATCAATCTAACTCTTAAGAATAGTCTAGCCGAGTTAAAACTGGCATTGACCCTTTCGTAAAACAATTCATGCATCTCATAACATGAATCACAGAAACTTGGCTAACACAAAGGTTAGACAAGCGTTAGAAAACTTGCCTTCAAACGTCTTCAAATACAATATTCAACTATTATTGGTCTTTACAGTATCTACATGATATATTCACATAGCACACTGTAATTAGCTACTAAACAATCTAATCACATTATTTTTACCAACTTCTTTCTCTTCTATGTCTTAAGTGAATTTATTTCATTAATAAATTAATAAATGTCGATTCGACTTACTATCCTTCATTACGGCTTGTTAACGTCTTACGTTACTAACCGAGACTCGATCATCATTGGTTAATTACCAAAGTTAGAATATATTTTACTTTCGTATATCTCGTATTCTTCGTTTAATCTCTATTAAACAATGCTCAAGTTCTTAAAGTCATCACTAAATAAGTGATTTAAGATTGGCCTTACCATGTATATTAAATACATACATGCTCCACTATTGGTTTCCACTATTGGTTTACAATCAATTGGGATTAAAAACTAAATTGTCCAACAAAATCTCACTACCGGCGTTGCAGTGCCAGACATCCATACACTATTGGCGATGCGGCGCCAACTAATAGTGGCTAAGGTCCGGTCTCTGGTGTCATGTTGTGAGATCTCTTTTGTACGAAGAATTTATGGCGCCACTCTCCAGTAGCTAAAGTTACTATTACTGGCGCTACGGCGCAACCATTATAGCTTGGGTTGGCGTTGCGGCGCCTCCCCTGAGCCTTTGAATTTTTTTTCTAATTTTCTCTTCGATTCTTCTCGGACTCATAACTCAGTCGTTTTCAGTCGGAATCGATACGTTCAAAAGCCATTTTCTTACACGTAACATATACTTCAATTTTATCTGGACAAAAATAGTTTTAAAATTCTTTAACGATGAATTCACTATTAACGTCCTAATAACGCGTTCGTTAAACGTTCTTGAGCGTTCAAAGCTCGTTTTCTTCGTTATAAGTCGAAATTCGACCGTTCTTGTGTGTACGACTCTTAAATACGTTATACTATGCTATGCCATCGAAAACCAAGGTTTTCGAACTAAACGACAAGTTTTGACTACTAATCCGGAATTATACGATTTTAACATTTAACATCTAATTTCGTAAAATTCGCCATAACTTCGTTACTCGTGTTTTATACGCCAAATCAAATGGAACCAATCCATTGATTCTGTGACGCCCCCAAATCAGGGTACTTTTTACCTCAGATCTGGTACATCATTTCTATAATTATTGCGGAAGATATAAACATAAATTATTTATACATTAACTTTTACACCTCATTCCCGAGTTCTACAACCTTAACTAAATACATACCTTCAATATCTAAAAAGGTTTACAATGCTATTTTTGTCAGAAAATTTAATAAATCTAAGTGCACCATAATTTAATCTTGCACTTTGTCTTTGCTTCTGTCTTTACTTGTGCTTTCATCTTAATCTAAAAATTTTTATCATGATATAGCAAGGGTGAGCAACAAATTTATCCAGCAAGTTTTAAATACAATGAAGATATATCATTATTGAAAAGAATGAATAAGCTTTCAAACTTTCAACAATATAATGATTGTGAAAGAACATGAATCAATTTCAATGATTGAATGACTGAACCAATAATATTGGATGTGAACAATGACTATGAACAAGTTTAACTGAAACATATGGTAATGAAGGTGATTAGCCTTTCATACCTGATGAACATATACAACATGCACAATGTGCGAATCAATAAATTATTGACGTGGTATAATCAACAATGATTAACCACTAACATGCTTTGAATTAACCTATCAATTGTAAGATTGATCTTTCAATTAGCATAACATACCTATTAGCTCATAATACTATTACTTTATCCATAGATTATCTAACACTTAATCAAATATTAGATAACATCTTAACACATCAGTATTATTATTTTCCTTTGATAATTCTTCAATCACTGTATCATATACATTATGATTTAACACTTAATCTTTCATATTATAAGTTCTTTTCTATAATCTAGTAGGCCAAATACTAATATTATAATCTGAATTATTTAAACATATCAATCCAGTAACCCGTATTGAAACTATTCTTCAATTCAGCAGTCTGGATTCAAACTAACTTACAATCCAGCAAACTGTTTTATAATTCAAAGAAGTTTGTTTTCACTAATTCAAAGAAGCTATTTTCCAATTAAAGTAAAAGTTGTTTTTCGTTTCCAATATATCTAATTTCCAATTCATTATATTATCTGATCATTATGACCTATTGAATGTCAAATTAACTTAACTCGTCTTTTAAACTCCATTTAATATTATTCATTATATAATAACATTAAATTTATTTACTAATATTATTAATCATTAAATAATATTTTAAATCAATGATTTCATAACACTTTAATCCAAATGTTATTAATCACTTAATAATCTTATAATCTAATATTATTAATATTATAACAATATTTTAATCATTTCTTAAACTTATAAATAATTTATTTTAATTGTTTACACTTTACTAATTAATATATTTAATCATTCTAAAATGCCATACTCATAAGATTTCATCACCAATGACCAAATTCCTCATCAAAAATCTGTATATACCCTATATAGGATTTCCAAGCCATAAAATCCTATTTTCAAAATTTTTAAATTCACATAACATATCTAATTCATATGTTCGTAACTAAACCATTTTCATGAAAAATACCAAATTAGTCCCAAAAAATTTTCTTTTCTGGGATTTAGCAGAATATAGTCCCATATTGAACATATATTTTTCTCGAAATTTTTAAAATTCATTTACTATTTTTCAAATGGCCAAAACTGCCGAATATTTAAACATTTATCATAAACTTTACTTTTGTCCAAAAATTCCGATATTTACAGGGTAGACTCCTGTTATATACATGTACTTCCAATATAAATTTCACCAATTTTGGAGTTAACCACAAGGAGTTATAAGGGTTTACTTTTAAAATAGTCTTTTCCCATAAAATTCATAACTCCTAATCTATACATCCAAAAATCGCCACTTTTGGACACAATCTAGAAAACTCGTCAAATTATCATCTCAAATTTTTTTAGAATTTTTTAGGGTCGAAAAAATTACGAAAAATGCCCCTAATTGAAACTGCCCCAAAACAGTTTTTATTTTTGTTAGAAAAACGGGACTGTTTCGGGTAAATCAGTCACTACACCTTGAAAACTCAACATTTTTGAGTGCTACCACTTGGATTTACTATAAAACACATATATCTAGCACCCCTCTTTGACGGATCGCAAAAAGAAGTTATAGATTTAAAACGGTGGATTTTTAAAGTATATAAAAGTTAGGGTTTCAAAACTAGAAAAATTTATTTTTCTTTTCTTTTGATTCCAACCAAATCAACACCCAATATGGGTAAATCCAAATATAAAACACTTATCAACATGTATAATCATGGTTTTTGAGTTTATAAACATAAATCCAAGCTTTGATTTAGAATATCTAAAATCAATTACATAAACTAATTACCTTTGTTCAAAATCTTCTTTCTTCTTCTTCATCCATGGAGGATCTTCTCTCTCCTCTTCTTCTCCCTCATGGGGTTGCCGCCCCTCTCCCCTTCTCTTCCTCACGGTTCTCCCGTTCTCCTCTTTCTCCCTCTTGGCTTTCTCTCTTTCTGTTAGCTAATAAGTAAACTAAGAATGAAGAGGTGAGAGAAAAATAAGAGATAAGATATGTAAAAAATATCTACATATCTCTCATTTTCTTCCACTAATATATTCGGCCATGTGGCCTCTTCTCCTCCCACATTTTTTTAAGGAACAATTACATATTCTATTACATTTTTAAAAATAATTACAACAATAGTTCACTCATAAAATATTTACACAATTAATACACTTTTATATTTATTTACAATATTAGTGCAATTAGGATTCCTTAATTTAGGGAATTAGTATGCAATTAGGATTCCTTAATTTAGGGGATTAATATTGATTTACTTATTAAATTAAGTAATTAATAAGTAAATTATATAGCACACCTTCTCTTTCCTTAATAAAATCATGCTTCCTTCGCTTCGCTTTGTCGGGCCTCTTCTCCTCCTCCACCATTAACAGTCCCAACTTGTTAACGTCATCCTCCGCCCTCCTCCACCATTAACGCCCTTCTCCTCCGCCCTCCTCCACCATTAACGTCATCCTCCACCATTAACCTAGATAGTCCCCATCCTCCGCCCTCCTCCACCATTAACGCCCTCTCCTCCGCCCTCCTCCACCGTTAACGTCATCCTCCACCATTAACCTAGACAGTCCCAACTTGTTAACGTCATCCTCCACCTGCGATTTTTTTCATAAGACAGTGCTTGCAATTTTTTTATAAGACGGTTGGTAGCCAAACATTCATACCAAGGTAACCAATTCAAGGTGTTATTAGGTTTCTAATTTATTTTTAAATAATCTATTATAGATTTTTTTTTTATTTAATAAAGGGTTGGTAGCTAACACTTTATACAAATGTAACCAATTCGGGCTTTTATCAAGTTATTAATTAATTAAAAAAATCTATTATAGATTTTTTTTTATAATGCAATTAGTAGCCAAACCTTAATACAAAGGTAACCAATTCAGCTTTTATTGGGTTACTAATTAATTATAAAAAATCTATTATAGATTTTTTTTTTCATAATGCAACAGCTTAAACCTTAATACAAATGTAACCAACAAAAACTAAAATTGTTACCTTTGAAAGTTTTGGTTACTAAATCGTGACCGAAATTTCTCTCGTTACCCACAAAAACTAAAATGGTTACCTTTGTATAAATATTTGGATACCAACCGCACTAAAATTATCTCTTTTCTCCTTTTAATTTCGGACTAAATCAACCTTCATTATAATGGCAAATTGTGGCCGTAATGGATGAGGAGATCGGCGTCCATGGTGTTGAAGCGGCGGCGAAGGGGGGGGAGGAAGATGACCGGCGAAGGGGAGGAGGAAGATGATGTTGCCAAACTTTGAATATTTGAATTTTAATTATTATTTTTAAATTTGAATTTGAATTTATTGTTAGATCCAAGATATTTGAATTTAAATTATTAATTATGGTAGTTATTTCTCCTTGATTTTAGGTTTCCTTATTATTATGAATTGAATCCTAATTGCATACTAATTCCCTAAATTAAGGAATCTTAATTACACTAATATTATAAATAAATATAGAAAGTGTATTAATTGTGTAAATATTTTATGAGTGCACTAATAGTGTAATTACTTTCTAAATATTGTATATTATTGTAAAGGACCCTTTTTTTAATTACTTTATTAAATGTCCAAAATGCCTATCATTAATTAGTTTTAAAATTGGGCCACTTATTTAATCTTTTGGGCTTTCTTAATAATTCTTTGGGCTATGTAAAATTAACATAGTCCAATCATTTCCATCTTATCTCACCCTAAATATTTAATTAGGATTTTCATTCCATACATTTAGAATTTAAAATCATTAGTCTAGTACATTAAATTTTATAACCAAATTAAACTTACTTTAATTAAGTTATAAAATTAATAAATTTGAGATAGTAAATATATATCTCTTGACTTAATATAATTTTTAATATTATTATACTCCCACATGTTCCTTAACAATTGGGCTCACTTGGGCTTAACACTTGATTCCTTCAGCTTTCCAAATAAAATATTTGGATTTCCTAACTAAAATGTTTGGGCCATAAAAATTAATATGGTCCATTACATTAAATTCTATCTTACCCAAATCATTAAATTAGGGTTTCCATGTACTCAAGTGAAATAAAAATTCTTACTCAAATACATTTAATTTCTTAACCCAATTAAACTTACCTTAATTATGTTATAAAATTAATTAATTGAGATATATAAAATAAATCTCTTCGAATTAGTATATATTTTAAATACCATAATTCTCTTAGATTATGTCATTAGTATATAATTAAAATACTAGAACCACTAAATAATGACAACCATTTAGGTTATTTAATTCTCATACATAATTTAAATAACTTATTTAAATTATACAATTTATATTGTATAATTAAATTTAATTACTCCTCTCCATAAATTGTTTTCAAACAATTTATTTATATATTAAATATATAAATCAATATATTCAATCATTTATTCAAATATGAATTTAATTTACTACTAGTTGATACCAATATACATATTTACATATTGGATCTCATCTCATATTTTTACTTTACATAATTTGGTATAATATAAAATATCATACCATTACCCATATAACATAATACCATATATCCAATTATTTTCTTTACTTTCTATAAATTATCTTCACAATTTATTTAATCAAGTAAATATATTAATATATCCACCACATTAAATCCATGCATACATTACACTCAATAAGGTAATATATGATTTCTTCAATAAAATAGTGGCTATATATTAAGTATATTTAATGCCACCAATTTATCACATTAAAATAATTTAATATTATAAATTATTTTAATTTTACCCATCTAATTTTCTTTAGTAATTTACTCCTACACTTTATTTTACATATAATAAATATATAATTCTAATATATTTATTATACACATCATCACATATTGCATGACACATAATCCTTTGTGTACTACAATATCACATAACATTTCATCTAATAAGAATTTTCTTTATTTAATTCTTATTTTAATATTACCCAAAAAATTGGGTTATCACAGATTCATTGTCTACATCCTAACCAAGCAAAATTCACATACCCTATAAATGTTGGTTTTCAATTTGTCCATCAACAACCAAGTCAAAATTCAATGGTTTATCCGCGATAAAACTTACTTAACGTTTACGATTTCTACTTACACATGACTTGTAAATGGTTAATTCATTATTAGCCATCCTTATTACTCCGGAAGAGACATGCTCCACCAATTTATGATTCTCTACGAAAAATAAATTTAGACGAATCGAAAACTAATGTTTTACGAATTATTACTTTTACGTTCTTCGCGTTCTTGCTAAAAACTCTTATGATTTGCTTCAAGCTCACTTAATTACTTGTTTCTAGCTCTTTCTCTCTCTCTCAAATTATATTGGTCAATGTTTGTAAAACATCAAATGACCAACCTAAGTTTTTTTTATAGGAAAATCCAATAGAGGGTAAAATGGTCTTTTGGTAACCTCCTTACTATTCACCACCTCCACAATAACTTAGCCAACAAGTAAACACTTTACTTGGTGACCAAGTGGCCGGCCCACATGCCATGTGGGTCCCCCCATGGGTTATTCCATGGGTTTTACCCATCCTGTGACCCATTGGTTCGATCCGCGGTTCGATTTCTTGGATCGGGCCTTAGAATTAATTCATATCGGGCCTATCTTGGGCTTGATTTCACAATGCATTGGGCTTGATATAATCCAAGTCCAATTTGATTCTACAAAGTCCATAAACTCAAAGTCCAACAAGAACTAATCGTATTCTACGCATATAACTCACGTATTCTCTTCGTTTTGTATTCGTACGATATTCGTATTATACGTCGTAATATTCTTCATACTATACTCGTATACTAACTAGTATCTTACTCATATATCACACATATAATAACCCTAATCATTATACGCATTTCATTTCCTTCTCGAAAATCACTTTCCCTAACCCTTAGGTTTTAAGTCCGCAAGTGAAAACTTCGTTTGCCATAACTGAAATATTATTGGATATTCCATCTCATCTTAGAATTCTATCATTACGCGTTTCTCGAAATTTCAAACTAAATCCCCGAGCAGAAACAGATGAATAGCGTTTTTACAAAAATTTCTCGAAAAACTTTTATTTTCGACTTGAAAATTCCAAACAATTAATTCTAGCACATAGCCAGAATCCTAACCACATCCGCACATTCTAGGTCATAGAATGACCTTCATACAACTTACTCACATAAATAATCAATTAAATTCATTTAATCCACATAATCAAATAAAAATTTAATTTATATACAAATTCGATTTTCTCGGGCGTTACAACCGCAGCGCCGGTGCAGAGCCAGACCCAGAGAAGAGCTTTTAATTGCTCAATTCTTGGGAAAAGTGTAAGAGAAGATAAAGAACATATAGTTCACATAATGTAACACTTAATCAAGTGTTTTAAACCTTTAATGAAGGTTGAACAGAAAGATTGAACGGGATTAAAAGACAAAGAATTTAATAAAAATTATGGAACCGATATCCGGGGACCGTAGTCTCGATAAAACGAACGTGGGGGATTGCTATAATCGGGATTTCTTAGACGTTAAGTGACGAGGGTAATGAATAACATTTCGATGTTATGTGGTAGTAATGAGAGATAAGTGTAAAGCGTATAGACGTTGTGAACGCAACGCAGTTGCGATGAATGATCGGTATTAACATACAACGAACCGTATGGCTTCAACATTAAGAAAGAATAATGAACGGTATCAAGAAAGTCATAACGAATGGTAACAAGATTAATGAAAGTCCGAGTGTGAGTCGGATAGAGAATGTTAGAATGAAACGTAAGCGTTAAACACTTTAACCGATGTAAAGGTTGAGTGTACGCGAACATTAAACCGGTATAACATACACCCCGTGTATGGTTTGACCGTAAGATAATGAAGACCAATGATTAAACCTATGAACGGTGAAGAACTAAATTAAAGACAAGTACGCATAACGTAAAGAAGCCAAGTTAGTGTTTATAACTTGGATGAAGTTCCGAGTCGAATGAACTGAACGTTGTAAGATATGAATAAGGTAACGTAAAATGCTTAACGATATGAATGTGTAGTATTAATATTGAATGATCGTTTTGAGTATACAAAAGAATGTATAACTTAGACGATAAAAAATAAATCCTGAGGTATGACACTTAGTTGCCAGAAAGCCATAAGGAATAAGAAATTGACTTAACAAACATTATAATCTTAATGGTTCGGATAAGTTAAGATAAGTTTAGGTTGTGGTACAATCGTAATATTTGATGGTTGACATATGAGAGCTGGGCTAAACAATTTCTTCAGAGAGCAGAGTTATATACAAAATTGGTAACCGATCTAACTCACTGCGAAAGACAGTGTAGATGAGACGGGAACTTGTTTATTGGTTGTTTGTGGGAAACCACTCAGAGTACCATATGGACTACTAGTAAAGGCAGGATGTGTGATGAGTCCTAGAAGAGTATAAGAAAAAGATAAGAATGTAAATCATCAAAGATGATGATCGTATGAGTAAGACATCTCCTTATGTCATGAAACCGTAAACCGGTAAAGAAAGTTGGTCGTGTAAACTTAGATTGAAAGAACGCGAATCCTAAGAAGTAAAGTTAAGCTTAAACCAATGCGTAAGTTAAGTATATGACTAATTGGTGTATGTGTTATTTCCTTATGTGCTATATAGGAATTGGAATGAGCAGTTCAGCGTAAACTTTAAGTTGTAGCTGTGCGTAAGACAAGTTTCCTAACTTCATTCATATTTTAAATGAATGCTAATTTCTTAAACTTCTCAGATGTTGAACTTGAGAAGTTCTGTCTATGTGCGAATGTGCAATATTTGTACAAGGTGGTAGAACGTATGAGGCCTTGTGCCACAATTTGAACACTTCGGTGTTTTCTATGAGATGAACTGTTCTATGATTGAACTGTTCAATATGAGAATGTTCTGTTTATACATGAATTATTATTGTTAAGTCTGTGCTAATAATTCTAGCCGGACAGGATGTGTATGAAAAAGGTAGAAGAATGAAAATATTTCAAAGTGAATATAACTAATGTTTTAAAATGATAGGAATCAGAATTTATTCCTATTATTCAAGCCTTTGTTCGGTTATCGAAATTCTAAAGGAATGTTTAAACTCTTAAAGTTGTTTATTCAACAGTTATGACTTGCTGAGCAATTGAATGCTCACACTTGTTTTAAATGAAAAATATTTTCAACGTGCGAGTAGAAGGACTTAAAGATCCCGTAAAGATCAAGCTGATCGGTATCCAGAAGAAGTGTCTTTCATTAGATGAATGAGCGTGAAGATCAAGCGAAGACTTGTAATGTAGAATAGTTTAATTAAACTATAGACTAGTTTAATGAACTGTTATGTATCCTTGGTGATAGATGAAAATCACTTGTGTAAGATGTAAATAATAATGTAATTATCATTATTTGTAATGAACGAAGTTATAAGGTATTAGAATCTGGGAATTGAAAATTTATGTTGTTATATTTCACTATATAATGATGTATGTTTGAAAAGAAATAAGACCGTGACGTACAGAATTCGAGTATGAAGATAAACCGAATTTCGGAGCGTCACAGGGAATCTCAAATGACCTTTTTCCAAATGCCTCTAAGAGAGAAGGATAATATTAAGAATCTCAAATTTCTAATATCAAAATTAATAGATCTCATGTAATTAGTTACGTCATGAACTATAATTAAAATATCTAAAATATCTGGTGACATTATTTGAGACAAATACACAGAGAAGCCAGACACATGCACCCCGTAAAATGTAGTATCTATCTAGGAAACAATATCCTCTTTTTTCATTATCAAAATTTTGGAGTTTCATATGCCAGAGCTACATCAAAGTCATTCCTCCTTCCATACTCCCCACAACTACAAATGCATCTACCTTATGGAAAAAATTATCCACAAACTATCCGTCAAAATCAACAACCAATGAACAAATTAACCAATTTCTGTACAAGCCTACCTACTTGAGAAGAGGAGTGTATCATAACCAAAAATTAAAAGACAAAATTAACTAACCTTCAGTAGCCTCATATAATTTACATAGCAGAACTACTGGGGTTCCACTAGTCTTCATATACTGGGGAGAAGCGCTTCTGCAAAGTGCAAACCCCTCGCTACGTTGCCTAATTTTACCTGCAAAATTATCTTTTTCCTAATTTAACCATTTTTAAATGTATGTGCACCTATGCCTGCAGCTGATTGTTTGTCCACCCTTGATTTCAAACTGAAATATAATTGTACTTCCCCTATGAGCCCTGTCCGGTATTTTGTAACCTTACTTGCTCGTGAGCTTTCAAAGCCTCTGAGGTGAACTTCTCGAGAGCCCTGAATATTGGAACCAAACCTCCTTGTAAACTACTAGAAGCTGCATCCTGCACCAATTTCATAGCATCCTTGTGCCTTGCTCTCTCTTCCTCCAACCTCTTTCTAATTGAATCCAAGTCCACTTTTAGATCATCATGGGGCGAAACTCCACTTTCTGAGGCAACAATAGTTTTGTCTGACATTACATCTTGATCGCGCTCCAGTTTTCCCCCTTTAGTAAAATCTTTTGAAAGGTTCTCTGTTTTGAGCAGATGACGTTGCTCTTCATCTTGCCTCTCCCACAACTGTTGCAAGTTTGAAGCAAAATGATGCATTGCATACGCAACCCCGCTTTCCTTAATCGATTCCATTGCCTGGTGCCAATCATTGCATATTACAAAAATCGGAGGGGCTCCAATCCGCCCAGGGGAGAAGGGTACAATTCCATCAGGGGTTTCTTCAGGCTCATAATGAAGGCACCGCAGAAGCCACCCATTTAAGCACTTGACATAGGATTTTTGGGCTTTAATCCAATCATTGAAATAGCTACACCAAGTGCGGAGCTCCATTTCGAGTTCAATAGTGGCCCTGAGCCTCGAATCTCTTCGAAATCCAGTGTTTGCTCTCAAAGTTCGCATCTTACTCTCCATGATAGCTCGAAACTGCTTTTGGTGGCACTTAAGCATGAATTTCCACATTCTAATCAATCTGAAAGTTAACATATAATAAGTTAAATAAACAGAATGAGCGATCATAAAGCATGAGAATATGATTTAGATGCAAGAAGAAATTCAATTGTTTTCCTTTTTCTGACAAGACATTCAGTCAATTACAATGACACATAAACAACATATCACAAACATTATATTACAACTAAAGAAATATATATATATATATATATATATATATATATATATATATATATATATATATATTCAATGGGAAGCATATGAAAGTTTTCATTATAGGAGCCTACACCTAAAATAGTTAATGAAATATTACGAGACAGAATTTGCTCGACTGAAATAACATCATTCGCTTCTTAATTCAAACATTAAAAGCAACTGTAGTGTTTACAGAGAACCCATATAAACAATACGCAAAAGATAATTTTTTTCATTTGTATCTCGTCTAGACCTAGCAAATTGACTGACTATGCGGCCCTCGCGCTGGGCCTCAAATGCACTGTTGTCCAGCCCAATTCCTAACGAGCTGGATGGATAGCAGGCCATTTTCCTTTGTTTTACCAAAACCAATAGTCTATGCATATGCTTGACATACTAAATAAAAAAGATTATTCATCTTTTCTATGATTGAACATGATTGTCTCACAAGTTTTACAAGTTAAAAAAGTGTTAAGTCACCATTATTTCACAGAGGCACTTTACTGTTTGCTGTTAAACAGCGAAACATGAGTATGATACTGCCCATTGAGTAAATCAAAACTATTATATATGAGTACGTTCGGAGTTACCTTTATCAAGCAAATATCATTGTAAATTGTCTATAGTATTTTTATATTTAACACTTGTATTACTATACTAATCAATAACATTATTTAATACTCTACTTTCCAACTTGTATATAATTGATAGGAATGGCAGCTAGTGAGTCTATTTTCCTATATAATTTCAACAAACTTTACCAAAATATTGTTTTACTTTAAATTATGAAACAACTCGATGATCTTAACCAGTTAGATATCCACTCAATATAGTTGTAAACCCGTCTTTTTTACTTCTTTCATTTCCACTCATAAGAGTGTAATTTAGTTTAGTTAATCAATTGGAATGATGCAAGGAAATAAAACGATTACTTTATTGTCAATCAAAAGTTGATTACTATTGAGCATTTATGGGGAGGACCGGCAAAAATGAGTTGGTTCCTACTGGGTAATTTTTTATATGCCCGTTAGCTGCGCAATAACAAGGAGGCCTAGGTCATGTTTTGCCAGGTCTCTCACGTACTTTACTTCAAAGTTCAAACTTGTGCTCTTTCAAAACACACACCATTTTGGTTTCTACTGGCTCCCTTTTTTCCTACTTTATATTTTTATTTATTTTTGGGGTGGGGGTGGGGGTGGGGGGGGTGGGGGTGGGGTGAGGGTGAGGGTGGGCTATATTCAACTTTAGAACCTACAAAGTTTACCTTACCAATAATTACCAGATTAACATATACTCCACCATCCCATATTAAATGTCCTAATTTCTTTTCTAGGATGTCCCACAATAAATGTCCTATTTCTATATTTATAACTATTTTTATCCTATTTTTTCACTTATACCCTCATAATCTTTTTACACATCTTTTGTTGGAAATTGAAGAAATGAGAAAAGGTTTACATTAGGAACTGATGAATTATAATACCACTTTCTCTCTCATATTTCTAGTATAACATGTTTTCTATTTAATGGCTATCTAGACTCTCTCTATTCATTCTAACTATTAGTACTTATTGAGAATGTGTGAAAAAAAAAAAGAATGAACTAGAGAACTAATTCACATGGGAAGAAATAATACTTTATAGAAAAGTGGAGAAATACTTTAATTAATAAGTATTTAAAAGGACAAATTAGGTTTAAAAAAAAATTATTAATCAAAGTGCCGAAACCAAGTAGAACGTTTATTTCGGGACAGAGGGAGTAACATTTTTGTTTTCATCCTTTCTTTCAGAAAGACACAAAAAAACTAAACGAACTAAGAAACTATAACTGAATACATAATCTAAAAGAACCACCATGTGGCATGTAGAGTAAGTTCATAGTTCATACCCATGAATCAATTTGGTGAGTTGGGTTTGCAATTCTTCATCCCTCAACTTGTGAATCCTGCTTGAAATGGCATCAATACCTCTAACGCAAACATTAAGCTTAGTAAGCAACTTTCTTATAGAAGCCTGTGTAGCATCAATTTTGCTAGACTCAGCTCCATGGTCATCCAAAACTTTCAGCTTCTTGCACATTTTTTCATAAATAAGTCTCACCCTTTCTTCACCCTAGATTGGATGAAGTAAATTAATAAGACATCATAAGGATAAAAGCTATCTCATAGTTCTAAAATGGTACACAGAATTTATAAAAAAAATAAGTTAAAGCACTGGATGGCAACCAACATGGTACATTAAAGAATTATTTGGCCAATTAACTCTTTCTTTAAATGAGTAGAGACCATAGTATAAGTACTGCCACCTTACTGAGTTTCACAAGGATGAAGACAGTAAGCATGCTTTTAAAGTCGTGGACCAATAGGCACTGCTGTTTTCTCTTTTAATGAAATATTTAAAAGGTAAAAGCTTTACCAAACATAATTACACTAACATTATAGTGAGAACAACAATAAAGCATCAAACTCTTCTCTAGACCATGCATTCAGGTTTTCCTCAACTTTCCCCAATATTTGAAGCTATTATTAGCCTTCAATTGATCAATTACAAATGATTTCTGATTCTAAGATCAGATGTCCATATCAATTATGTTTTCAGCTCAGTGTAACTAAATAACTTGCATAATAGATTTAATACTCTGCCAGAGAGAACAGTATAAATTTACAGTTAACAGTTTAAACTTCCACTATGAAATGTCTTCTTCGGCATGAAGTGGTTTATACCTGATCCAATAACAGCAAAAATATACACCCTCAGCCCCAAAATGGTTGTCGTAGTTTTGGGTATGTGTTCATCAAAAACTTTAAGACATGTTGAAAACATGTGTAGACATTACTATATTGTTATATATTATATCATATTTTGTAACTCTATTAAAAATAAAGATACATAAAAGTATAATGCATAAATGTTGATAGGGATCACATTTAACAAAGAATTCTTGTATTTATTATTTGGAGATTTTGTTATGTTTAATGTAAGAGTAATTGATGTAATAATTATTTATTAGTGGGGATTTAGGACATTAATTAGTGATTAGGAATTATTAATAAGAGTATTTTAGTCGTTTAGTACTTTTATTATTTCTCAAGTATTATTAAGATTTTGAATCTCTTTAAATAGTGATGTAATCCCCACAAGTCTTTTAGATTGTATACTATTGATATTAAAGTTTATTAGCATTCATACCATAGAGGTATTTTATCCTTTTTAGTGTTGATACGTGGAGTTGATACACTTGAGAGATCCTAATACTTTAAACGTAGAGTTTAAATCTTAATTTATTTTTCATTAATCATTTACCCTAAATTTGTTCTTCATCATTTTAGGTATTAAAACTTGAGGTTTCTCTATTAATTTTTTAGTTTTTGGGAGATCTTGGTTTTCAAAAAAAAAAACTTGTCGAATTTACAGCTCACGTCGGAAAATGGGTTCACGACCGGAGTTACTATTCACCACGGGGTTACCATTCATCGCGACTATTGTTCACTATTCATAGTTGCTCTTTGTCTTGGAAGAGGCAGAACTGCACCCCAAAAAAAAAGAGAGGAGAGAGAACTTTTGGTTGCATTTCCTACCGTCGTGCTATCCTATTTTCTTCCATTGTTGTTGCTGCTGTCCTCATTTGTTATGCTGCAGCCTCCTTTGTTTCTTTCATAATCCTAATCTTATTAGTACCTTGCCAAAATTACAATTTTCTCCCCCATAGTTTCCTCTAACATTTAAGTTTTAGCTTATAGTTTATAAACTTTTCACTTATGCCCTTTTATCCTTTTAAATCAGCCCCTACACTTTCTGCATTCATACTTAAACCTGATTTCTATTTTCATTTTAGTTGGGTCCTTAAAGTTACCAAAAAAAAATTATTACAAAAGTTATATATTTTTATTTTTAACCTATTGTACCAATATCTCAAGCCACTAAAAAATTGATTGTAGAAACAAAAGAGTACATTTACTTTCTTGACTATCAAAATGACCGAATACACTACCTTATTAATACATGTGGTCATAGATATTTGAAACCCAAGCAGGAAGAGCTTAGATGGGATATAATTGATGTACAAGACTCCCTTGGAAAATTGGAACGTCGGTGTTAAGATGAGCAAAGAAAAGCTGAAACAAAGAAATATCAACAAGATGAAGTAAGGAAACGTCAACAACCTAAAGCAAAAAAATGTCGAAAGGCTACACATGAAATTGCTTCTATATGTTCTTTTATAAAGGATGACATCTCTTTAATAAAAGATGGCCTTATTGACTTGTTGGCACATATTCGAGCAAAGAAAGAGAAAGAAAAAGAGGATGTTCACAATAACGAGGCTGCAAACACTTGTGACGTCTCCATGGAAGTTCTTGAAGTTCTAAAAGTTGAGCAAGAGATTGTGAGTGAACAACAAACTGAGAAAAACTCTGAAGATGCTTTTTGAGTTTGTTGGGGCATGATTATTTGAGCCCGGATGATTCGGTGGATCATGATCCACGTGAAGGAAGTCTCCCCACGTAGGAATCTGTTTGGGCAATTAGAGAACCTTAAGGAATCCAAGATTAATGATTTCTAAACTCCTACGAAAGTGTCAGGATAGAATCTTACTTTCTTCCTTTAAGGATATTCAGTTCAATCCCATTAAAGAATCTAACCTAATAAGGAATCCTATTTCCATACGGATCATTATAAATACAAGACTATACCTTAGTTCTCAGGTACACACAAATCATTATTATTTTCCAACACTAAATACCTCCATTGTTAAACCTTGTTCAGCCTGTACTTATTCTCACACCGGAGTTATCCCTCGGCGACCCAAGCTGTCAAACTCTACGTATGATTTCGTTTTTGTGTAAGATTGGACGCGCTTTGGGTGATTGTCGAATCTTGGCGTTAACAGAGTTGTTCGTTACCGAAGAGAGGACGGTTTGAGATGTTGATCCTCCAAGTTGATAATATTGAGTTCATTATTCCGAAAAATTACTTGTCAACACCTATGAATACAAATACAAATGTGATGCTTTCATCAATTCTCTTCCCAAAATTATTTAAGCCTTACTGTGTAAATATGTTGTCAAAGGTGTTCCAAAATATTCTTTCGGTGCAAAGGAATTCATGGATTATTCTATCATGTTATAAAACATGAGGTCGATTTTTCTCCAACAAGGAGAGAATGATAGGGATCACAAGTCAAGATTTAGCAAAGAATTCTTGTATTTATATTTGGAGTTTTTGTTATGTTTAATGTAAGAGTAATTGATGAAATTTATTTATTAGTAAGAATTTAGGACATTAATTAGTGATTAGGAATTCCGAATAAGGGTATTTTAGTCGTTTAGTACTTTTATTATTTCTCAAGTAATATTAAGGTGTTGAGTCATTTTAAATAGTGATGTAATTCCCACAAGTCTTTTAGATTATAGACTATTGATATTGAAGTTTATTATCATTCATACCGTAAAGGTATTTTATCCTTCTTAGTGTTGGTACGTGAAGTTGATACACTTAAGAGATCTGTAGAGTTTAAATTATAGTTTATTTTCCATCAATTCTTTATCCTAAATTTGTTTCGCATCAAATGTGTTCACAGTACATCTTAAAACCCATGCCGAACAGACCCTTAAAAACTATCAAGCAAATCAAGCAAGTACTGAATTGGCCAAAGTATCAAATGGAGTTTTAAGAAATAATGAAATGGTAAAAGGCAGCCTAAAACCGTGAAACAAACTAAAAGTACACCATACACCAGTTTAAAGCATACAGTTGCTTTCCCAGATACATAGTCATGGCAACTAAAGCATGAGTTATTGATATACTATGTATTTCAATAACAAAACTGTGTGTTAATTTTCACAGTTCCACTGATTTCAATCAAACAGAAATGAAGATGAGATACATTATGGGTTTCAAATCAATTTTAACAGAAATTAACATCAGTTTCCACCAACTTAAATCACTCAAGATTAGATTGGAATACAACATGGTTTCCATATCAAAAAATTTAGTACAGCCCTCTGCAGATCATTAAAGAACCTTTCACAGTTTACCTTGTATTATTAGTCCAAATAACAGGACCCATTACCATCCAATCAGCAAAACCAATAACTTCTTTTGAAGAAAACTCTACCTCAGTTCTATAAATCTATGCAGAACATGCCTAAGATAATAGAAAAATGACAAAAAAAGGACAGACTACTATTACAATTTTATTTTCATTAATACTTCACACCGTATATACCCTTTAGTTACACGAATAGACTTCAATTTACCCAATCATTCATACTCGTTACCTACTTCCTAATGGATCCCATTCACACTATTGCATACGAGTCGGGTGAAATTTCTGTCACAAGAAAAGATGCAACAACTTGACAGCAGGCTTTATACCATGCATGGAGACATACATATAAGCTCGTGCACATTAAGAAAGAAAGTATAGTTTCTAAAATCTAAAATGTCAACCATAGTACAATTATATAAAATCAGATTCTTCATTTAATACCTTAACTTCCTTATAAAGCTTTTTCTCCCATGCATAGAGCTCTTCCAAAATAGCTGAGATGTTACCATGATCAACAGTAATGTCCTTTCCAGTATCCTCATGGTATGTTCTTGCCAGCTTCATTGTTTTAGAATCTACTCTTACTGACTGCCTTGATGGGGGGTGTGAAGATGCTGATGAAGGTGCTACAACACACAGAATTTTGTACAAGGCCTCTGTACATAGACAAATAGTTCCAACTAATTAGCAAGGCAAGCAATTATTGAAAGAGATTATCATATCTTATTCTTCGCCAAGGTAGTCATTTTGACTTGATGGGAAAAGAAAGAATTGATACAACTAACTGGTGTTCCTACGACAATAAAACTCATGGGAATTGATAAATCATGACATTTTAAGGATTCAAAAGTCCCATAATATTATCTTCAAATGTAAGCCTATAAAAGTAAAAACCACATGTTAATCTCCGGAAGAAATAAAGATCGTAATGTACAAACTGAAAGTAAACACAACACACCTAAACAAATCTTTTACTCATCAACAATTAATAGCTTATGATGAAATTTTAATCAAGTAAGAATAGTTGTGAAAACCAACTTGAAAGCACCTTAACTATGAAGGAGATGCATGCTAGATAAATATGACCTTGTAAAAAGGTCTAGCAATTTTTATTAAAGGTGATCTTCTCGAACAAACTTGCCAAATTACAAGGAGCTAGGATTACCCCAACGAACTGCCTTATCCCAACACTAGATACTCCGATTCTTGGGGACTCTTAGGCATAGTTATCATGTCGTCTCCTAGGCGACGACTAGGCGTCCTGGCGCTAGAAAAAGATAAGGCAACTCCTTGGACGATGAGCCACCAAGGCTTACGCCTTGATAGCTGGCCCAAGGCAATTAAGTCATTTTGTACCAATGACTCATCATAACTCATGGACTATATGGTATAATTTTATTATTTATTAGACTTGTAATGTGTGGTGAGTGTTGACTTGGTTGATTATTTATTTTCTACGTAGTATTTGTTGACTTGTTCTACTAATTTTCAATGTCAAGTGTTTTGTGTTTGAATTTTAATTGTGAAGTATTCATATAATTGTGTTTTTAATTGTATTTTATAGTGTTAGTTATTATGTATTGAATTTTAATGTATATAAAATTTTATTGTCAAATATACTTCTCAAGTAAAATAAATAATGTATAAATTGCACATTGTTAACGACTTGTCGCCTTATAGACGTCATGGCGGGCGCCTTATCACCTAGGCATCCTGACGGTCAACTACCGCCGCGTCTCGCCGTAGTGCCGTGACAATTATGCTCTTAGGGATCCTCTCCTTATAACTTATGTATTTTATATTATCTATGATTATTTTTATAACTTCAAAACATTAAAGTTATATTATTTGTTAGATTTTTTTGTTTTTGACTTGTAATATCTATTCTGATGAATTATTTTATCATATATATACAACTAGAAACATACATATTTAAATGTTTAATAATAAAATATGTCAAATCCCTCCAAACCCGAGTCTCTATAATTTAAGATTTGGCAAATATTCATACCCCCGTATAAACGCACTCGCTTTTGTGTTTCTTAGACAAGGAATCTACATTGTAGAGCTCCCTAATTGATTAACCACTCTTGAACATATTAATAAGCTCTTATTGATCTAATTATTGTGGGATTGGCTGGGCTCAACGGGACCACAAGCAAAGCACCATCTGGGTTGTAAATTGTTAAAACAATCGATATGACCATTTATAGCAATTACCCTAGAATACATATATACAGGCTCAAGAGGTAGGTTTATACTTAAAGCAGTAGCATAATTACAATGTCATAGATGAGGCAGATTTGAGCTCACCAGAACAAAATGACAAATACTCAAAACAATAGATATCTTAACTTCCCTTCAATTTCTCCAAGAACTACATCAACATGTCTGCCAATCAGAGTTAAACATTGTAGATATTTCCGTGGCCTTCAACAACGAATTTATTATAGCGATGAAGATACTAGTAACCAATTTCTCAAATATGATAAATTTTTCATTACCGTCACAGTAGACGTAAATTCCCAACTGAAATGTGGTGATTTCAAATTGAAATCAATGTAATTGATATGATAAATAACAAAAACTAAGAGGTGAATGCAACAAGGCAAGCCAAACAAACAATTACAACAAGAACTCAGCAATGCATATATATAGACATTAAGAAAACAATAGTTGAAATTACACCTCTAAGTACAGTGAACTTGGGCTGATAAGGCAGTTTCCCCACTTCAAGCATCAAAGCAACCTCTTTCCCATAACTAGAAGCCATCTCAAATTCATCCCTAATTTCACCAACTACCTCCTGAATATCCCGAGAACCATGAGTAGATAATGTGGTCATGCTACTCATCTTTGAGGATTCAACGTCATTAACTGAAACCTCTTCTACCTCGAAACTCACCCCTTTCTTCTGCACATAACTACTGGGTGAGACCTCTGATATATTGGTGTCGGGACTGCTTTTCTCCTCTTCCACATAAACTGATTGTTGTGCCTCACTATTTTGTGATGGTCCTGCCCTTGAAGGGCCCTCACTATTTTGTGATGGCATTGCCTTTGTACTGCCATCACTACTGTGTGATTCCCTTGAAATTCCCTGACTACCATGAGGTGGCACCACCCTTGGACTACCCTCACTATCACCGTATGATCGTACAGTTTTAAAATTGTCCTCACCCTTTTGTGGTGACATTGCCTTAGAAGTGTTCGCGCCCAAATTTCTCTTTATATTTTCATTCACCTTCTTCCCTTTATGAACTTGTCTAACGACCTCATTCTCTATTTCTTCTTCCAAATCAGGAATCCCCTCCCTCTCCCTAACCTCATTCGAATCTGGACTACTAGCAGTCGACCCATACCCATATGCACTTTGAGAATAATAACCGGTATCATACCCATCAAAAGGGTTAAGGAAATCCCACCCAGAACCACTCGGCGGAGGAGGTGGAGGTGGTGCAGCCGGAGGACTTGGTCTCCTATTCTCGGGAGGCTCTTGACGTGGAGAACTCATCGGAAACCCAAAGAATCCTCTGCTCTCATTTGGGTAACTCGAGTAGGAGTTTGAATAAGCATACGGTTCCTCCCCATGAATCACAGTACGAACAGCCGGTGCAGACCTTTTCATATAATATGCATATGACCTCGAATTCCCTCCATATTGTCCCCAGTCTGTTTGATAAGATTGATCTACTACATTCATTCCATAATTCATTCCATAATTCGTTCCGTAAGTTTGATCTACTGCATTAATTCCATAAGGTTGATCTGCTACATTCATTCCATAAGCTCCCCAATCTGTTTGAGGGGATGGATCCATTCCATAACCATAAGGCCCCCAAACTGATTGAGGGGGTGGATTTGAATTCACCCCATACCCATAAGGCTCCCAAGCTGTTTGATGAGGTGGGTAAGCCTCTCGCACATCCATTTGAGGACTATCTTGTAAATGAATATGACTAGAAGGCGAACCCAATTCAGAATCCGAACTTGAAGATAAATGTAAATGTGAATCATGTAAATCCCCACAATCATCCTCCGCTGAATGACCATGAGAAATCGAACCCGAATTCGAATTGGAAGAGCCTTTATTATTCCTACCAGCAACATTTCTACTAGTACTATCTATGTCTTTCTTCTTGCTCTTTTTCCCTTCATCAGAAGGCAATGTAAGTACAGGCGAATCCAAAGGCGACCCGATCACAAACTCTTCATCAACAAACCGGTGAAGAGCTTCCCCAAAATCTTTTAGAGAACGAAAATAAGAAATATGAGCAGAAGCTAGAGCATACCGGTGATCAGCGGCAGCTCTGATTAGCTCTTTCCTCTCTCTGCAACAAATCACTAACGGCAAATCATCAACTTTTGACCCTCCACAGCCCATATCAACAAACACCACCACCACCAAGTAAAATCCTGATCCAAACCCTAACCCTAATTTATTAAACCACAATAAAAACAGAACAATCATCTCCTCCTTACCTGTCCGTACAGTTGCAAAACCAGATCAAGCATCATGAAGATAAATTCCATACAACCCCATATCAGTAAAACAATAAATACCCAATTCAAATAAATCTAGAGAAAATAACGCAGTACTAGTACAACATTTTAGAGAGAGAAATTAGTAGAAATCGCAATGCTGAATTCAATAAGAGAGAATTGATGGTGAAATCTGACCGTAGATAATGGGGGGAATTGACTCGTTACCATCCATACGATGACGGGCTGCATAGAGAGGGAATCGTTTGGAATCTGAGATTTTTGATTTCTGAAATTGTTTGGTGTGATTTTAGAATTAAAAAAATGTGGGTATTTCGAGATACGTGATGTTGGAGAAGAAGACGTCTGATAATCAGTAAAAAAAATTGAAGAATTATGGGGTTAGTGTTATGTTTTGTTTTGGAATTGAATTGTTTTCTTGTGGTTTGGGGTTCAGTGAGAATATGGAGAGGGTTTTGGACAGAAGAGAAGGCTCGGCTCGTGGAACCCGCCACGGGTTACGGACGATGTCATTATTACCTTTGGTATCATCATCTTCCTCCCTACTTTCTCTTTCTAGATGTGCTGGAACCGCCTGATCCTCCTAGTAATAATGGATTCATAATCTCATAGCTAAAATTAATATGAATTTATTTAATTTTTTATAATTTACTTATTTAAAAGAATAATAATTATATGATAAAATATTTTGAAAAGTTTCATAAACTACATTAACATTTTATGGAAAATTACATCAATATTAAAGCTTCACGATTTAAATCGGCGCGTCTAATCACCAAATCCATGCGCTTAAATCTGCACATTAACAGATCACACAAGAAACTTGACGGCTTGTGCCGCCGGGTGATAGCTCCAGTGTGAGAATGAGTACAAGCTGATACAAAGTTTAACAATAGAGGTTTTAGTGTTTAGTGTTCAAGAGTGTATTACCTCTCAATCGAAGTCAAGCCTTGTATTTATAGTCATTCTCATCACCTTAAAGTCCACTTCCAAATCGGATTAGGACTCCTAAACACGGCAGTTATTATTGTTTAGGTCCAACACAATCTCATTTAAGGGTGCAACTTGAATATGATCAAAACACTCACTTTTGGAGTTAATATTTAAATATGACTAGGATTAGAATCCTTAACCACTTTAACCTCTTTATCACTCCAGACTCCATACGAGGGGCCAACCAACTGTATAAGCCCAATCCAATCGAACCCCTATAAACCGGTCTGGGCTCCGACCCAAAAGACTCGGACGCTCGACCCCGAACATCACCAAATCGAACAAGACTCCGGGCTAGAGGACTCGGACGCCTGAACCCGAACACCACCAATCCCCTTGTTGGTTTCGGCTCAATGGGCTCAAAATAGCCTTCTTAACTCAGGCCTTCAGCCCACATAGGGGTCGGTAGATCACGCCTGAACATTGCCCCACAGTCTCTTATTATAAGATGTTTATAATTAGAGACTTGAAGAGACGCCTTGGGAATCAAAACGTTCTTTTGTAAGGGCACACGTTCTCCAAGAAACAGGCCCCATTCATCATCAATAGCCGCCCTTGGGATTCGTGCAGCAACCCTATAAAACCCTCACTCCACACACAACTGTCACTTTTTACCAATCTTATCCATTTCGATCTTCTATCTCAGAGCTTTCTATAAAAGCGATTTATGACGAGAAACCTCCTCCACCTAACTACTCCGGTATAGGTTTCTCCATCCCCAAAACCTCACATTTCTGCTCTTTTTGCTTTAATGGCAGATTCCAAATTCCTTCCTCCTCCACCACTGAGCAAACACCTACCTTCGACAACACCTCCAATCCAAACTCCATTGTTGCCACTGACTTGGTCTTACGGTCGATTTGCTTTTACATGCACCGCTGCAAATCATCAACCTTCAACTCCTTCCACTTCAGATAGCATTAAAACCAAAATCTGAAGCGTTTACTCATCCGAAAATGATTTCTCTCACATTAAAACCAAATCCTCCATCAACCCTTCCCAAATTTCTGACATCCGAACCCTCTTCAACATTCCCAAAGAATACAAGCTTCGGGTGCCAGAACCAAACGAAAGGATGTTCTGGCGTCCTGAAGGCGAATGAGTTGCTATTTCGTTTTTGGCCCTGAAATATGGGGTCTGATTCCCCCTCCACGAATCCATTTCATCCTTCCTCTACTTCGCGGGGATCGGGTTCGCACAACTTGTGCAGAACTCATACATTCATCTTATCAGTTTCATCGCCTTGTGCTAGGAGGTAGGAATCACTCCTGGCCTTCACTTCTTCTTTGTCTTGTTCACCGTCGACAGGTCGAAAGAACCTGGCCTTCGACAACTAAACCGCAAGCCAAGCCGAGCCACCTTCATCAAGACTCCTTCCAGCAACAAGGGGTGGCACTCCCAATGGATCTTCGTAAGGGGAACTAACCTCAAACTCCTCCCAAACTGGGCTACCCCCGAAGACCCCATTGCCAAAGTGTCCAAATTCCTGAAGGATCGCCAAGAAGCCTTCAAAGAATTTTGCCAAAAGTTGAAGAAGACTGAATGGGGCCCGGAGGTCTTATCCAACGAAGCATGGCTCTACAAACACGGTTGTAAGTTATAAACCCCGAACCCATTCATGACTTGAATTTCCTTCCAACCTTCTTTACTGACTGTTTTATATGTCTTGCAGTAACCATTTTCAAACTCGAAGGAGCTGATGTATCCTTAGCGCCACTACCCATCAAATCCAAACTAATCTGCTATTGATTCCCCCGAGGAAGAAACCATCCCGATTTCTGAACTTTCAACCAGCTCTGCATCGGGTCCAGCTCTTCCCACCAAAGCCAAACCCTCCAAAAATATCCTGAAGATGGATCGGTCAGAGAAGATGGCTTTGTTGAAGAAAAATAAGAAGAAGCCTCCCACCAAAGTCCCCTCCAAGCCATCTTCTTAGGTGGTTCCGAAGCCGACTCCCCTGCCAATTTAACCTAGTGTTGTCCTTGAGGATCCCGAGAAAACCGAAGAGGAGACTCTCGAACCTCGCTCCAAGAGGTAACACCGAACAGAAGAGCCTGATTTACAGATCATAGATGCTGACCTCCCACCAGCGCCAACCCCTTCATCCCGACCACCTACTGAAACTAGTTCCTCCCAAGGGACTCCTACCACTTTCTAGCCGAAGAGCCCTTCAGAAGTGTTCCCCTTCGACCAGCTGGAACACTTCAGATTGCCTGGAGACGAAGAGCGGTTCAAGGGATACACTTCCGAGGTCTACTTGGTCAAATATGTCAAGCTCGAGTGTTAGGTAAATTTGATAGACTAAAACATCCTTTTGATCATCCTATTTTCATCATGTCTGACCCGTACCTCCACTTCATTGCAGGCCAATGTCGTCATGTCCCGAGCCATTCCACCTCTAGCCAAGGCTACTAAAAAAGAAGTACAACTGAGGGGCGAGGTGGAGATACTCGAGGTCGAGGTCCGAGTCTTGACATCGGAGCTGAAGAAGGAAAGAGACCTTCATGTCGATACGAGAAACAAAGTGACCCAAGTTGAACGTCAGGCCAATGATCTTAAAAAACAACACTATGCCCTCCAGAAAGAATATGTCGGCCTTGACAATCATGCCAAACAAATCACCAAGGAAAAGGAGCTTCTGTCGGAGGAGAACAAGGATCAACAACGTGCCATTCTGGCCCTTAAAGACAAGATTCTTGGTATGCACAACCAGATGATGGCGTTGATGCTGGAGAATACTACCTTGAGGGGGGGAAACTGCCGAAGCCAAGCAGCTCACATTTAAAGAATAAGAAGAATCATCTGCACTTACCGATAAGATCATATCTCAGTTTGCTGAAGGCTATGAGGCTTATCGGGAAAAGGTTCGGGCGAAGATGACAGCTACTGGGCTTAATACTACTGTCCTTGACTCTTCTGACGAAGAGTCTGAAGCCGAAGATGGGGTCCCAAACACTTAGTTGTTTTAGGATCTTTTACTTGTAATTTTTGTAATCATTTTTTCTTTTTGTAACTTTCCCGATCAGTTATGTTTGTAACTTTCCTGATTAGTTAAGTTGTTTGTAACTTTTCTGATCAGTTTTGTTCAAAGTTTATCTGATCGGTTTTGTAGAAACATATGAATATAAACGAAGTACAAAATTTTCCAAAGAGAAATTCTCATTTATTTTATTGATGAATAAAATAATTTACATAAGTAAAAGAAAGAATAACATAACTTTTACTGATAATATTTTCTAAGTCTTCCAGCATGCCATGTATTCTTTATTTCTGAACCGTCCATTGCTCGAAGCCGGTAAGTACTTGGCTTGGACACTTCTATCACTTCGACACTTCCATTGATAATCATTGGAATATCGGTGTCGCGCTATCAATGTATATGTGGTGGAAAGGTGATTCTTTTCTCATGTATATATTTGATAGTTAGAGGCTTTTAAGATTAGGTTAGATGATATTAAGATTAGGTTCGGTTCTTAAAACTAAAGCATATGGTAAGTTCGTGACTCATAATCATATGATATGTTTTGAACCCCTCAGCGAATGGACACCTATGGTCTGACTAGGATAAGTTCCTAAACTCATATGATTACGGCAAGTTCCTGAATTTCCAAAGTGTGGAAGTTTGATGAACTATATTGGGTATAAAATGGTTATAGTATAGGGAGCATTGATGAAGTTGAAAAGATGGTTTTGAGGTAGCCTTACCTATACAGTTAGAGCGCATTCGCAATGTTTTTCATGTTTTGGTGATATGATCAAACAAGCCCGACTATAATCATGTGATCAAGTACGAACAGTTATAGTTTGATAAAGGTGTATCATACGAGGAAATTTCTATTTAGATAAGTTAACAGAAAAGAACAAGTTCTCAGGAATAAAGTGATACCTTTTGTAAGGTAATGTGGAAGGACCACAATGCTGAAGAAGCTACGAGGGAACTCGAAAATAAGATGATAAAAAGTTATCCCGAGTTATTTGTGTAATCTATGTCTTCGATTCTGGGGACAGAATCCTTGTAAGGAGGTGTCAATGTAACGAATGAATTTATTGAGTTGTGATCCTGGGGACAAAATCTTTTTAAGGAGGGAAGGATGTAACAAATGAAAATTTTCTAATTAATTTTAAATATTTATTGAATCAAATAAATATTTGAGTTGATTTATTTATTAAGATAAATAAATAGTCGATAAAGATATTATGTAATAATTTAATTAGGAGATATGTAAATTAAATTTATGATTAGTGATTTTATAGTTTGAAGATTTAATTTAATGAGATAATTAAATTAAATTAATTATTAAATAATTATAATGTCATTCTAATTTAATAATTAAATTAGAGATTTATTGATTTATTAAATAAAATTATATTTTATTATGGAATTCATAATTACATGGTAAATGATTAATTTGATTTAAGGGTTATAATAATTTAATTGTTTAAAGGTGTGACAAATAAACTATAGGATAAATAAATTATTAAAATAAACTGAAATGAGATATTGAGACTAGCCAAACATGGCCTTGTGTTTCTTGGTGTTTGTAACAGCTGAACCTATTGAGTTTTTTACCTAAAAATTTAAGTTGCGTATTATATTTTATATAAGGTTTTTTTCTTTACGTGTTATCACTTGGTTAAGCCTAAGTCTAAAGAGAGTAGAGAAAACACAGAGGAAGAGAGAAAAGAGAGTTTTGTGAATTTGTAAGCCAAATTGGAGAGCCAAGAAGGAGAAGAAGAAGGGAATCATCTTCTAACAAGGCTAAACAAGAATCAAGAGGTAAATAGCCTAGTTTTTTTTTCTTAGTTTGGGTGTTCTTGAGTTATCCTTTAAAATTAGAAATTTAGTTGGATGAGTTGCTAAATAGATGTTAAATATATGTTAGTTGATGATTATAATCTGTTATATGTAGTTCATAAATAATTTTGGTGTATCAAATTCATGAGTAGTCATGTTTGAGAAGAATGAATTGGTTTTGGATGAGTATGTACAATATAGCCTATTTTGAATAAAAAATTGATGTTCAATTCATGTAGTAAACTGTAAATTGATGATCATTTGTGTTAATAAATTCAAAAACCAAAATAACGCAAGTTAGATGAATCAATTTGGTTAAAAAATGAATTTGTAGTGAATGAATTCGCTAAACATGTTAAAATATGAAAACTTAGTATAAACATGAGTTTTAGGTCAAGATTTGGGTCAGTTAATGTTTTTATAAATTGTTGATTCTTTGGTATGTTGTAGTTCTATGAATTACGAATCCATAGAATTGAAAACAGACTAATTTGGATGTGTATAGCTTAAGTTATGAAGATTAGTAGGAGAAAAAGGGTCAAAAATCGCAAGAACAATAAACTGGTAATTCAAGTTTTGCTATTAGGCATAGTCATTATTGCTTATGCCCTAAGTCTCTTAAGTAACTGCTATTTGGTCCCAAGGCTTATTTGAAGCAAATTGCACGCCATGTAGCGCCAGATATGACTGTTTTGATATTCTTTGGTAAAATGACCATAACCTTTTCATACTAATTCCGATTGAGGCAATTCAGGATGATTTGGAAAGATAACGAGTAGAACTACAACTTTCATTCTTTAAGTTTTCCGATTTGAGGTTGGGAATAGGGGTAAAAATGACCATCGTTAGGACTGATGTATATTCGGAGGTAATCGGAGGGCGTCGGGCATGCACATATGCGAGTGTAGTGCTTCTGACGATAAAATATGTTATTCTAAGTTATAAAACATGAATATTAGTAAATATAATGATGCTTAACATTAATACATGATGTATTAGATAAGTTGTATAAGCATACTAAGTATACACAAGCGAGACAAATTGGGTGTGCGACGAATGAACGTCGAAACGCCGTGACAAGTGTTAATGAAATTAAAAAGTGTTTTAATTAAAATAAAATGAACATTATAAGATATGGAATGTGATTAATATAAAACCAATAAGGAGTCCTAGGAAGACTTAAACACTTGAATGAACTTCGAGTTTGACTAAAAAGAAATATAGTATTGATTAATAAGTTATAATAGATTGAAACTCAATGTTGTAAGAGTTGAGAATGTGATTTGGATGCTAAAAGTCTTATGTTATATGCTAGTGAGTTTTCGGATTTGTGTTATGCGGTTGATTAATATGGTTAAACCTTCAGCTAAAGGTTATAACTTAACTAAGATGAGAATTGAATTTATGAGGATAATGTGCATGTAGCTAATTGATGTGATAATCCTAGTGGTATGTGTAGGATATTGGAGTACGTGAGTTGTAATTGTATAGTTTACGCAAGAGGCAAGTTCACCAACCTTTGCTACTTTATTATTCAGCAAGGTTTACTTTTCACTGTCATGTTATACTTATACAAGTTCTCTATCTCTAATCTCTTATTGAGCAGTTAAGCTATTATTGTTACGCAAGTTTCCTAACCTTACTTTTACGTTATGCAAGTTCTTGAATTTATTATTCAATTGAGCAAGTTCTCTAACTTTAATATTTCATTATGCAAGTTCTTGTTTCTAACTTGTTATTGTTATGTGTATTTTTTAACTCTGAATTATTGTTGAGTAAATTTCTAAACTACCTTTTTCCTTGAGCTAGTTAATTAATCTTTACTCCTTAATTTCAAGCGAGGTTATTTTATTTATTCAAAGTCTGTACTATTGTTGAAAGCTTGTTCTTTTTGAAAAACATTTGTTCAGCTAAAATTAATCGTTGTTTAATATCTGATCACCAATGTCATTGCACTATCTTACATTGTTGTACAGAACTTTTAGTTGACTAGCGATTCTTTATTGATTCAACTAATCCTTAGTTGATAAATGTTCTAAACTCTAAATTACCCTTAAAGTCAGTTCAAACCAAACTTCCTTTGGTTTGCTAATGAATCTGTATAGTTTTAAGAATGTATAATCGATGAATAATATTTGTTCAGCTGATAAACCATTGATAACCTATCTCTTATTAATACATTGACATAATTCGTTTGTAATCAAACTCTTGAATAATTATTGATCCCTACTTGATTCAACCAGTACTTGGTTGAGGAGCGTTCTAAAGATTTAGAACTCCTTTGAAGTTAATTCCAAACCAAACTTCATTTGGTATGGAACCTGATAATTTAAGCTGAGATGAACAACCCTATATCAGGGGATTATTTTAGAGCTACGCAATAGCGTTAAAATATTTGCGCAATACATAGTACAAAGGGTACTTTACCATTGAAAGCTCAGTTAATTATCATTCATAGAATGCTATTGTATACTATCCTTCTTGTAGGCAATTGTTTGCTCACCCTTTGTAAGACCCCGAACTTTATGAAATAAAAGTATTCAATTTTTTTATAATTATTATTTTATTGTGAAAATTTTGGAAAGTAAAGCAAGTTGTTATAAAATATTCGTTTGGTCGGGAAATATTCTTTTTGTCGAGGAATATTCATACGAAGACACAATCATTGGTGGACCCCACAATAGAATTATTGTCGAAGTTAGAAAACGACAAAAATATCTTTATATAAAAATAACGGCGAAAGTTTTACCGTTAACTTTTGAAATACCTGGTGATAAAAGTACAATAATACGCGTGGTTGCATAGTAGCACACGGTATTGATTATTGATGCTTACGTAAGAAGTCACTCAGTTATACTCAATTATTTCTACAGTAATTGTTGCATAGTATTTCATGTTATTGATTCAATTATTGTCACAAAGATTATCTCGCATAATATTTTATATTATTAAATCAATAATTGAGATGATAAAGTTATTCATATTATTATTTATATTATTGACGATGTCTAGAAAATTATGTCGAGGAAAGGGGTTTGGTCACCTAATTGCGCGCCAATAAGGAGAAGTCCTTATCGGAAAGTCCCCTCTTTCCTGGGAATGATCTGGTTGTCAATATTGTGAGTTATAATATTAATGATGAATAATTGTTGAACGATTAAGAAAATGTGTTGATTGAAGATAAAATGATTTGTAGTAAATATTTATTCAATCTTTGATATAAATAAGAAGTCTGTTATGAGACGTTTGTTATAAATTTGGTTTATTCTATGGGGTCCATCTGTCATCATCTAAGAGTCACTTTCGCCAATAGTACTTATCTTTACCAGACGTCAAACCACTTGTCGTTTCATATTACAGGCTTCGAACCACTTGTCGTTTCACATTACAGGCATCGAACCACTTGTCGTTTCACATTATAGGCGTCAAACCACTTGTCGTTTCACATTACAGGCGTCGAACCACTTGTTGTTTCACATTACAGGCGTCAAACCACTTTTCTTTTCACATTACTAGTCGTTAAGCCATTTGCTTCTTCCCATTGCAAGGGCTAAGCTGGAAATCTTCTATAAATAGAAGCTTATTTCTTCTTTTATTCTCACCAATTCACTACGACTCACAAAAGAATTCCATAGAGAGAGAATAAGATAGAAAGAAGAAGAGTATTCACATTACACTATTGCAAAGATCCAATCTCCTACTAAGGTAAGGGTATTATTTCTTCAGATTCATGAAGAGAGTTATTTCTTTCAATACTCGTAAGGGTTGTTATTCCATTCTTTATTATTCATTTTGAATAACTCGCTCACGCGGACTACCGCATGCATGATGAAATCCTTTTGTTATTCCATTCTTTATTATTCGCGGGAATAACTCGCTCACGCTGACTACCGCATGCCTGGTGAATAACTCTTCGTATTCATTTGTTATTAAATTATGGAAATGATCTGTCTACGCGGACTACCGCATGACAGCTGAAAATCCATTTGCAGTTTCGTATATTGTTCATTTCATATTCCTAACTCTAAACTTATTATGGTAAGTTTTGCTTCTATAATTCCTGAAATGATCAGAAATTCTTTGATATTTGCGCTTCATCCAATATATTTTCATGGAAATATTATTCTGAGAATTCTTGATATGTTTTAACCTTTTCATGTCGGAGTATTATTCACGGGGTACTATTCCCGAAATACTATTCACGGGGTACTATTCACTCGAATACTATTCACCCACGGTTCTATTCATGATAAAAATTGATTTCTTTTATGTCCAAATCATTTTTGATACAAATATTATTCTTGAATTTTACTCCACAAAGTAGTATCATGTTGACAATTTGGACTTTATTGAATTCTGGATAAATTAAATTATAAATCTTTAAAATTTACCCTTTGCTTTCATTGTTCTCTTCAGGAAACGAGAATATAGCTGGGACTAGTCGGGGAATGGAGTGACGGTCCAGATGTTTGCATTAGTAGTCCTCACTATTCTGTGAAATAGTGTGATAATAAATGTATTGATGACTTATTTTGAGTTTGAATACTGTCTAGAAGACAATATTTATATTAAGACTCACACCTCATGTTGTATATTTAAGTTTGTATTTGTATTTTGTATCATGTATTTGGCGACTCAGAATGGGTGATGTATACCTATTTTGGGGGCGTCATAGTTGGTATCAAAGCTTAGGGATATGATCCCTGGCTGAGATGTGAGACTAGAACTAGGAGGGGAGAGACGGGTAAATCCTTCGCTAGTATGACCTACCTAAGTTTTATTTGTTATTTATTTGGTCATTCGAAATATAGGGATAATATGTGGCATGTCAATTAACCCTTGTTTTGTTGCAGTGTTTGAAAATGACAGTTGAAAATGTTAACAATGGAGGGAATGAGACCGTTGAGACACCTCTAATCACCAACCAGGATAATGTGATGTCAGGCGAAGAAGAAATTAGAGATATCCATGTGGTGAATGAAGAATTAATAATTGCACCCAAGCTAGTCGCAGAGGTAGCAGCTGAGAGTGAGGAAGAAGAGGAACCTGGGCAGGATTTATTAGGAGAACTTTATGATCAAAATGTAGAATTGCAAAATTGTATTCATGAGTTAGAAGAGCAGACTAAAGAACGGCAGGCGGTCGTGGAGCAAAGGGATGGACCGATTCAAAATTGTGTTACCTGATGTTCGATACTTGAACAGAAGCACTCTTTGTCAGAGTATAAGATATTAGAGCTGAAATCTAATAATGCTATGATCAAAGTTCTGATGAAAGGAGAAACAACTAAACGAATGAGAATGGAGGATGCATGGGTAAAAGCTGCACGACGCGTTGATATTGTAGAAAAAGACGTCCGATCCAATAAGGCCAAAATAGATGAAATGGATTTCACTTTCTGGACAGCAATTGGGAGAATCCAACATCAAGTTTGGAATTACCCTGTGCAGAGCGGTCAGCCCTAATTCGATATGGATCGGAGAGTAATGATTCAAATCATGGATCAGGAATGCGATGAAGCAATTAAGGGTGGAATTTCCTTTATAGCAAAGTCAAGTCCAGCTGGGATGGTGACGCCAAAGGATGTCCCAGTCAATTCAAAATCGGTAGTTTAAGAGAGCATTTTTCGTGATGAGGAACCCGAACGAAGTTATCACGGGTAAGCTAATCATAAACTCTTCCGAAGTTTATACCTTATTTGACACCGGTTCTACCCATTCTTTTATTTCTCCTACTTGCGCTCAACATTTAAATTTGACTCCGAAGAAATTAGACTTTGATTTATCTGTTGAAACTCCATTGGGAGAAGTCTCCATTACCTCCATTATTTATAAATCTTGTTTAATTAAAATCGGCACCCTCACGTTACCTGTCGATCTTATCTCTTTGAAAATACTCACATATGATGTGATTTTAGGAGTCTACTGGTTAACTACTCATCATGCTAAAATTTATTTTTTTCGTAAGGTTGTTAGCTTTCATATTCCTAACCAACCTATTATGCGAATTCAAGTAACCAAACCATTAAAATCAATCACTGTCATCTCAATCCATAAAGCTATTAGTTTATTGAAAAATGAATGTCAAGCTTTCTTAGCTCATATCATAGATTTAAACAAAAATTCGTCAGATTTGAATGATATTTCTATTATTAATAAATTTCCTAACGTATTCCCTGAAGAATTTCCTAGCCTACCCCAGAGCGTGAAATCAAATTTTTTATTGACCTTGAACCTGATACAAAACCCTCAAATATTTTTTTCACCTAAAATAAACGCATTATGCGCCAAAGACGTTGGCTTGAGTTGTTGAAAGATTACGTATGACCATACCATTCAATACCATCCTGGAAAAGTGAACGTAGTAGCTGACGCGTTGAGTAGAAGATCATATGCGGGTACGAGTGCGATATTGTCAACGCAGATGCCCATTTTGTATGACTTACAAAGGATGGAGATAGAGTTAAAGACTCTAAGGACCCACATGATGATATCAAATATACGAGTAGAACCAACTTTAATCGATAAAGTTAAAGCCGCTCAAGCTACATACTCAGAGCTGATGAATGTGAATAAGAAGGTTCAAGAGGGCGTTATTCTAGAAGCAAGAATCGACGAAGAGAGAAAATCTCAGCTCTCGATTTTATTGTCCCATTTGAAATTCTCGACCAAGTATGTCGCGTGTTCATAACATTTTTCATATATCCATATTACGTAAATATGTGGAAGACCCGAACCACATTATTGAGTTAAAATCGGACGAAATAGCGGAAGATTTAACGTATGAAGAGGTACCTGTTAAAATCTTGTATAAGAAGGAACATATTCTACGCTCCAAGGTTATACCTCAAGTCAAAGTTTTGTGGAGAAACCACGATGTTGAGGAAATGACCTCGGAGTTAGAATCTGAAATGAAATCAAGGTATCCTCACCTCTTCGACATACCAGGTACGTACTCTAATTTCGAGGGCAAATTTCATAAGGAGGGGAGATTGTAAGACCCCGAATTTTATGAAATGAAAGTATTTAATTTTCTTATAATTATTATTTTATTTAGTAAATGGTTAAATTGATAAAAGGATTAAAGTTAAAGGTGATATGTGAAAATTTTGCAAAGTAAAGCAAGTTGTTATAAAATATTCGTTTGGTGGGGAATATTCTTTACGTTGGGAATATTCGCACGATTTACATAATCATTGGTGGACCCTACAATGTAATTATTATCGAAGTTGAAAACAACAAAAATATCTTTACATAAAAATAACGATTTAAAGTTTTACCGTTAACTATTGAAATACCCGGTGATAAAAGTACAGTAATACGCGTGGTTGCATAGTAGCACACAGTATTGATTATTGATGCTTACGTAAGAAGTCACTCAGTTATACTCAATTATTTCTACAGTAATTGCTGCACAGTATTTCACGTTATTGATTCAATTATTGTCACAGTATCATCTGCACAATATTTTATATTATTAAATCAATAATTAAGACGATAAAGTTATTCATATTATTACTTATATTATTGACGATATTTAGAAAGTTATGTCGAGAAAAGGGGTTTGGTCACCTAATTACGCGCCAATAAGGAAAAGTCCTTATCGGAAAGCCCCCTCTTTCTTGGGAATGATTTGGTTGTCAATATTGTGAGTTATAATATTAATGATGAATAATTGTTGAACGATTAAAAAAATGTGTTGATTGAAGATAAAATGATTTGTAGTAAATATTTATTCAATCTTTGATATAAATAAGAAGTCTGTTATGAGACGTTTGTTATAAATTTGGTTTATTCTATGGGGCCCATATGTCATCATCTAAGAGTCACTTTCGCCAATAGTACTTGCCTTTACCAGACGTCAAACCACTTGCCGTTTCATATTACAGGCATCAAACCACTTGTCGTTTCATATTATAGACATCGAACCACTTGTCGTTTCACATTACAGGTGTCGAACCACTTGTCGTTTCACATTACAGGCGTTGAACCACTTGTTGTTTCACATTACAGGCGTCGAACCACTTGTTGTTTCACATTACAGGCGTCAAACCACTTTTCTTTTCACATCACCTGTCATCAAGCCACTTGCCTCTTCCCATTGCAAGGGCTAAGCTGGAAATCTTCTATAAATAGAAGTTTATTTCTTCTTTCATTCTCACAAATTCACTACGACTCACAAGAGAATTCTATAGAGAGAGAATAAGATAGAAATAAGAAGAGAATTCTGTTACTACACTATTGCAGTATCCAATCTCCTACTAAGGTAAGGGGTATTATTTCTTTCGTATTCATGAAGAGAGTTATTTCTTTCAATACTCGTAAGGGTTGTTATTCCATTCTTTATTATTCTGTTTGAATAACTTGTCTACGCGGACTACCGCATGCATGGTGAAATCCTTTTGTTATACCATTCTTTATTATTTTGTGGGAATAACCTGTCTACGCAGACTACCACATGCCTGGTGAATAACCCTTTGTATCATTTGTTATTAAATTATGGAAATGATCTGTCTACGCGGACTCACCGTATATGACGCTTGAAAATCCATTTGCGATTCAGATATTGTTCATTTCAGATTCCTAACTCTAAACTTACTATGGTAAGTATTGCTTCTATAATTCCTGAAATGATCATAAATTCTTTGATATTTGCGCTTCATCCAATATATGTTCATGGAAATATTATTCTGAGCATTCTTGATAAGTTTTAACCTTTTTATGCTGGAGTATTATTTACGGGGTACTATTCCCAAAATACTATTCACGGGGTACTATTCACTCGAATACTATTCACCCAGGGTACTATTCATGATACAAATTGATTTCTTTTATGTCTAAATCATTTTTGATACAATATTATTCTTGAATTTTACTCCACAAAACAATATCATATTGACAATTTGGACTTTATTGATTCTAGATAAAATAAATTATAAATCTTTAAAATTTACCCTTTGCTTTCATTGTTCTCTTCAGGAAATGAGAATATAGTTGGGACTAGTCGGAGAACGGAGTGATGGTCCAGATGTTTGCATTAGTAGTCCTCACTATTCTATGAAATAGTGTGATAATAAATGTATTGAAGACTTATTTTGAGTTTGAATACTGTCTAGAAGACAATATTTTTATTAAAACTCATAGCTCATGTTGTATATTTAAGTTTGTATTTTTATTTTGTACCATGTATTTGGCGACTCAGAATGGGTGATGTATAACTATTTTGGGGGCATCACACTCTTACACAAAATAATGCAGATGAAGTTAAGAAGTTTGAAGAGCTTTCTACAAACAAGGGTAAGGGCAAAGTGTTTGATTAGAAGACATTTAATTTACCATTCATATATGAAGCTTATGTAATAGACTTGATTTTGATTATGTTTTAATTTTTCGCTGATGATTGTAATAATAAAGGTTAGAAGACCTGGGATTTATTTGAGATTATGTAACCCTTTAATGAGAGATTTATTGTTTATACTTTTGAGTTTAATTATATCCTTTGTTTATGGGTAGTTAGTTATAATTTAATTGGTCAATGAACACCAAATTTGTGGGATTGAAGTGCCCGAATTTGGGGGTGTCACAGTCAAACACTTGAACAGTGGAGAACTGAACACCCTTCGGTATAGATCTCCATCAATGGGGATGAAATTCGAACTCCTATGTTTGATCTTCCTTGCATATATGCGATCTGAAGGCAGGACCCCATCGGTCAGATAGGAGATATAAGGCGTTAGCCAACAATCCAGCCAATCCAAGGCTAATATGTCCACCTTCTGACCACTTGGTCTTTCCAATACTTTTAAATATACTGAAATAATAAAAGAACTTGCTTCAGTTGTTGCCAATCATGCCAAAGCGTCTGCTACTGTGTTTTCCGATCGATCTATTCCTTGGCAACTATGCGAATTGAAGTATGTGAGTTTATCTTTTACCTCGGCCAAGTATTTTGTCATTCTTGCCCCTCGAGCCTCATACTCTCCATATATCTGCTTAATAACCAATTGGGAGTCACTATAAATAACCAACTTCTGAACCTCCAAGCTTCGGGCCAACCGAAGTCCATCCAAGATCCCTTCATATTTTGTTTCATTGTTTGTTGCTTGAACTGAAACTGAATGGCTTGTTGGACCCTGAACCCTTCGGGACTTATCAGAATAACCCCTGCTCCACTGATGTCTGAAGTTGATGACCAGTCCACATAGAGAGTCCATGAAGTTTGCACTGGTTGTGTTTCGATAACCGAACCCACATCTGGTTCTAAAAAGGATCTACAACAAAATCTACTAAGGCTTGTCCTTTGATTGCCATTCGGGGGTGGTATTCCAGAACAAACTGAGTCAATTCCATTGCCCATGCGGCGAGTCGACCCGAGAATTCTAGCTTGTGTAGTACTTTCTTCAATGGTTGATCAGTATGCACCACCACCAACTGACCCTGAAAATAGTGTTGAAGCTTCCTACTTGCTATGATTAGAGCATATGCAAACTTTTCTAGGTTCGGGTATCTAGTCTCTGCATCTCGAAGGACGTGGCTGACATAGTAGACCGGGAACTGTTTTCCCCCTTTGTCCCGTACCAATGCTGCTCCTACTACCATCAAGCTTTCAGCCAGATACAAATACAAAGGTTTCGAAGGGATCAACTTCATCAATAGAGGCGCCGAAGACAAGTATCATTTGATCCCTTGGAATGCATCTTCACACTCTGAAGTCCACTAGAAGCTCTTCTCGTTTTTCAGCCCCTTCAAAGTATCAAAAAATGACAAACACCTTTCAGCTGATCTTGACATAAATCTTCGAAGGGCAGCTATCTGACCTGTCAACCTCTACAATCCTTATATGACTTCGATGATTTCATATCCAAGATAGCCTGGATCTTCTCTGGATTTGCCTCAATGCCCCTTTTGCTGATCAGATATCCCAGAAATTTTCATGACCCCAATCTGAAGGTGCATTTGGTCGGGTTCAGAAGCAACTTATGTTCCCTAATTATTTCAAAGTATCTTTCTAGGTCCTCTAGATGATCCCAGACTTACATGCTTTTTACAATCATGTCGTCCACATAGACTTCCATGCTTCGGCCTAACTGCCTTGTAAACATATAGTTCATCATTCGCTGATATGTTGCCCCGACATTGAGTAGTTTAAAGGTCATTTTCTGATAAGCATAAATGGCCTGATGCGTGATGAAAATGGTCTTTGGGATATCCTCCTTCCTCATCAAGATCTGATGGTATCCCGAAAAGGCGTTCATAAAGCTCAGCATGCCATATCCCGAAATGGCATTGATCAATTGGTCAATATTGGGTAAAGGATAGAAATCCTTCGGGCAGGCTTTATTTAGATCTGTATAGTCAATACACAACCTCCATTTTCATTCTATTTTTGTACCAATACCACATTCGCCAGCCACTCGGGGTAGTCAATCTCGAAGATGAAATCTGCCTCCAGAAGTTTGGTAATCTCCTCATCATTGATCCTTTGGGGTAAAAAATTTTCTTTTTTGTATGACCGACTTCTTTTTGGGATCTACATGCAACCTATGTAATACAACCGGCTCATCTACCCCTAGCATGTCACTGGGTACCCATGCAAAGATGTCAGCGTACACCCGAAGTAGATCTATCAGCCCAGTCTGAAATGGTTCTGTCAATCCCGAACCAATCTTTATCAATTTCTCCTCATTCCCTGGGATCAACTCCACGTCCTCTATCTCTTCGGCAGGCAAGACAAGTGGTTCTATACTACCCTCAGTAAATGGCTCTATTTTGATAGCCATTATTTGTTTTTGCCTGCTTACCCCAACTCCCGAAGAGATCAATGTATTCCGATAACACCTTCGGGCGATATCAAGATCACCTTTTACATCCCCAATCATGTTCGGTGTCGAAAATTTGATTTTGAAGTGTGGTACGGACGTAACTGCCTGCAATGATGCCAGGTTTAGCCTTCCTAAGATTTCATTGTATGTCGAATCTACCTGGACCACGAAAAATCTGACCATAACCTCCACCTACTGAGGTGTTGTGCCGAACTTGACATGCAACTTAATCGTGCCCGACACATGAACTGGATCTCCACTGAACCCGTACAAGGGGCCTTCTCCTCCCAACTCCATCTTATTTCCCTTTAAATCTATCCTCTGATTGGCATGGGTGTACAGTATGTCGACCGAGGATCCATTATCAATCATCATCCTTCTCATGTCCACTGGCCTGACCTGAGTAGTTATCACCAGCGCCCTGTCATGTGGTTATATGGGGTCTATGGGATAATCCTCATCCGAAAAAGAAATAACTGTCCCCGAGAAGACCCGATCCTTGCTTGCTGAAGACCCTGCTATAAACAACATTGCATCGAGATCCTCACTTCTTTTCTTTCTGGTCACACGCCCTACAGAACCGCCAGAAATAACGTCAATTACGCCTCAAACAGGCTGGTTCTATTTTGGCTGTGTCCCGCGTCTGCCCTTTGTTTTCCTCTCTCTGTTGTGCCTCAGCATTTTCCCGACCTTCCACATATTATACCAACTGCCAGTTCTGCACATTCTTCTCTATCAAATCACTCAAGTCATAACACTTCTCTGTCGTATGCCCCGAGCTATGATGATATTCACATAATTTTTCCCAATTCCTCTTCCCAGGCTTTGGGTTCGTCGAGCATTGACTTATTTCGGATTTCCTCCAGTATCTTAGCCCGATCGGTGTTGAGAGGGGTATAGACCTTGTTGACGTTTCTGTTTGGGAAGGGTGGTCGGCCACTGCCCGATCCCCCGCTTTTATAATTTTTCTTCCCTTGATTATCCGATCTCCCCTGGTTATTATCTGAATGCTGATAGGTCTATTTGTCTTGATCTTTAGACTTTTTATAGGACTGGGAGTGTGTCTTGAATTTTCCCATAGCTTCCTCTATGGCGACGAACCCTTCGGCCCGATAAAAAGCTTCAGTCAGGTCATTGGGAGGATTGATCACCAGGTCTTTCATCAACTTCTTGGATTTCCCGATATCAAGACCTGCTATGAAGAATCCCAAGGCATGAGGGGAGTTTAACTCTGCCTCATGGAACCTTTTGACATACTGACCGAGGCTTTCATCCGAACGCTGCCTAACCTGCATGAGAGATGCAGTGATCTTCCCTCTGCGTTTTTTGCTCCTAAATCGAGCATGTAATTTTTCCCGAAGGTCATTCCAGGAACTGATCGATCCTGATGCAAAGTCCCCATCCATTCCCTAACAGTCTTTTTTAAAGTTGTGGCGAACATATGGCATTTAGTGGCATTTGAATGCCCATAATAAGTCATCAGTCTGTCATACCCGTCTGAATGGTCATAGGGATCCCCTAATCCATTATACGTCTCCATCGGGGGCATCTTCTTCTTTGGGTCGGCCGTGACCTGATTGATTTCGGGCGAGAATGGTGAACTGGTGCAACTCAAGGGTGTTCCCATTTGGTTCTTCGTAGCCAGCAGCTTTTTTAATTCTGCAACTCTTCTAGTGAGGGGATTAGACTCCTCTTTATGAGGGGACGACCTAGGCATGTCCCTCTCGTATTCAGGAGACGCAACCCTCCTCCTTTGTCCCGATCTACCCTGGTATTCAGACTTTCGGTCTAGGGAACTACTCCTTCATCGGCTCCTGCCTTCTTGAGAGTGACTCCTGGGTCTGCTCTTGTTCCTTCCAACCTCATCCGGATGAGGTGTCCTGGATTGGCTCTGATGTCTGGTGTGACACCCCCAAAACATGTATACATCACCCATCTTGACTCGCCAAATACATGGTACATAAATCAAATACAAACTTAATTATACAACTGTCGGGTAATATACGACAAAAAATAGCTAAGAGTTTAAACAAGAATATTGCCTTCTTAGACAATATCCACTCTCAATGGAGTCCTCATTACAATTATTATCACACTATTTCACGTAATAGTGAGGACTACTAAAACAACCATCCTGACTGGTCAATCCGTTCCCTAATCGTCCCAAACTATATTCTCATTTCTCGACGAGAAGGTGAAAGAAAGGGTGAGCTCAACTAGCCCAGTAAGAAATATTATGACTAAGATAATGCAGAATAATTTATCCTTAGCCTTCAACAATATAACAACTGATAAAATATAATAGACAACAAGTTTTAGATCACAACTGTAGCAGAATAAACAATCCATTAGAAGAGTCAAGTAGAGCATGAAATCTACTATCTTCTATGATTTAAAATTTTTTTCATCAACTTTATCACCGAGACTTAGCTTAATAAATAAAATCAAATCATCCCTGCACCACGGCCAAGGATATTCATGTAATCATCAATGGTCATGATTATACCGAATAATCCCTGGTCATAATCATACCAACAACTGTCCATCAATGAACTACAGGCCAATGAGGACTTTCACCACATCATTCGTCACATTACGGCCATGATTTATACCTAATAATCTCGTCATAATCATACCAAGTCCATCTCTGCACGTAAGCCAAAGATGACTTTCATCACAATATAAGCATGAGGATGATGACAATGACATAATAATTCAATAAAAACAAGTTCAAGGATAAATTTTAAAGATTTATAATTTAATTTATCCAGAAATCAATAACGTCCAAATTGTCAACATAATACTGCTTTGTAGAGTAAAATTCAAGAATAATATTCATGTACCAAAAATAATTTGGACAGAAAAGAAATATATTTTTTGGGTAAATAGTACCCCGTGAATAGTACTTTGAGAATAATACCTCGTGAATAGTACCCCGATATGAAATGTACCCCAAATACCCGAGTGAATAATATTCGGGTGAATAGTAACTCGTGAATAGTACTCCGACATGAAAAGTGCCCCAAATACCCAAGTGAATAATACTAGAGTGAATAGTAACTGGGTGAATAGTAACTCGTGAATAGTAACTCGTAAATAAAATACCAAATAAAATGAAATTTCATGACGAGTACAAAAGAAATGATATCTCATACGAGTATAATAGAATATACGAAACTGCAAATGGATTTTCATCCGCTATGCGGTAATCTACGTAGACAGATCATTTCTACAATTTAATACAGAATGAATATGAAGGATTATTCACCATGCACGCGGTAATCAACATAGATAGGTTATTCCAACAGAATAATAAAGAATGAAATAACAGAAGAATTCATCAGGCATGCGATGTAATTTTTGCATGTGTTATTCCAATGTAATAATAAATAATGGAACTAGGTCATGCTTAATCCGAACATACAAAAGTTATCCAACGTAATAATAAAGAATGGAACTGAGTCATGCGTGTAATACGCATGCATATGATATTCCAATAGAATAATAAAGAATAGAACTGTGTCACGCAGAATCCGGCATGCATGTGATATTCCAATGTAATAATAAAGAATGGAATAATGTAAGAATTTCTCCATGTATGCGGTACTTTTGCATAGATAAAAGTTATTCCAACATAATAATAAAGAATGGAATAATGTAAGCTCTCTTCATGAATACGAAAGAAATAATACCCCTTACTATAATAATAATATCCCTTACCTTAAGAAAAGCCCGAATCTTTGGAATAGTGAGGGTAAGACTTTCTCTTCTTCTTTCTCTCTATAATAATTGCTCTATATATTTAGTGAATTCGTGAGAAATGAAGGAAGAATGAGCTTTATTTATAGGAAAATATAGTTTCAATAATTGCACGTTTTGGGGCTCGTAATATTCTGAAGATAATACCTTCCTCTTTTCTTCTTCATTTTTAATTTAGTCCTGCAAGTATTATCAAACTTGCACCACCTCCCCTAATAGTAAATCATGTGAATTAATAGTAAATCATGTGACTCAATAGTTCTAAACATGTGAAAAAATTAATTATAGTATAATACCTTCATCTATACCTCCATTTTTAACTTAGTCATGCAAGTATTATCAAACTTGCACCAACTCTCCTAATAGTAAATCATGTGAATCAATAGTACACACATGTGAACACATAGTTATAACCATGTGAATTAATAGCAATTAATTGCTCATTTATCAGGTGAATTATCCAATTGGTCAATATAACCTCCAGACATCAATTATTATCAAAATAAATGTCGATTTCCACTAACACTAATAATTCCAACACAATGAAACTATCAATTTCATCTTTAATCAACACGAACTTATTTATCATTAATATTATAATACACAATATTTAACAACCAGGTCGTTCCCAGGAAAGATGGGGCTTTTCGATAAGGATTTCTCCTTATTGGCGCACAATTAGGTGACCAAACCTCTCCTTGACAGAACTTCTAGACATTGTCAATATTGCAAATAATAATATGAATAACTTTGTCGTCTCAATTATTGATTTAATAATATAACATATTATGCAGATGATTCTGTGACAATAATTGAATCAATAATATGAGAGATATGACGCAACAATTACTTTAGAAATAATTGAGTATAATCGAAAGTGACTTCTCACGTAAAGCATCAATAATCAATACCGTATGCTACTATGGAACCTAACGCCAGACATCGTTGCGTTTTTACTACCGGGTAGTTCAACAGTTTAACAAAGAAAACTTCCGCTAGTTATTTTTTATAAAAGATAATTTGTTATTTTCTAACTACGACAAAACTTCCGTTGTGTGGGGTCCACTAATGATTGTCTTGCCATACACGGATATTCTCGATAAAAAGAATATTCCCTGACCAAATGAATATTATATAATAACTTGCATACTTTGCAAAATTTTCACATATCACCCTTAACTTTAACCTTTTATCAATTTAACCATTTACGAAATAAAATAATAATTATAAGAAAATTGAATAATTTCATTTCATAAAATTCGGGGTTTTACAATCTGCCCTCCTTATGAAATTTTGCCCTCGAAATTTACGTACGTACCTGGTATGCCGAAGAGGTGAGGATACCTTGACTTCATTTCAGATTCTAACTCTTGAGGTATAACCTTTGAGTGTCGAATATGATCATTCTTATCCAAGATTTTAACACGTATCTCCTCATAGGTTAAATCTTCTGCTATCTCGTCTAGTTCTAATTCAATAATGTGGTTCGGGTCGTCCACATTTCCACGTAACATCGATACGTGAAAAACGTTATGAACACGCGACATACTTAGCGGTAAGGCGAGTCTATAGGCCACAATTCCTACTCAATTGAGGATTTCAAATGGGCCAATTAAATCGAGGGTTGAGATAACGCCTTCTTGATCCTTTTTCTTCACATTCATCAGTTTTGGGTGTGTAGCTTGAGCGGCTTTAACTTTATCGATTCACTACACCAAAAATGGCCTATAACGAAGGAAATTTTGTGAAAGAATTTATTCCTTCACATGAAGAGTTGTTTAGCGAAGGAACAATGAAGGAAAAAAGTATAGTGACAATATAGTCATTAGCGAAAGAAACATCCTTCACAATTTATATTTTTTCTTTCGCAAAATTGAGATGGTAGAAACATATTTGGCGCCAATTTATGATGAAAATTTGCGAGGAAAAAAATCTATTAATGAAGGAATTATTACTCACTATATATTATTATTCCGACGTTTTTTGCGAGAGATAAAATTGGTTACTGTTTTATTTTAAATAATTTTTTTAAAATTAATTGTGATAAATATAAATTGTAATATAAATACATTAATTTTTTTATAGTAATAAATTTATTTTTAATAACACTTTTTAATAAATTACGATATCAATTATTTCTTTTAAAACTTTAAAATTTCATACGAAGATGACTCTCTTTTGGATTTTCGCTCTCCCTTCTCTCTACTTTTTTTCCTTCTTCTGATTCTTCTGATTCTTCTTTTCTTTTCCTCGCATCCGTTTCTCTATCTCAATTCATATGGTGAGTCCCTCTCTCCTCTCGGAGGGGTTACCCGATTCTTCTGTTCCTCTAGTTGGTATGCCAGTTATTGGGTTTTCTAAGCCTTCAAATTCGAATGTTCCCCTTAATGGCTTGGGTGAATCTATGGTTGGGATGGCATAATCTGATGTTTTGGATGCAAATGTTAGGGTTTGCTCTGATGATTCTGACTTTGAAGGGCTTTCGAGTTTAGACATTCAAAACCTTCTGGCCAACTCTGAAGTTCACGATATTTTTAAGGCAGCTCAGTACCTATCCCAGCAAGATAGAATCAATGTTGTTTCAAGCGCAAAAAAATTGAGATTTGTCAGATTTTATTTCTTCTCAAGGGTTTTATATCCAGGATGTGACTAATTTAACTCAGAAAGGTTTATCTGTTAGGAAGTTTGATACCCGCAACATGTTCGTTAAAAGTCATGTGTTAGTGGACTGCTCTACCCGCTCTATGTCTGTCAAAGTTGAATACCAAAGTTGACAACGTAGAAAACTGGAAATTTGACTTCGCAAACTACTTGTATGTTCTGGAGAGTGGAGCTTTGGTTCTTAGTGACAAAGGCATCTGCTGTATTGATGAATTTGACAAGATGTCAGAAAATGCAAGGAGCATGTTACATGAGGTTCACCCTTTTCACTATTTACACTGCATTTTGATTGATTCAGTTTTTTAAACAAATTAAAGGAAAATATTGATGAAATTGACCCTGTTAGAGTTTTCATATGCAGTTAAAAATCTAATAGAGATGCAAAATATTAATTTTCTAAAATTATCACCTCCAATTGTTATATCTATTTAAAATTTTAAACTTCTTGTAAAAAAAATTCTTTAATTTTCCTAGGTGATGGAACGAAAAAAAATTAAAGGAAAACATTGATGAACTTGACTCTATTAGAGTTTTCATATGAAGTTAAAAATCTAATGCAGATACAACATTTTTATTTTCTAAAATTATCACCTCCAATTGTTAAAAATCTAATACAAATACTTCATTTTTATTTTCATTGTTGTATGGTTGATGTAAAGAAGGAAAGCTTATGGAGGCAAAGTATGTCTTGGTGCAGATGAGGGAAGTAGGTTTTGAGCCTGATATTGTGGTTTATAACAATTTGCTTAATGGGTATGCGGTAGCAAGGAAAATGGGGGATGCATTTGATCTTTTGCAAGAGATGAGGCGGAAGGGTTGTGATCCGAATTCAACGTCATTCACGATTTTGATTCAGGCGCTATGTGCTCAGGAGAAAATGGAGGCGGCAATGCAGGTTTTTGTGGATGTATAGAGAAATGGCTGTGAGGCAGATGTTGTGACATACACTACCTTGATAAGTGGATTTTGTAAGTGGGGTAAGATTGAGAAGGGTTATGAGCTTTTGGATACTATAATACAGCTAGGATATACCCCGAATGAGACTACTTATTTGCACATATTGTTGGCTCATGAGAAGAAGGAAGAATTGGAGGAGTGTATAGAACTTGTGCAGGAGATGCGAAAGATTGGCTGCAATCCTGATCTCAACATCTATAACACAGTAATCCGATTATCCTGCAAGTTGGGGGAGGTTAATGAAGGTGTTCGAGTTTGGAATGAGATGGAAGCAAATGGGCACTGCCCAGGGCTTGACACCTTTGTTATTATGATTCATGGATTTCTTGAGCAGGAGTGTTTGGTCGAAGCTTGTGACTACTTTAAAGAATTGGTTGGGAGAGGTCTTTTGTCTGCTCCTCAGTATGGTTCCCTAAAGGATATGTTAAATTCTCTATTAAGAGCAGATAAGCTTGAAATGAGTAAAGATGTCTGGAATTGCATCATGATGAAAGGATGCGAGCTTAATGTGTATGCCTGGACGATTTGGATTCATGCACTCTTCTCAAATGGGCACGTAAAGGAAGCATGTTCATACTGTTTGGAGATGATGTATGAAATGCCCAATTTTTTTATTTGGGATCAAATTTAAGGTCAATGTGGAAGTAGCTGCTTCTCTATCCTAGTATTTTTCTGCCCCATAATAGATCCAGAATCTCACATGAGGTCATTACAACTTCTAAATTTCTGTCCATTAAAAAAAATCTCTATATTCTTCTCCTAATTTTCCAATTTCCTGAATTCTACTTTTACAAGCAAATACGAGTTTTTTTTAGAAAATCATGATTTACTTTACTCCTTGGTACAGAAAAACTACTATAGTCATTCCTATATTCCTTTTACTAATTTTGAAGTTTCCAAAAATTTAAGTTTTACAGAAAAATATAGAATTTTCCAACTTCAACTATGATTTTGTTTCCAGAATCCAGATTACATCAAGAATTACCTTTCCTATCATAAAGTCAGAGGTGAGAGAAGTACCTGTAATATTTGGTGATAGTTGAGGCTTCTATGGATTGTGTGAAAAGAGCATGACAAAGAGGAGGTAGATATGCGTATGTTGCTCTGAAGGTAAAATACATTGCATTCACATCTGCCATTCCTTGATCAAAGTGGGGAATATTTATTAGAGATTCCATTAGTTCAGGATATGTTATGGAGAATTTTGAAAGTTATATGGCTAATAAAGTTCTATTCAAACTCAGTAATCTATCTCTCTGATTGAAATTTTTTACATCTGAAATTGTTTAGTAAGATATTTTTTTAATGAAAATTTCACTCCTATCTTTTCTGTTCCTAGAGTACCCTTGATATTAGCATGGTAAAATAGCATTATAATATCTAAGTCATTATGTGTAGTTGATTAGAAGCACATGTTCAATTTAAGAGTAGATACTTGAAGTATTGAACTAGTTAATACAGTTGGGGAAAAATAAGTTCTCACTAGTAATGCCTAAATTCCCTCATAAGAAGCACAACCGATTGAACCCAGAACAAAAATCCACAATAGAGTAAAATCCTTTATCTCATTCAAAGTATTCCTATACATATAAAAATGCCCTGTAACAGAAACAAAATATCTATAAATCATGTTCCTGTTATGACATGAGTAAACTATTTGCAGTTGTGCTCTACTAAATCCATTCAATTTAACAGTCTACTCCAACTTGTTGACTTCAGTTCTTGCTTCAAAATTTGATCTGATTCCTATATTCTCCAATTTACACACTCAAATTTGATGTACCTTGGTACCAGAACCACTGAAGCTAGAAATAAAGACTACTTTGTTAGTGCTGAGTGCTGATAGTTCAGCTGTCAGATCTGATATATATTTAGACTTCTTTTGATATTATGATGACTTGCACAACAGAATGCTGCTATTGAAGAAACACTGTAATTTCCCTTTCTATCTAATTTTAGGTCAACAAGAAATACAAGTGTTTAGAAATTGATCTTGATGGCTTGTACAAGAAAATGCTGCTACTTAAGAAAAAGAAATATGTAACTGTGAAGCTGCAGTTTAAGGATGGCAAACCATATGAGATAAATTTTAAAATTTATGATTTTTTGGATTTGTTTTATGTGGCTTCTATGTGTTTGAAACTACATTAATGCTCAGGTTCATACAATCTTAAATGTGTTTGCTAGTTGTTTTCTCCTGTAAGCAAATTGAATGTGATTCAAATCATCATCATTCAGCCACTCATGGTAATGCTTATGTATGAGCACAAAGGGTTACAAATAGTCGAAAAAACCACAATCATGTTGAATGGCATTATATTATTGGAAAATCTAATGGATTCTATGTCTGAACATAATGCAGGTACATGAGGATATGAGGAATGAACTAATAGCTCTGGAGAAATATGTCATCACAAAATCCTTAACTAAACCCCCGAAGCCTATCCAGATGCTAAAAGTCAACCTCATGTTGAAGTAAGTCCAAGAACCAATATGTGATCCTGCCATATATCTGAATTAACATATTTTTTGTTTCACCATAAATGCTCCCCATCTATCTAATTGAATGAATATTTACTTGGCTGAGTTAGGTGGCACTTCATTTGAAGAAAAGTGGTTATGTAACTGGTTGCTCTGCTGGTGATACGGTCCCTTATGTAATTTGCTGTGAGCAGGTCTCCAAAAAAGTTCTTCCTACTTCCATTTTTTCCCTATTCTGTACTTTGTAGTTTCTACAAAGTTAGCTGCCTCATGTCAGTAAACTCCAGCATATTCCTCGTGATATGGAAATTTATTGTCTTTTGTGCATTTTCATTGATAGGGGAATAGTTCAAGTACCTCAGCAGGAATTGCTCAATGAGCCGAGACATCCTGATGAACTGAAAAATGACAATGGAAATTGGATGTTTTGACAATGGAAATTGATTATTGTTTATTACCTCGCATACAGCAGGTTTACATTTGTTTGACCTTCAATAAGGATTTGGTGGCTATTGATGATTCTTTTATTAGGTCCTCGTTCTGGCTCTTAAACTTGTGGCTTAATTTATGTAGATTCATCTTGTGGTATTACGTCTTTGTGCATCAATTCAGGGTACAAGCCCAGCACACTTGTGGCTTAATTTGTGCATCAATAAGTTATGTTATTATTATCGCTATGAACTGTAATGCATGTTTAACACTTATACTTAGATCCCGTGTTCCAGTTTTGATCGCCTGACTCTCATTGTCCCCCTATTGTTTCTTTTATATATATTTTTATATTCCTGAACATACCCAGATGCATAATCTCATAATCATGTATGATGCAATTGGAACTTTGGCTCATTCTTCTTCCCTTCTTTTTATGTTTATATGGCAGTGTTTAATTTAAGTTCAACAGGTTTATTTTTTCTTATTAATCTTGTTGAAATTGAATTTTGACGTTTCTTTTGCAGGAGGAATTTTACAAGCCCAACCTTGAATTTCTTGAAGAAAATGATGATGAAGTGGACCTAACATGATGTACACATCATTCCTTCTAGTTCGTTGTTATTTTTTCAGTTTTCTTATGTTAGTTATTATATATTATAAGTACTATGATCATTGGGAGATTAAGATACAATAACAAATTTGGTACTTATTGTGACTTGAGCATTATCTATTTATATATAGAGTATTAGTTTTAATTATTGGCTCTTTATGCAGTTTATCAATTAGTTTGAAATAAGTATGGCATTTATATTAACTTGAAATATTAAATTTAATATTTATTATAGCAATTAATAAAAATAATAGTAATAATAATAAATATGAAATCACTGATTTGAAAATTAATTATAATTTGCAATGAATTTTGATTTTTTAGCAATTAATTTTTTATTTACAAATTTATAATTTGTGAAGGAATTTTTCTGTCACTAAATTGAAGAAAGATTCTCAATTTATAATTAGTGAAGGAAATTATTCTCTCGTTAAATAAATTTGTTCTTCACAATATATTATTTGTGAAGGAATAAAGGTATTTACTAATTTCAAATAGTCCTTAAAATAATATTTGTGAAGGAAACTAATCTTTCACTAAATAACAATATTCTATTACCAAATACAATTTGTGAATAAAAAAGTTATTCACAATATATCATTCACAAAAAATATTTAGTTACTACTTAGCGAAGGATACCCAATTGCGAGGAGGTCTAATGCGAGTAATCGTGTGAAGGAAATATTTCTTCGTAATAAATCACTTGTGAGTGATATAGTATGTCTTGTGAAGAATTTGTCCTTCACTAGAGGCCATTTTTGGTGTAGTGATTAACAAATTTCGAGCTAACATATTTGGCGCAATATACGCTCGCTTTGGTTGAAGAAATATTTAAGGGTTTTAGAAATGGGTTTTGTAATTTGGGTCAATACAAAATTCGATTTCACGCCCTGCGGGGTAGGCTAGAAGTCTTCGTGAATACATCAGAAATTTATTAACAATAGAAATATCATTCAAAATCGTGGACTCTCATCCCAAGACTTGGATAAGACGTCACATTGATACCTATCAACTTGCCATCGTCATTCATGACGTCGCTTCTGTAAAGTCCGGCTTTGCATTCCACACAAGGAAGTCAACAACGAAAGGATCGGGGCTCTTTACTTATAGCTTGATATGACAATGATTGATTTTAGTGGTTTAGTTGCTTGAATTCGCATAACAGGTTGATTAGGAATATGAAAGCTAAAAACCTTACGAAAAACATGATGAGTAGTTAACCAATCGATTCCTAAAATCACATCAAAGGCAAGTATTTTCAAAGAGATAAGATCGACAGGTAACGTGAGGGTATCGATTTGAATCAAATAAGATTTATAAACAGTGGAGGTAATGAAGGTTTCTCCTAACGGAGTTTCAATCGATAAGTCAAAGTCTAATTTCTCCGGAGTCAAATTTAAATGTTGAGTGCAAGTATGAGAAATAAAAGAATGGGTAGAACCGGTATCTAATAAGGTATAGACTTCGCAAAAATTTATAATTAACTAACTCGTGCTAACTTCGTTCAGGTTACTCGCTTTTTGAGAAGTCACGAAAAACGCTCTTCCCAAAACCAGACTTTGTTTTGTCCAGATCGCCTTTGGTGCCACCATCCCAGTTGGACTTGACTTTGGTGCACGACAAAAATCAAGCTAGGTGACCTTCTTTTCCATAATTGTAACATGCTTTTGATCGCATCACGCAGCTTTTGACCGTGATATGTCCCTCCCTCCGCATTTGAAGCATACAATTGGTGGTCGCTTCTCCTTCCTTGAAAACGGTGTTGGTGTCATTGTCTTTCCATCGTTGTTGAACCTTCTTCTTCTTGAAATTTCCACTTCTATTATCTTCGCCATGATTACCAATCAAGTGGTTACCATTTTCGGCATGATAATTTGCTCCACGATGGTTATCGTTGTTTCGATGGTCGTTGCCACCGCACGATTATTATCGTGTTCATTGGTCGTTACCTTTTGGTTGTCTTTGACTCATTATCGCGCTCCAATAATCGAGCCCTATTCACAACATCTGAATATAAACAAAGTTTATGAGAAATGAGGTATTGACGTATATCGGGTTTCAAACCTCATAGAAACATTCATGTCATTCGCTCCTCATTATCGACCAAATGGGATGCAAACCGGGATAACTCCGCAAATTTAGCCTCATATTGCGACACAATCATATTGTTTTGCTCCAACTTGATAAACTCCACCTCCTTCATGTGACGAATACTTTCGGGAAAGTGCTTGTCGTTGAATAGCTCTTGGAACTTCTCCCAAGACATCTTAAGTGCGTCAGGCTGGGTACGCTTTATAGATTTCCACCAGTAATCTGCCTCTCCTCGCAACATGAAGGTGGCAAAGGGGACCTTTTGCTCCTCGGAGCATCCCAAGACATAAAATATCTTGGTGATCTGCTTTAACCACGTCTCCGCCTTAAGTGGTTCTAGCTCTCCCAAAAACTCTGATGGTCCCAGTTCTTTGAACTGATTAGCGGTGACCGACCGTGGGTTGCCATTATTTCCACCTACATTTTGAACAGGAGTCTCTCTCACCTGATATTGCATGAATTGCATAAAGCCTCTGAACATCCCATCGTTCATCATCTGATCGGTGCTGTTATTTACCAGAGGATTATTGTCTTCCTGTTGCACATTATCCTGGGTATTGATCGTTGGTGACTCAACGGTCTCATGTGCTTTATTGTTGATCTCAACATTTTTAGATGCCATTTTCAAACACTGTCACAAAACAAGGGTTAATTGACATATCACATATTATATGACGTCCCCAAATCCAGGTACTTTTTACCTCAGATCTGGTACGTTACGATACAACATTTCTATAACTACTGCGGAAGATATAAACATAAATTATTAATACAATAAACTTTTACAACATAATCCCCAAGGTCTACAACCTTAACTTAATACATATCTTCAATAACTTAAAAGGTTTACAATGTTATTTGCATCAGATAACTTAATAGTTCTAAATGCATAATAATCTAAACTTGAATTCGCGCTTTACCACCGCTGCTCTTCTTGAGCCTTCTTTTTAATCTGAAATTTGTTATCACGATATAGCAAAGATGAGCAACTATTTTGCCCAACAAGTTTAAGTATAATGAAGATATATCATGATTGAAAAGGAATAAGCTTTTAAGTTTTCAACAATGTAATATAATTGAGGAAGAACATGAATCAAACTTCAATAATTGAAAAACCGAATAATTATCTTTGAGTGGTCAACAATGACCACGCATAAATTTAATCGAACCTTATGGTAATGAAGGTGATCAACCTTTCATACCGATGAACATATGCAATATGCACTAAGTGCGAATCAATAATCAAATATGTGGAATAATTGTCAATAATTAATCCACTGGCATGTTTGAACATAATAACTCGAGTTTGAGTTAGGAGACTTGCCATAATGCGAATATTCAATAATAATACTAAATGTGGAATAATCAACAACAATTATCCACTAACATGCTTGAAAAGTAATAACTTCGAGTTTGAAAGTTAGAGAACTTGCTCATTTGATTTAGCCTACGCTAACTAGATTTAATTAAAACTCTTTGAATGACCTAGCATTGACAATGTTGGTCTATTAATTAAGATCGCATATAATTGTATCGCCATACGCTTTACTTTTGCTATTATCCAATAAATAATTCAATCACAATGTACACATAGTATAATGTACCATCATTAACCCTATAAGATAATTAATAAATCTTAGGTTAATGATTTTATAAATTTATAAGGTCTTTCTTAAGTAATAAACACTTATTAGATCCTTAAACAATTTATTATAATTGTTTAATTAATGAATCATTTAAATAATCTTTATTTATCTTCATTTAATTACCATTTAATATTAGTTAAATAGTAATTAATTAATTACCTTTAGTTATTATTTAATAAATAATAGCTAATTACATCTACTTATTATTTAATGTTAATTAAATATTAAATAATTAACATTATTTGTCTTTAATTATTCTTTCTTATTAACTTAAGAATAATTATCATTTATCCTATTTATTATTTAATCTTAATTAAATAATCAATAATTACTTATTAATACTAACTCTACTTAATTATCACCCAATACTACTTAGATAATAATTAAATAGTTAATTACATTCAAATTTCATGTAATTAGTTTAATAATCCATTAATTACATTAAAATTTATAAATTAGCAAGTTTAAAATGATTTTAAATGAGTTTAAACCACTAATTACTTAATAATTAGATAAATGCCCGTAAAATTTTGGATTAAATATATTAATATGCTTTTAATTTTATAAAATTTGGGTCCAAGAACCACCACCTAATCCCACTTAGAATGTGGACGAATCCTAATGCTTTGAATGTTCCTTACGGTTTGGTTCATTCACGAAACCTATTGTAGCTTTTTAAGATTTTTGATTTTTTTCTAGATTTGGGGTCCTTCACTAAAACTTGAATAAAATAAAATCTATAACTTCGATTTGGGTCCAATAGGACTCTTTGGATTAAAGATCTTCCTAAACTACAGTTTTCATTCATCAAACATCAAATATGGATCTGTTTTGGTCCCTAAATTGGTCCAGAAGTGACTGCTATTGCACATGAGTTCTTTAGTTGAGGTGTTCTAGTAATAAATTCATATCTCACTCATTTTTTAACATTTTTACATGCTTCCAAAGGGGTTTTACTCTTAACTCATAGTTCTAGAATACCAAGAAACAAAATCACAAAAACCATTTGTAGATTTCAAAATGTAAAGCATAGATCACCCCTTTAAAGTAGGTTTTTCCCAAAAACTACTTTAGCTTCCTTTCTTTCAAAATTTTCCAACATAAACTATATAGATGGACATGTTAAACATATTATACTCAAGATTTAACATTCATATAAGATTCTAGCCTATTAGAACTTGCATTTCCATGAATCTCTCACAAGATCACATAGAACATACAAAACATAGAAACTAAAGTTTGATTTCTTACCTTGTCTTGTGGGATGCTCTCCCTCTCTTTCCAAAGTAGGTTAACAACTTGGGATGCACGAACAATATACTCCTCCCCCCTTACTAAGAACCAAACCACTCTCTCTCTCTCTCTCTTTTCCTCTCTTTGTGATCTTGCTAGTTGAGAGAAAAAAAATAGAAGAAGAAGAAGAATGATGGTGAATGAAGATGGAGATATATGTTGGTGAATTGGAATAGAATGCTAATATCCCCCATATTTCTTTTGGCCCTTGGACAAAAGGGTTAGCCTTATCCCTTCCTAATCATGCCATTAAGGTTGCTAATTAGGCTTTCCACCAATGGGAGCATGACACACTTGTCCTTGTGTGTAAGAGTTTCTACTTTTGGGACTTGATTAACTTAATCCCTTTGCCTTAAAAGGCTTAATGTGGCCAGCCATTACATGCCCAATAACTCCTCCATTTTTCTTTTATTTTAATGCACAAATTAGATTAATCAAATATCTAAAATACCCTTAATCAAGTGGGCCAAGTATGGGCTTGCATTTTATTTCTTTTGGACTTTTCCTTTAATTGTTTTGGGCTATGTAATAAACATAGTTTAACAAATTTAATTTATATTACCCTAATTATTTATTTAGGGTTTCTATTTCCAATGTTATGGAATTTAATTACTTAAACATATTTCTTTAATCAATAACCTAATTAGTATCACGACCACGAATTATCCATGCACTACGGGCCAAAGATAATTGTGTTTTCATCAACTATTCTGATCATGCCATAAAAAATTCATCTTTGCTCCCTCGTCAAGAGAATCCATAGCCATAATCATACGAAAAATCATCCATCAATGCACTACGCCAATGAGGACTTTTTTCCACATCATTTGTAATATAACGGCCATGATTATACCGAATAATCCCCCATTATAATCATACCAAGTCCATCTATGCAATACAGGCCACAGATGACTTTCAACATAATATAAACATGAGGATGATGACAATGATATAAGAATTCAATAAAACAATTTCAAGAATTAAATTATCCAGGAACTAATAACATCCAAATTGTCAACATGATACTTCTTTGTAGAGTAAAATTCAAGAATAATATCCATGCACCAAAAATAATTTGGATAGAAAGGAATCAATTTCTCATCGTGAATAGTACCCCATGGATAGTACCCCGTGAATAGTACCTCGTGAATAATACCCTGACATAAAAAGTACTCCAAATACCCGAGTGAATAATATTCGGGTGAATAGTAATTTTGGTGAATAGTAACCGTGAATAGTAACTTTCGTGAATAGTATTCCTAAGATGAAAAGTGCCCCAATAACCCGATGAATAATACTAGAGTGAATAGTAATCGGGTGAATAGTAACTCGTAAATAGTAACTCGTAACAGAAAATACCAAATAAAATGATATTTCATGATGAGTATAGAAGTCAAAACTTTAACCAACTGAGTATAATAAAGAATGAAATAACACAAGAAATCACCAAGCATGCGATACTTCGCATAGACAGATTATCCCAACAGAATAATAAATAATAGTAACCGTGTCAGCGAATAACGACCGGCATGATATTCCAAATGTAATAATAAAAATGGAATAACAACAGAAATCACCATGCACATGCGGTACTTCGATGTATAAAGTTATTCCAATAGATTAATAAATAACGGAAATCAGTCCCGCCAGAAAACGCATGTATATGATATGATTCCAAATGTAATAATAAAGATGGAACTGTGTCCGCGTAAAACGCATGTACAAGATATTTCAATAATAATAAAAAGACGGAACCAGTCCGTAAAACGCATGCATGTGATATTCCAAATGTAATAATAAAGAGGCGGAATCAGTCCCACAGTAAAACGCATGTACATGATATATTCCAATAGAATAATAAAGAATGGAATAACAACAGAATTTCACCATGTATGCGATATCAAGATGTATATGTTATTCCAAAGCAGAATAATAAATAATAGAATAATGTAAGAATTTCACCAAGTATATAGGGTAACTCACAGATATACAAAGTTATTCCAATGAATAATAAAGAATGGAATAACAGAAGTTCTCTTCATGAATATGAAAAAAAATAATACCCTTTACCTCAAAAGAAGACTGGATACTGGAATAGTGAGGTAGCATGCTTCTCTTCTTCTTTTTCTCTATAGATTCCTCTCTATAATAATGGCTCTAAAGCTTTAGTGAATTGGTGAGAAATGAAGGAAGAATGAGCTTCTATTTATAGAAAAACATAGTTTCGATAATTGCACATTTTAGGGCTCGAAAAATTACAATACAATACCTCTAACTTTTTTTTTCATTTTTAATTTAGTCCTGCAAGTATTATCAAACTTGCACCACCTCCCCTAATAGTAAATCATGTGAATCAATAGTAAAAGCATGTGACTCAATAGTAAATCATGTGACTCAATAGTTCTAAACATGTGAAAAAATTAATTACAATATAGTACCTCCATCTATACCTCCATCTTTAACTTAGTCATGCAAGTATTATCAATCTTGCACCAACTCCTCTAATAGTAAATGAATGTGACTCAATAGTACACACATGTGAACAAATAGTTATATAAGCATGTGAATAAGTAGCAATTAATTGCTCATTTATCCGATAAATTACCCGATTTATCAATATAACCCCCAGACATCAATTATCATCAGAATAAATGTCGATTTCCACTAACACTAATAATTCCAACACAATCGAACTATCAAATTCATCTTTAATCAACACGAACTTATTCATTATTAATATTATAACTCACAATATTTAACAACCAGGTCGTTCCCAGGAAAGAGGGGGCTTTCCAATAAGGATTTCTCCCTATTATGCAAGCAATTAGGTGACCAAACCTCTTCTCGCAAGTAACTTCTAGACATTGTAAATATTGAAATTTAATAATATGAATAACTTTGTCATCTCAATTATTGATTTAATAATATAACATATTCTGCAGATGATATAATGACAATAATCGAATCAATAATATGAGAGATATGATGCAACAATTCATCGTGAGTAATAATTGAGAATAACCGAGTGACTTATCACGTAAGCATCAATAACCAATACTGCAGTGCTACTATGCAACCTCGTAGACATCGTACTTTTACTACAGAGTAGTTCAACAGTTTTAATGGTAAAACTTCCGCCGTTATTTTCATAAAAATAATTATGTCGTTTTATTACTACGACAATACTTCCGTTGTGGGTTCACCAATGATTGTGCCGTCGTACGGATATTCCCCGACAAAAAGAATATTCCCCTACCAATCGAATATTATATAACAACTTGCTAACTTTGTAAAATTTATAAATAGTACCCACAACTATAACATTATATCAAATCCACACCATAATATTCAAAAAAATATTTCAAGAAATTTAAATCTTTATTCATAAAATCTGGGGTCTCACAATTCCAATCACTTAACATATAATTTAACCTGATCACGTAGTGATCTTATTTCGTAATCATTTCTCCTTATACTTACGATCGTTTTATATTACGATCTTGTTATTTTTCTCTTTAATCATATTATATTATGATTTTATTTACACTTTTCATCTTATAGACATCGTCTATTTAGTATCACCTTTCATCTCTATTACTGGAGTCAGGTAACTCTAGATTCTTATCCTTATATCTCTTTAAGATTCTTCTTTGAATCTTCTTTATCATTCTCTTTACTTTAATGATGAATTTCTTAAATCCATATCTTATCCCTTAAACTCGATCTGAGTTTATTCCTTATCATCGTCTACGCGGTTATAGCCTAAGGTACCCCTACCTAAGGTTTATAACCTACGGCTTTGATACCAACCTGTGACGTCCCCAAATCCAGGTATTTTTTACCTCAGATCTGGTACGTTACGATACAACATTTCTATAACTACTGCGGAAGATATAAATATAAATTATTAATACAATAAACTTTAACAACATAATCCCCAAGGTCTACAACCTTAACTTAATACATACCTTCAATAACTTAAAAGGTTTACAATGTTATTTGCGTCAGATAACTTAATAGTTCTAAATGCATAATAATCTAAACTTGGAATTTGCCTTTACCACTGTCGTTCTTCGAGCCTTCGTTTTAATCTGAAATTTGTTATCATGTTATAGCAAGGATGAACAACTATTTTTCCCAACAAGTTTAAGTAAAATGAAGATATATCATGATTGAAAAGGAATAAGCTTTCAAGTTATCAACAATGTAATATAATTGAGGAAGAACATGGATCAAACTTCAATAACTGAAAAAAACTGAATAATTATGCTGAGTGGTCAACAATGACCACGAACAAATTTAACTAAACCTTATGGTAATGAAGGTGATCAGCCTTTCATACCTGATGAACATATGCAATATGCACTAAGTGCGAATATAATCAAATATGTGGAATAATTGTCAATAATTAATCCACTAGCATGTTTGAACATAATAACTCGAGTTTGAGTTAGGAGACTTGCCATAATGCGAATATTCAATAATAATATTAGATGTGGAATAATCAACAACAATTATCCACTAACATGCTTGAAAAGTAATAACTCGAGTTTGAGTTAGAGAACTTGCCTGTTTGACGAGCTACGGCTAACTAACTTTAATTACAACTCTTTGAATGACCTAGCATTGACAATGTTGGTCTATTAATTAGTACTGCATATAATTGAACGTCTATACGCTTACTTTTGCTATTATCCAGCAAATAATTCAATCACAATGTACACATAGTATAATGTACCATCATTAACCCTATAAGATAATCAATAAATCTTAGGTTAATGATTTTATAAATTTATAAGGTCTTTCTTAAGTAATAAACACTTATTAGATCCTTAAACAATTTATTATAATTGTTTAATTAATGAATCATTTAAATAATCTTTATTTATCTTAATTTGATTACCATTTAATATTAGTTAAATAGTAATTAATTAATTACCTTTAGTTAACATTATCATGCCTTTAATTATTCTTTCTTATTAACTTAAGAATAATTATCATTTATCCTATTTATTATTTAATCTTAATTAAATAATCAATAATTACTTATTAATACTAACTCTACTTAATTATCACCTAATACTACTTAGATAATAATTAAATAGTTAATTACATTCAAATTTCATGTAATTAGTTTAATAATCCATTAACTACATTAAAAGTTATAAATTAGTAAGTTTAAAATGATTTTAAATGAGTTTAAACCACTAATTACTTGATAATTAGCTAAATGGCCAGAAAATTTTTGGATTACATATATTAATATTCTTTAGAATTTTATAAAAATTTGGGTCCAAGAATCACCACCTAAAAATTAGGAAGTGGCCCAATCCAAGTTAATGAATCATTAAGTGGGTTTTGATTTCGTCGAACCCAAGGAAGAGCTTTTTAAGATTTTTGATTTTTTTTCGAGATTTGGGGTCCTTCACTAAAACTTGAATAAAATGAAATCTATAACTCCGATTTGGGTCCAATCAGACTCATTGGATTTGTATCTTCACGAACTATAGTTTCCATTCATCAAACATCAAATATGGATCTGTTTTGGTCCCGGAAATTGGTTCAGAAGTGACTGCTATTGCACATGAGTTCTTTAGTTGAGGTGTTCTAGTAATAAATCCATATCTCACTCATTTGTTTTAACATTTTTACATGCTTCCAAAGGGGTTTTACTCTTAACTCATATATCTAGCATACCAAGAAACAAAATCACAAAAACCATTTGTAGATTTCAAAATGAAAAGCATAGATCACCCCTTTAAATTAGGTTTTTCCCCAAAACTACTTTAGCTTCTTTTCTTTCAAAATTCTCCAACATAAACTATATAGATGGACATGTTAAACATATTATACTCAAGATTTAACATTTATATAAGACTCTAGCCTATTAGAACTTGCATTTCCATGAATCTCTCACAAGATCACATAGAACATACAAAAAATAGAAACTAGAGTTTGATTTCTTACCTTGTCTTGTGGGATGCTCTCCCTCTCTTTCCAAAGTAGGTTAGGAACTTGGGATGCACGAACAATATACTCCTCCCCCTTACTAAGAACCAAACCTCTCTCTCTCTCTCTCTGTAACATTTCAGGATTTGTAATTGTTATATTAAATATTTATTGAATTATTTAAGTATTTAATGGATGTGTTTATTGTTAAATAAATAATTGTTCAAATTTGATTCAATTTGGTTAACTTTTTGTTAAATAAATAATTAAGGAAAGTAATTATTTTTGCTAATTTAATTTAATTATTAAGTTAGAAATTTTTGATTAAATAAATTATTATATTTTAATTTGAATTTATAAATTAAAAGGATGTGTTATGATTATAAAGAAAATTATAATTTTGGTGGTATTGATTTATGTGATGAAGCGATTTAATAAATTGTTATTAAGATTAATTTAATTTAATTAATGTGTGACAAATAACCTTTTATAAAGGAGTTATTAAAATAAATTAAGGGAGTTTAATTCAGTTTTGCCAAACTAGGCCTATTGCTTATTAAGTCTTTATTCTAATTGTGTTTTACCAAACAAGGCCTAAAGATTAATTGGTTTTTTTTAGTGTCTAGCCAAACAAGCCTTATGTCTTTTGATTTTCAAAACTTATATAACTGATATCAGTTATATTCTTATTTATATTATATAATTAATATATATTATATCTTATACGTTATCTCTAAGACGTAGAATTAGATTAAAGAGGAGAAGAGAGTTTACAGAGAGAAAAGAAGAGAGGAAGAAAGGCTAGGAAATTGGAGAAAAGAAGAAGCTTGAGAATCAATAAGGGTTGGCCATCATCTTCTTCAAATAAGGTATCATCTAAACTCTGTTATTGTTTCTCTTTTCAAAGCTATAGTTGTATTTTCTCTCTCCCAATTTTCTCCATAAAATCTTTGTAGAAGTGGAATTTTGTTATGTATGTGGTTTTATATGATAAACTAGTAATGTAAAACTATTTTCTTAGGCTATATATGAGAATAGTCAACAAATTTATGTCATGTATGTGGTTGTGAAGAAAAATTATTTTTTTTACAGAGTGTTTATGTGAATGGGTATGGTTTAGTTTATAGTAGAAATTGAGAGTTAATCAGTTGTTTAGTTGATAAATTGACCATTGGATTTGATAGAGTATGTATATACTTTGATAAAATGCTTTAAATTAATGATTTTGGTTGAAAAACAAAATTTACAGTGTTGATTTTCATTAAAATATCAAAAAGTGAGTTTTTATCAAAAACAGTGAAATTGGATGTTTTAAACTTGTTGTTTATGTTGTTGTATGGATAGAAACATGTTAGGAATTATTGAATTTTGTTTACTTGAAGTTTTTGTATGCATTATATGCTATTTGGACTGTTAGAAACGAGCTTGTAGGCCAAAATTGGCTTTTGTTCATGTCATTGAAATTTGTCTTAGAAGTTTGCGATTCGGTATGCACGGACTAGCTTGAGACATTTGTGCGCCTAGATGATTATCGCCATGCCGCAGCGTGGCTTTGTAGTTTTGTTCCATGTGTGCTTATTACATGCTCATGTGCAAATGCGACCATATGTGTAACCGTGGCAAGCCATGCCTTGAAGAAGCGAATGGTCTGACAGTGTACTTTTTGTACATGAAATTTTAAGAAAAGTTATGTGATGATAGTAGGACTATAAAATGTTGATTTTAGCATTTCTATGCTATGAATAATTATGTTATTAAGGAATAACTTGTATTATAACTTAATTATGTGATTAAAAATCCAATTTTTAAATGATGAACGTATTTAGTTATGGTTGTAAAATGGTAATGGCTAACTATGTCATGATGACATATGTTTATAGGATATTGTGATTCGTATTGATTCGGTTTAGCCTACGAACAAGGCAAGTTCTCTAACTTTACTTTTATAATTGTGCAAGCGCTTAAATTTTCTTTGAGCAAGTTTTTCTAAACTTTCTTTTTACATTGAGCAAGTTTCCTAATCTATTATCTTGTTAATCAAATTACTATTTTCAATTCGATTACGGTATAATGATGTTATTCTTGAGCAAGTTATTCTTGTGTTTAACTTGTTGTTTAGCATGCAAATTTATATATTCTAATGTTGAACATTTTTATCGTTCTAATTGTTATGCATGCTTAGTATTCAACCCTAATTAACCTTGGCTTAGTGTTGTTCAAGCAAGGTGTTATAGTTATTCAAATTGTATGCTATTAGATTATTCCTAAAGCATGACTTTAGTTTACTATGATTGATTCAATCACGATTATTCTATAGTATAATGTTATTGGTTCTATTCAACTAATCCTTAGTTGATGTTCGTTGAATTCCAAATTACCTTGAAAGCTTATCCAAACCAAACTTCCTTTGGTGCGAACTTGTACTCTAAATACTGAGATGAACAACCCTAATGTTATGATTAGGGGTTAACTTACGCATATCGTTAAAATGTTTGTGCACAATACATTTTATTTAATTCGATCCCCCAAATCACGAGGTCCTTATAGTCTTATGACTGTTAAAGTTGGAGTTGAAAAATTACTTGCAACTGTGGACGTAGTTCGTGGTCTTACGACCCTCAGTGATGTATATTTTTCCATATCTTGGGATTTCAGTTTCTGATCATTGTTGATAGAGTACTATTCATTGTTGATGAACCTATTTTGGCAGTTGTTATTGCTATACTCCTGTTGATTCCATATTATATCCAGTGAATAATTGTTTTGCTCACTCTTGCATATTTATAAACTCATTGCAGCTAAAGAGGAGAAGGTAGATGAGCCTTTGTCTAGTAAAGGAAATGGAAAAATGTGCAAGTGATGAAGACTTGTAATTTTTACTTTGATTGAGATGTAGACTTTTATTATGATGATCTTAAACTTGGTTTTAATGAAGTTTATTTAATTTCCGCATTTTAATGATTGTATTTAAAGGTTAGATAATCTGGGAGATTTTATTATGTAACCCTTTAATGGGAAATGTTTTATTTATCCAGTTTTATTGAGATTGGGTAGTTAGATATGAATGTTTGATTAAGTGAACACCAGATCCTGTGGGAATGAAGTACCTAGATTTGGGGGTGTCACACACACACACACTCTCTCTCTCTCTCTCTCCCTCTCTTTTCCTCTCTTTGTGATCTTGCTAGTTGAGAGAAAAAAATAGAAGAAGAAGAAGAATGGCGGTGAATGAAGATGTAATGAAGATGTAATGAAGATGGAGATATATGTTGGTGAATTGGAATAGAATGCTAATATCCCCCATATTTCTTTTGCCCCTTGGACAAAAGGGTTAACCTTATCCCTTCATAATCATGCCTAATCATGCCATTAAGGTTGCTAATTAGGCTTTCCACCAATGGGAGCATGACACACTTGTCCTTGTGTGTAAGAGTTTCTACTTTTGGGACTTGATTAACTTAATCTCTTTGCCTTAAAAGGCTTAATGTGGCCAGCCATTACATGCCCAATAACTCCTCCATTTTTCTTTTATTTTAATGCACAAATTAGATTAATCAAATGTCTAAAATACCCTTAATCAAGTGGGCCAAGTATGAGCTTGCATTTTATTTCTTTTGGGCTTCTCTTTTAATTGTTTTGGGCTATGTAATAAACATAGTTTAACAAATTTAATTTATATTACCCTAATTGTTTATTTAGGGTTTCTATTTTCAATCTTATGGAATTTAATTACTTAAACATATTTCTTTAATCAATAACCTAATTAGGTTTGCTTTAATTAGATTTAAAATTATTAATCACTTGAAATAGACCAAATTAATCTATTAGGTTAGTATAACTTTTAAATACTAACATTTCCTCAATACCATAACCCTTAGGTTATTTAATTGCCTTACCTAATATATAATTAGGTTATAAGCACTCCTTTGATATATATAAAACATAACATAACATACATAAATTACATATTTATTTTATTAAGGTAAAATAAATATGTTACATATAATTTCTTATACAAATACAATTATTTACATACCCAAGATATTATAATATAATATCCTTAGCTCGTTAACATAAATTCAATTACGAATTTATTTACTTCCTTAAGATATTACGATAAATATAATATCTTTTCTTTATTAAACTAATTTTATATAAGAATTTATTCTAATGCTCATGGGTAAAGTATATATAAATATTATATACTTAACTCCGCTTATTTAACTTTACCTCCTTTGGTATAATATTATATATTATACCATTATTCAAATAACATATTTCACTTCTCACACTAATTTTGACTTTTCTCCATAAAAAGGTCAACTGTTAACTTTGACCAGAAGTCAACCTTTACACATTTTGTGTTTACTATCCATTCTGACTAAACTTGACGTTCCGGATGAAACCGAGCAGTACATGCTTCAAAATTCTATCTCTAACTCAAATTTTGAGTTTTAACTTACTCCCTTCTTATTGCTAATCGTATTAACTAACGACTTTATACTTATTCAAATTCTTATTTGCTATCAAAATGACATTCAATCTATGTTAATTACTAACATAGTTTTATCTTGATCCTTATATCATTAACTTAATTCATCATTCCTCTTCCTAAAATATATATAGCACCTTACTAAGTATATATATTTCTATACATATACTCATCTTCGTTTAACCTCATAGCATCTCTTCATGTGAAATTTTATCTCCTTAAGAAAATTTTCATATGTATTTATATAACATTTCTTAGACTATTCAGTTCACCTCGAATTTACAGGTATCGTAATACCTTATTCTTGATATTCCTTCAAGTACATATTAATTCATTTCTAGAGTTTTGAAATTTTGTAACCCATATTTTCTCTATTCTCATTCGAATAGCAAACCATATAGGTTTTTTACTTGAAAATTTTAAATAAATCCTCAAATTCTCATCTAGGTTTTATTCTTTAACCTTTATTCTAATCATTCAATATTTTATGAATTTTCAGGTTATCACATATTATCCATATACTCTGACCGACCAATTAAATACCAAATAAACTTAGGTAGGTCATACTAGCGAAGGAATTCCCCATCTCTCCCCTCTTAGTTCTTGTCTCACATCTCAGCCAGGGATCATATCCCTAAGCTTTGATACCAACTGTGACGCCCCCAAAATAGGTATACATCACCCATCTTGAGTCGCCAAAGACATGGTACATAAATCAAATACAAACTTAATTATACAACTGTCGGGTAATATACGACAAAAAATAGCTGAGAGTTTAAACAAGAATATTGCCTTCTTAGATAATATCCACTCTCAATGGAGTCCTCATTACAATTATTATCACACTATTTCACAGAATAGTGAGAATTACTAAAACAACCATCCAGATAGTCAATCGATGGTTCCCGACTCGTCCCAACTATATTCTCATTTCTCAAGAGAATAAAGTGAAAGAAAAGGTGAGCTCAACTAGCCCAAAGTAAGAAATATTATGACTAAGATAATGCAGAATAAATTATCCTTAGCCTTCAACAGTATAACAACTGATAGATTATAATAGACAACTAGTTTTAGATCACAACTGCAGCGGAATAAGCAATCCATTAGAAGAGTCAAGTAGAACATAAAATCTACTATCTTCTATGATTTTAAAAAAAATTCATCAACTTTATCGCTGAGACTCAGCTTAATAAATAAAATCAAATCATCCCTGCACCACGGCCAAGGATATTCATGTAATCATCAATGGCCATGATTATACAGAATAATCCCTGGTCATAATCATACCAACAACTGTCCATCAATGAACTACAGGCTAATGAGGACTTTCACCACATCATTCGTCACATTACGGTCATGATTATACAGAATAATCCCTAGTCATAATCATACCAAGTCCATCTGTGCACGTAAGCCAAAGATGACTTTCATTACAATATAAGCATGAGGATGATGACAATGACATAATAATTCAATAAAACAAGTTCAAGGATAAATTTTAAAGATTTATAATTTAATTTATCCAGAAATCAATAACGTCCAAATTGTCAACATGATATTGCTTTGTAGAGTAAAATTCAAGAATAATATTCATGTACCAAAAATAATTTGGATGAAAAGAAATATATTTTTTGGGTAAATAGTACTTCGTGAATAGTACCTCGTGAATAGTACCCGACATGAAAAGTACCCCAAATACCCGAAAGTGAATAATATTTGGGTGAATAGTAATTTGGGTGAATAGTAACTCAGTAAATAGTACTTGACATGAAAAGTGCCCCTTGAATACCCGAAAGTGAATAATCTTTAGAGTGAATAGTGGCCCAGGTGAATAGTAACTCAGTGAATAGTAACTCGTAAATAAAATACCAAATAAAATGATATTTCATGGCGAGTAAAAAAGAAATGATACCTCATAATGAGTATAATAGAATATCTAAATGCAAATGGATTTTCATTCGCCATGCAGAATCCACGAAGATGGATCATTTCCACAATTTAATACTGAGAATGAATATCTGAAGGATCATTCACCATGCATGCTGCAGTAATCACATAGACAAAGGTTATTCCAATGTAATAATAAAGAATGGAATAATGTAAGAATTCCATGTGCATGCAATAGATCGATGCATGAGTTATTCCAACGTAATAATAAATAATGGAATCAAGTCACAGAATAATCTGCAGTAGCAAAGTTATTCCAACAAAATAATAAAGAATGGAACCAGTCATGCATAATACTTACAGATGTGATATTCCAATGTAATAATAAAGAATGGAACCAGTCATGCGTAATGCAGATAGGATATTCCAATGTAATAATAAAGAATGGAATAACAAAAGAATTTCACCATGTATGCGGGATTGTGATAGACAAAAGTTATTTCAACATAATAATAAAGAATGGAATAACAGAAGCTCTCTTCATGAATACGAAAGAAATAATATCCCTTACTATAATAATAATATCCCTTACCTTAGAAGAAAACTGGATACTAGAATAGTGAGGTAGCAGACTCCTCTTCTTCTTTCTCTCTATAATAATTACTCTATAACTTTAGTGAATTGGTGAGAAATGAAGGAAGAATGAGCTTCTCTTTATAGGAAAATATAGTTTCGATAATTGTACGTTTTGGGGCTCAGAATATTACACTATAATACCTCCCTCTTTTTCTTCATTTTTAATTTAGTCCTGCAAGTATTATCAAACTTGCACCACCTCCCCTAATAGTAAATCATGTGAATTAATAGTAAATCATGTGACTCAATAGTTCTAAACATGTAAAAAAAGTAATTATAGTATAGTACCTTCATCTATACTTCAATTTTTAACTTAGTCATGCAAGTATTATCAAACTTGCACCAACTCCCCTAATAGTAAATCATGTGAATCAATAGCACACACACATGTGAACACATAGTTATAAGCATGTGAATTAATAGCAATTAATTGCTCATTTATCTAATGAATTACCCAATTGGTCAATATAACCCCCATATATCAATTATTATCAAAATAAATGTCGATTTCCACTAACATTAATAATTCCAACACAATGGAACTATCAATTTCATCTTTAATCAACACGAACTTATTCATCATTAATATTATAATACACAATATTTAACAACCGTGTCGCTTTCCTGAGAAAGAGGGGCTTCCGATAGGGATTTCTCCTTATGGCGCCGCAATTAGGTGACCAAACCTCTCCTCGATGTAACTTCTAGACATTGTTAATATTGCAAATAATAATATGAATAACTTTGTCATCTCAATTATTGATTTAATAATATAACATATTATGCGGATGATATCGTGACAATAATTGAATCAATAATAGAGAGAGATATAATGCAACAATTATCGTAGTAATAATTGAGTATAACCGATTGACTTCTCACATAAGCATCAATAATCAATACCGTGCTACTCTTTATGCAACCACACGTATTCATCGTATTTTTACTACCGTGTAGTTCAACAGCTTTAATTCAGAAAACTTCCGCCGTTATTTTTATAAAAAGATAATTATGTCGTTTTATAACTATGACAATACTTTTGTTATGGGGTCCACCAATGATTGTGCCATCGTACGGATATTCCCGACAAAAAGAATATTCCCCGACCAAATGAATATTATATAACAACTTGCATACTTTGCAAAATTTTCACATATCACCCTTAACTTTAACCTTTTATCAATTTAACCATTTACGAAATAAAATAATAATTATAAGAAAATTGAATAATTTCATTTCATAAAATTCGGGGTCTTACATCTGGACCTCTTTGATGAAGCCTCCTGTTCCCCGATCATTTTGGCAATCTGCTCTTCGAGCTCTTCTTGCTAAAGATGTAAGGCCATCATGGCGTCTTTTTTCCGCTTCATCTTTTTCTGCAAAATGAACTGATGCTGGTCTCAGCTGTCCTCAGTCCGATCATTCCCTCGCCTTTCATATGCTCGGGATTGGTTGTCCTCGACATGACAGAGGGGGATGAGAGTGTGCTGACTGGCTAAAAATAGTCGTCGTCGTGTTGACTGGCTATACTCCAAGTTACCTTCCTGGTTCTTTGGCCCAGTCTGTCTTTGACTGACCCTTTCACTTGGGTCGTCTGAGAGATTTAACTTTTTCCTGGTTTAAAGCACTGCCGTCTCTGCTCGCCATGGCCTTCAACCGAAAAATATCATAGGGATTGTTAAAGCACTAAAAGCCCTCCTTCTAGCGCTAATGTTAATGCCAAGTTTCGCTGGCGCGTCCAATCACCAAATTCACGCGCTTAAGCCTGCACAATAACAGATCACACAAGAAGCTTGACGACTTATGCCGCCGGGTGATAGCTCCGGTGTGAGAATGAGTATAGGCTGGTACAAGGTTTAACAATGGAGGCTTTGGTGTTTTGTGGTTAAGAGTGTATTACCTGTTAATCAAAGTCAAGCCTTGTATTTATAGCCATTCTCATCACCTTAAAGTCCACTTCCAAATCGAATTAGGACTCCTAAACATTGTTGTTACCATTGTTTGGGTCCAACACAATCTCCTTAAAAGGTACAAGTTGGATATGATCCAAACACTCACCTTTGGAGTTAATATTTAAATATGGCTAGGATTAGAATCCTTAACCACTTTAACCTCTTTATCACTCTAGACTCTATACAATGGCCAACCCATTGTATGGGCCCAATCCAACCGAACCCCTATAAACCTGGAATTCAGGCTCGCCCAAAAGACTTGGACGCTTCCAATTCTAACATCACCAAATCGAATAAGACTCCGGTCCAGAGGACTCGGACGCTCGAACCCGAACACCACCAATCCCATTACTGGCTTCGGCCCAATGGGGTCAATTAACCTTCTCAACCCAGGCCTTCAGCCCACATAGGGGTCGGTAGATCACGCCCAAATAATAAGTAAATTTGTTATCAACATAATATATATATAGTTTATTTTTGGTGCATATCTCTTTATTTTACATACCTGCGCACCACCTTTAGCGATAGATCAGGCAACGGTTTGGTCCGTCGTTATAGAACAGATAAACGGTTTATATGTTATGGTGACGTTTGATGCGTCGCTAAAAACTAAGATGACGATTCTATGATATACGTGACGGACAGAACCGTCGTCCGGTCCGTCGCTAAAGGTGGTGAGCAAGGTATATTAAATAAATGGGTATGCACTTAATATTCTCCGTATATATATTATTAAATTTCAATTTGAATAAGATACAAGGATAAATATATAATCTACATATTTATCAAATCCTAAACACTTTTTCAGGTTGACTGTTATTTAAAAAACTAAAGTGATGGTATGTATCAATAGTATTTTGGTAATTAAAAAATTGTTATTAAATATGGATACAAAATGATATGGTTGATCGTAATTGATTATTCGAGCTTACTCAAGTACAAGTTCATCTCCTAGTTCTTCGTGCCCTCCTTGAATATATGGGATTGATTTCTTCCTTTGATCAATGTTAGCCACCCAAGCGTTTGGCCTTTAGAGGTGATACACTAAGGAAGAACAAAAACTCAAGAAGAAGGGTGTTTGGCTATACCCTAGTTTTTCCTATCTCTGTAGAAAAAGGAGTACTCTTCAACAATTGGAATTACGTCTACTGATATCTTGTGATATCCCCAAATTCGGGTACTTCATTCCCATAAGACTTGGTGTTCATTGTCCAAACATTCATTTTTAGCTACCCAAGTTAAATAAAACTTAAGCAATAAACCTTTCCATTAAAGGGTTACATAGCTTAATCAAATAAATTCCAGGTTGTCTAACCTTAATACAATCATCAAATGCGGAAAAATTGATTACATCACATAATTAAAGTTAAGTCTGAATACATAAGTCATAACAAATTAATAAATCTTCAACACTTGTTTATCTTGCCTTTTCCTTTGCTAGTGGTTGGCTTGTCAACCTTCTCAACTTTAGCTGCAATGGTTATATATATGCTGTCGACGTCTGGATTTTTGTTTGTCCCTTTTCATTACTGGTTCTTTGGTGTTCTCATGTTATGTGAGATTTGTTTGAAAAAACAAGTGAAAAAGGTCCGACATGTGTAATATCGACGATTTGACTGTAAGAGTCGCCAATTGGTGTTTTTAACTGGTTGCACCAATGCAACCGAGAAAAGGTTTGCACATTGACCCAGTAATATAACACTGCTAAACGGGTCTGTGAAACTGAGATTCATTTGGGTTCGGGGGCTTGATTATGCGGAGGGAAGGTGTTAGGCACTTCGATATCTCCATGTTACACTGTGACCACCACTTTTTAAGAAACTGTTATATGAATGTGTGTGTGTGTGTGTGGATCAATGTGCAATTTATTTGGAAGTAGTACGAGGCCTCGTTCGCACCTATATACAAATGGTTTGAATTTATAGAAAAATTTAGTTTTAAACAGAATATAGCAATGAAGTTTTGTAAAAGAGGTTTTTCAAACCACATGCTCAATAGAATTGAGACCTTTTCATACTTCCATTTTATTATTAAATGTTCTATTTGTTTGCTTTTTATTTTCAAGATGCGAGGCATCTTTGAGAAAATAATATCAGCAAAGATCTTGAACTCCTCATGGGCATGATAACCATCCAAGGAAATTCGCACACCGTAAATAATGTACAAGTCGCCATAAATTGAAAATGTCCATCACAGAACCGAATCTAGATTCAGTAGACTAAATTTGTGATCACATGATTCCTAGGCTCACATGATACCACAGTTTATATGAAAAGCAGTAAGCAGTTATATATATAAAAGCTGTAAATATATATATACAGACATACGATCAACCACCACGAAGCACCTCCATGGGGGATCGAAATGTAAATATATAAAAGCGGTATATATATATATATATATATATATATATATATATATATATATATATATATATATATATATATATATATATATATATATATATATATATATATGGACATGATATATACCACCACGAAGCACCTCCATGGGGACCTCCATGGGGAAATATAAATAAAGCAATAAAGATTTATCAACCGCCATTAAGTAAACTCCAAAGGGACTAAATATAAATAAAGCAAAGAAAAGGCCTCAAAGTAAACTCCAGTAGGATGTATAATATATATATATATATATATATATATATATATATATATATAAGCAAGTAAACGCTCCATACATAAGTCTAGGCTCAATCGTGGCATAACTCGATAATGTTAGTCCATATATAAATATATACATATATAAGTATATATATACAGATAAAAATTAAAACCACGGACCGAAATCTGGGCATAGACACACAGCACGACTCTCAATGTGAAGAATAGTGTGTTCAAAGATGAAGAGAAAGGCTTTATAGAGTGTGAGAAGGCTTATAGTGGCCTGCCAAAGTAGCCTTCTATGACTCTAGATGGATAAACACTCAGCTCCCGCCGGTAAAATATAGCTATATGTGAGCTAACAGGTGTTTAAAATGAGAAAGCACTCAATATGGGGTGTGTACAGAGCAAATTGGACAGGGCTTCCTCACCTTTTTTTCTTTCCAAATGGCCACCCCAAGCCCTCTATTTATAGAGGGGGAGTCAGATGTGTAACTGCTGGCACCATGTAGATGCACTCTGCGGTACTTCCTGTGGTGCCCTGCTCCATGAGTTTTGCCGTCTTGAAGTACGTGCACTCGTGCATTGTGATGTCAGCTCGAACTTGCAAAACTTCAATCCGAGCATCCGAAATGACATGAGATTAGAGGTTGTATAAAGTCAGGAAGAGGGGACCATGCCTATGGTCTTCAAGCTTCAAATTCTATCCGGTGTGCTGCCACACGTAATAGTCACTCGGGATTGGAACTCCTTGTCTCTTGTGGGACATTGTTGTGTAGAAATTTATATATGAAATGTTGAGACGATGCGCAGGGGTTGAGGTGGCAAGATGACAATTTGACTCCTTATCGGGGTTATCTCCGGTTTGGGCTGATAGCAGACGTTGTTCAAGGTTACATATGAGATTGGACTGCTGTAAGTGTTTGAATTCAGCGAAGGTCAATACAGTAAGTGTGCTGTCTTCGGTGTTATCTCGGTATATGAGTGCCTCGATGGGAGGTCTGAGATTGAAGCTGATCGCATGCATTTAAAACAAGCATTTCCGGAGTTATCGCCGAAACTACAACAACATTCCTTGGCGTTATCTCCAAGGACAAAACTCGGGGTTATCTCCGAGGTTGGAATTGATATTCTCGGTGTGTGTTCTGGGGTTGAGACTGAACTTCCGGTAGTATCCAGAATGGATGTGAGCTGTCTTCCAGGGTTATCTCCAAAAGACGAATGTGCTCTCCTACAATGTTAGTAACAGGTGTGCAGAAAATTTTAAGTGTCTACAGATGCCCCTCTTTATCATATTCATGTAATGTAAGGCATGAATAAGTTAAAGAATCCTAGACACTTGAAATACAACAAGATAAACATGATGCTATGTGCAACAACATGATGCAAATGTATGATGCATGAATGAATGATTGTTGGTTCCCTGTTAATCCTGCCGGGGATGACAATTAGTAATGTCTTGAACATGCGATCCAAGTCTTCAAGGATGTTGATGTTGGGGCTATCACCAAAGTCATGGATCCTTGATACAGACTTCTACTCCATAGAGGTGCCTCTCGTGCGCAAGAGATCTGTGGGGATAAAGCTTTGTCTGTTTGAGGATGTGTATAACATATTCCACGATCCTATCGGAGTTACTGCCAACAGTATATATTGTCGTATCACTGACCTTGACGACATGTGTATCAACGGATAGTCCTTGTTGGGCAACCGCTGGCGTCGTTTGACGTTCATTGATGTGTATATCAATGGTTGCATTGCGTTATGACCCTTGCTGGGGAGTATGTCAAGGCTGCTTGACCTTCATTGATGCGTATATCAATGGTTGAAAATGCATTGTAACCCCCGTCAGGGATACATAGACATGGATACGTTGCTTCGATAGGTTTACTTGCCACCGGCTGAGATAACGTCAAGGTTGCTTGACCTTCATTGATGTGTGTATTAATGGTTGAGAATGCATTTTAACCCCCGCTGGGGAGTATGTCAATGAAATCCTGCGTTGTGACCCTCGATGGGGATACGTGGATGTTTGAAAGTCTGCGTTGTGACCCCCGTCGGGGATACTTGGATGTTTGAAAGTTTACGTTGTGACCCCCGCTGGGATACTTCTTTTAGGGTTACGTCCCTGTATTTGGCGGCATCGGACCTGTGTGTGGTATTGCCGAGCATGATTTGTAAAAGCTGAGCTCATTGGTATAGTGTACCTTATATTCAGGCGAATACCAATGAGTGATATGCGGAACCAGAGTTTGGCCCGTGAAAACCAGAATTTCAGGCTATTTCGCTCAATTGCGTAGCATTTTTATTCCTGATTTGGCCTTTTCAGCTTGTGAGACCTCCTTTGCAACTCGAACTGGACCGAGCCGGAGGTGTGGGCCCCATGTAGGGGTGCCGCAGGTACACCTGCGGCCAACCGTGGGTATGAAAGGCCTGCGGGTTACTTTCATAAATCACTTTCTGCGAAGGAAATCTAAGAGCTCTTCTTCGTGACTCACTTTGAGTTCAAAGCGATTTTTCAGACATTTTGCCACCGCACAAGTGTTCTTCACTGTCCTGGTAACATATGCATGTATTCTTTTCCAGTTTCTATGCATTAGAAAATGATTTATCACATGAAATGCACTTAGAAGCATAGTAGTGAATATGCATGCTGATATGACTTTATAAAAAATATTCAACACAGTAAATGTTAGTATTAAACCATGCTGAATATAATGATGTGAAAAAATTTAACTTTTGAAACAGTCAAATTGGCACCTTTTACTGTCATTTCTTATCCTATTTGAGGACAAATAAGTAAAGGTAAAAAACAAAATAATCCTGGTAATTAGACTACACTTACGGATTTTTTACTGTGATGTATTAATGCATGTAGGATCCATATGACCGTGGATAGGTGTGCTACTGAATGGCCACCTAGTCATGCCTATGTGCATGTGGATAGTCCCATTTACAAAAGGGGTTATGGCAAAAATTTTCCAAAACGTAGGCATTGGGTAGTCATGCATTTTTAACTCTACTGTAGACGTATGTTAAAATAATGCATGCATGCATATAGTCATAAAATGCATTTTGACAAGCTCTAGATAAGAGTTTACCACACCCTTTTTGAGGTGATTTGGAGACTTGTTGTCCAGATATTATGGATCTGGATCAGCCGAGTAGTTCCCGCAGGACCACTTCTGGTGTACGGAGAAGGGCTTCTGAAGTGCCTCGACCCTGTTCTGTTAGATAGCCTTTTCGTTTAGTGGAGGCGGTGATACGTCCTATCCGGGTTGAAGTGCCGAATGTTAAGGATGAGGAGGACGATGTACCGGTTGAGGTTCCTGCTCTTGCTGCACGTGTTCCCCGTAGGGATTTGCCAAGTATTCAAGTGGCGAACCCAGAGCTTCTGGGTGACTTAAGTCGACATCCTTCAGTCTACCTTCACGCAAACGAGGTATAAAGTTAGATCTTAATCTTCCTTATTTCCTATTGATGAGGAATGAAGGGTTCTGATGTTGATCTGCATTTGATGTAGGTTCCCAGCTTTACACAGCCTCGAGGGAATTGGTTCAGCATCCACTCTATGTATCAGGCTTTGCACGATGACTATAGAGCGATTGTACATGGCTGGGGATTCGGAATGTTCTTTTTCATTCTTCCCCGTCGTTGTCCCTGGGGTTACCTCAGGGCATTGTCTGAGCGCTGGTTTCACCAGACTTAGTCACTTCATTTGCTGGACTGTGAGGTGATGATGATGCCGATGGATTAGCGGTTTATCACATGTATGGAGTTTGGAGGGGATCCAGTGCCTTGTACGACGAATATTACCCCTACTGCCATCAGATCCTTGTTGGGAGTTCCGACGGAGGCGCTCAAGAGCAGGACTGTACGTACTGGTCCTTTGAGCGTAGATGCTATGAGCGAGCTGTTAAGTGAGCCCATACCCGATGATGTGAGAGTCATGGATTGCATTCTTTGGCGATTGTTCCTGATGATCATTAGGGGCTGCTTCATAGTAGATAACTCTTCTACGGTGTCCTTCGCTTTGATCAGCGCCACTCGACACGTGGACCGTATAAGAGAGTTTGATTGGGGTTCCTACACATTCGCCTACTTCCTTAGGGGAATGCACATGCGATTGCAGGGCTTGGCCGAGGCTTGGTTAGGATTCTACCCATTTCTGCTGGTGAGTGTTTCTCTTGTCTTTTCCTATGTATAAGTTAAGAGTGTTAATTGACAACAGATGTTTGCCTTTGTGTTGGCAGTTTTGGGCCTATTAGAGGCTTCCATGTCTACGTCCTGTGAGTGTGTTAGGTTTAGACACCTATCCATGAGGACGGATATGACATCATTCTATACTGGCGGAGGTCCCTGTTGCTGAGGGTTTCACTCATTGCCGCCTACAGCTGGAGTTGTTGACAGCGGATGTCATCACGTGGGTTCCCGACTCTGGGGAGTATTTGAGCATTGGATTTGAGGATGGGTACCCGACTGGTGTTGAGCACCTGATTTCCACCCTTAGGATTCCTCTCTTCACAGATGGAGGAAGGGAGCTCTATTTAGGAGAGCGTGCTATCAGGAGCACTACAGGAGAGATTCACATGCCGATCTTGCCTCCTGCTAGGCGTTATTGGCCTGTTTCGCAGTCACCCGTCATTGATATCCCATTGTTGGGTGTTGACAGTTTCACATTATCAAAGGGTCCCTGCACTTAGGAGATGTTCCAGCATTTGTGGTTTCCTCGAACCATTGGAGCCCAGACCCGTGCCACTCAGTTCATGGGGGATATGGTTCCAGGATCCGTGATGATGATGGATTGGCTAGCATGTGTTCGAGATCCGACTCATTCGACATAAATTGCCAGTTTGACCCGACAGTTGGACCAGGCATATTTCTTTATCCGGCACTTGGGTAGAGATCCTTTAAAGGCAGACACTTTTGATCCTCACTGGCTTAAGGCGTAGAGTGGTGCAGGATGAGATCACATCTGGCCACGTAATATCCCAACATTTTTGTTTGACAGATTTGGCTCTGAGGATAATTATACACGACATTCCGGGGATTTCACCACACCGGAGGATCATTGGCGTCTGGCCAGAGTGGATGTACTCCTATTGTGCGTATTATCGTATGTCTACATGCCACGATACATGGATGAGTTGGACATTGGCGTCATTATGGTAGTGAGAGCTCTTAGGGAGGGTGACACCATCATACCGATGATCATTGTAGAAACTACATGGTCATTACACTATAATCATCTTAGACTTATTGGCAGAGTGTTTGCAGCAAACTTCGGTCATGCTGTATGTGTTGTTTATGTCACACTTGAGACCGATTGGCACTTTTAGATTGCATGGGTATTGTTTCACCCATGATATAGCCGTTTCATACTCCTTTCAGCCCGCGGAGTGTACAAATGCTGCATCTTGGTCAACTTTCCTGGCATTCTCTATATTGCCTTGTATAGGGCTTAGTTCACCCTACAGCTTCATTACTCATGCTCCGGGCATGGATTATCTTCCTCTTGCTGGTTTGAGAGGCATGATTACTTACCACCCACTGGCCATAATGTGTCAGTTTGACCAGTTCCAGGACTTCCATCCTTTTGAGGGGGCATCGAGTCAGCGCTTCGCTTCTTGGCATTTATCAGTAGAGGACAGATCCATGTTGTATGCCTGTTGGGATTAGCGAGAGCTAGCTGTGTTTTCCATCAGCCATCCGGGTTGTTCTGTAGAGTATTCCGCTTGGATGGAGATAGAGACTGCATTGGCTGTGGTAGTATCCACAGTGCAGGGGACTGATTCCGATGATGAGGAGCCTATGGAGGAGGCTGGCATTCCCATTGAGGAGGATTTGACTGCTGGGTTGCCAGCATTTGTGATGGATTCTCCCACTATGAAAAGCATTGTCATTCAAAGATTCAAAGACAAGATTTGTAGCAGAGTCTACATCAGATGACCTATGAGAGAGAGCAGGCTAGGGCCTTGATGTTGATAGCTCTTGATGGGAGAGACGCAACTTTATTAGAGAGAGACGGGTCTAGATCAGCCAGAGATGCATTGAATATAGAGTGGGATGCTGCCTTATCTGCTCGGGATGTGGCCGTCACAGACAGTACTTCAGTGAGATTCCTTACGACTGACATCCTTGCCGATATGAGTGCATAAATTGATGAGCATCATGCCACCATGCAGTTAGCCTCAGATCTAATAGCTCATGTAGATACCATTGGGCAAGAGCTTGCAGCGTTACCTCCTTCTTCAGAGAGGGATGCTATGTTAGTTCTGATAGTCCGCATACACACAGATCCGTAGATAGACTTATATTTTCCTACACAGACTAGCTTAGCCATTTTGTCATGTACAACACATATGTATATATCAAACAATATTATATATGGCAGAGAAATATATTTTGATTTACTTCCCTTTCAGTTGTGCCTTGATACTTGCTTGATATTTGCCTGCTTCTTCAGGGCTTGTGATCTTGATACATTCTGAACTCATCCTTAATGTGTGGACATTGAGCCATCACAGGATCTTTCAGAACGGATCATTGATTTGTATGTATCCCTACCATCTTTGGTGTCTTGGGACTGGTTTCTGTATGGAAATATGGAGAGGAGTGTGGCTTTTCCTCTCTGAGATTGACCGCACCACAGATGGTTTCTAGTACTTCTATTTGTGAGAAGCCTAGTTAATTCCATCTCTTATGGATTGGTGTTTCTCTTTAAGGCACAACCGTAACTTAGATGGTCACCGAATCTCCTATTTGTGAGGAGAGGTTGGGTAATTCCATACCTTTGGTCTGAAGCCGATGAAACATGGTGGATTGAGGTTTGATCCCAGTACCGTGTGACAAGTATTTTTTTCTGGTAGGGGGTTAGGTTGAACCATAAATGGCTGCCTACGTACTCATATTAAAGAGGAGATCAAGTCTACGTAGTTCGAACCTGGTGTAATAGGTTTAACGCTGAATGTGAAGGCAGATGAGTGTAAAAGCTTTATTGATGAAGAAGGGTGTAGAAGTGTTTTTGTTGTTTTTGTTTTATTGCGATCGGGCCATATAGAATATGGTTGCCTACGTACTCCCATGTATCAGGGAGATCAGGTCGACGTAGTTAGCCCCTCAGGACGAATTGCAGCCAAAGAGAAATATGAATCCCATGTGCAGGCTATACTGTGGGGAGGAGAAAGTTTGATCCCATGATCGGGAAAAACTACAGGCGTGGAAAAAGTTTGATCCCGTCTTCAGGATAAACTACAAGCGTAGAAAAGTTTAATCCCGTCTTCAAGATAAACTGCAGGTATGAAAGGTTCAATCCCATCTTCAGGATAACCGAAATTATGTGAGAGGTTTGAAATGAGGTGAAACCAGGCTGCTGGTTTGAAGTGTATGTTTCCCTGAGGGGCGGAAGAGCATGTAAAAAGGGTTAGAAAATTGGAATGACTGGTGATTTTATGATCAAAATCCAGGATGTTTGCTTGATGCTAACCTCAGACATAGTACCGTTTCACAGTATCCGAGTTGATAAGCTGTGGAAATTCATCGCCATCCATTTCCTATAGTCTGAGAGTGCCTCCTGTCAATACCTCCTTGACAACAAACGGGCCTTCCCAGTTAGGAGCGAATTTCCCCTTAGATTGATCTTGGTTGTCAATGATCTTCTTCAAAACTAAGTCGTGTTGTTTGAACTGCCATAGTTGGACTTTTCTATTGTAGGATCGTGCGATCCTTTGCTGATATAACTGACCATAAAAGATAGCCGCGGTTCGCCTTTCATCTATTAGAGACAATTGGTGATACCTATCTTGTACCCATTGGTCTTCATCCAACTGAGCATCCATCAACACTCTGAGGGATTCCATTTCCACCTCTATGGGGAGCACTGCTTCCATCCCATAGGCTAATGAGTAGGGTGTTTCCCCAATGGAAGTACGCATTGAAGTTGTGTAGGCTAATAAAGTTAGAGGCAAGAGGTCAGGCCATCCTTTGTGATTGGCGGACATTTTCTGCATGATCTTCTTGATGTTTTTATTAGCCGCTTCAACAATACCATTTATCTTTGGATGGTAGATAACGGAAATAAGGTGTTTGATATGGAATTTACCGCATAATTCCTCCAACATTTTGTTGTTGAGGTTCTTAGCATTGTCTGACACAATAACCTCTGGTTGTCCATATCGACAAACGATATTATTTCTGATGAAAGCAATGATGACTTCTTTGGTAACCCTAGGGAAGGAGGCTGCTTCTACCCATTTGGTGAAGTAGTTGATCATGGTGAATATAAATCGATGTCCATTATTGGCTTTGGGCTCGATGGGCCCGATGACGTCCATTCCCCACATTGGGAAGGGCCATGGTGAACTCATATTATGGAGTTCCCTTGGAGGGGCGTGGATAGCATTCCCATGAATCTGGCATTGACAGCACCTCTTGACGTGATCATCATAGTCAGCTGTGAGTGTAAGCCAATAATGCCCTGTTCTGAGGATTTTCTTGACAAGTAGGGGTTCACTCATATGTGGGCCACATACTCCACCATGGACCTTATCCATGAGCCTCTGAGCTTGGTCTTTGTCCAGACATATGAGGAGACCTAATCCGGTATCTCTTTTATAGAGTGCATCTCCGCTCAGGTAGAATTTCATAGCAAGTCGATGGATCCGCCTCTTCGGTCAAAGCTCGCCTCAATGGGTAGATCCACCTCGCAGATACTCCTTGATATGTTGATACCAAGGGTTTTGGATGGGAGGTAGCTCATCCGATACTTCTCCAACATAGTTCCCATAAGATGGGGCCTTTTACAGGGCAAATTTGATGTTCGACATGTTTTCCTTGTCAGGTATGTGAATTAAGGAGGCCAGCATTGCTAGTGCATCCGCAAAGTCATTCCTATTACGAGAAATGTGTAGAAAGGAGATTTCTTTGAACTCCAAAGCCATCCAAAACTTCTGGAATGGTAAGGCAAAGAAATGTAGTTCCTTGGTTTGATAGATTCTTGTGGATTGTTTGATTACCAATTTGCAATCCCCAAAGACAGTTAACCGCCTGATGCCCATTGAACGGGCAAGTTTTAGCCCCATGATACAATCTTCATACTCAGCTGTGTTGTTGGTGTCGACAAACTACAATTTGATTGTGACGGATATCGCTCCCGTCTGCATCGACACTAGAACTTCTCCAACTCTAGAGCCTTCGTGTTAATGAGCCCATCAAAATACATTTTCCATGTATGGCATGTATCGCATCGATGGTGTTCTTTGAATCGCCATTACCCTTCATCGGGGAAATATGTTTCCAAGGGTTTGTAATCCCCTACAGATGCGACGGCCAGTTGATCCGCAATTCCTTGACCTTTGACAGACTTTTGTGTCACGTAGACGATGTCAAATTGCTGTAGGATCAACTGCCATCTGGACAACTGACAATTCAGTATGGGCTTACTGAACACATACTTGAGAGGATTGACGCGGGATATGAGATGGGTTGTGTGACCATGGAGGTATTGCTGTAACCTCATGGAAGCCCATGCTAAAGCACAAAAAGTCTTCTCAATCAGAGTGTACTTGTGTTCACTACTGTTGAATCTTTTGTTGAGGTAATAGATAGCTCTTTCTTGGCCTCTATCGTCTTTTTGCCCCAGCATGCAGCCCATGACATTGTCATTAATGGACAGGTACATGAATAGGGGAACATCATCCCTGGGAGGTACCAAAATAGGAGCGTTAACCAGCTGCTCTGTAATGGTAAGAAAGGCTTTCTTACACTCATCATTCCATTTCATGGAGATGTTCTTCCTTAGCAATTTGAAAATGAGCTCACAGGTTGCTGTGAGTTGAGAAATAAACCTGCTATTGAAGTTGATTCTTCCCAAAAATCCCCGTATTTTCTTCTCCGTCTCGAGGAATGGGCATTTCTTGATGGTTCGGATTTTGGTGGGATCCACCAACCTTTATGGTCGACTAGAAAACCTAGCAACTTGCCTGATTTGACACCAAAGGCGCACTTGGCTAGATTCAACTTCAAGTTGTACTTACGCAACTTGTTGAAGAGCTTTTTGAGATGGTCTAAGTGGTCTTCCTCCCTTCGGGATTTGACAATGATGTCATCCACGTATATCTCTATCTCTTTGTGCATTAAATCGTGGAAGAGAGCCATTATAGCTCGCTGATAGGTTACCCCGGCATTGATGAGGCCGAATGACAACCGTCTATAGCAGAATGTTCCCCAAGGCATGATGAAAGCAATTTTCTCACGGTCCTCCTCAGCGACCATAATCTGATGATACCCCGCAAAGCAATCCGCAAAGGAGTACATGCCGTATTGAGCAGTATTGTCAATAAGAATGTGGATAAAGGGCACGAGAAAGCTATCTTTAAGGCATGCTTTGTTCAGATCCCGATAATCCACGCAAACTCGCACCTTTCCTCCTGGTTTAGGCACGAGAACAATGTTGGATATCCATTCCGGATATATAGACACCATGATAATGCCAGCTTGAAATTGTTTCACAATTTCTTCTTTTACTTTTAAACTCCACTCAGGTTTCAATCGCTTGAGCTTCTACCTGACTGGCTTGAATCCCTCCTTAATGGGAAGGCGATGAAGGATAATGTCAGTGGACAAATCCACCATGTCTTCGTGAGACCATGTAAATGCATCCTGGAGTTGGGTTAATAGTGCAACCATGTCATTCTGTTGGTTTGGGGTGAGGTCTGAACCAATCTGGATTAGCTTAGGGACTTCTAAGGTTCCAAGATTGAAAGAAGTGGTTTGGTCAAGGTTGGGTTGAGGTTTGTCTGTGACCCATTCCTTAATTTTCTGAGGTGTCTCAATGTCCTCTTGGATTTCCATTAAGTCTGAGTCCAACTTTTCATCAAAGTTATAGTCCTTGTGGAGAAAAGGCACCTCATCGCTAAAGATGATACATCTAAATTCGTGAGTCCTCAAACAAAATATGCTTTCACTTAATATATGAAACTGTTTAATCATACAAAAATGTTAGCATGTAATGATAAAATAACTGCTAATACTGTATAGAAAAGTAAGCAATTAAAGTTATCTACAGAGTAGAGGGATTTCTGCCCGTTTTACCCTCGTCGACCAATGCATGGAGTGCTTCTCCAATTGTCTAGGGTAAAGTCTTGATGGACTGCAATGATGGAAGGGCTGTCATCGTTCTCCTTTTCCCGAATAATGTCCATAACATCTGGGAAATCATCGTCTGGGGTATATCTGTTTATATGTTCATCATGGACAATGATGCGTATGCCTGACATCATCAAGGCGATGTCATGTTTACGTTTTCTCTCCCTTTCTTCCACTTCGGGATCAGGAATTAGGACCTCTTTTGCTTTGAATGGTACTGGTTTGGGAAACAGCATGACCATAACATGGGCTGGCACCTTTCTTTGGAGACTCAGACGTACTCGTGAGGTGCGATGGAGAAAATCAACGTGTGGCGTAAAGCTTCGAGGAACTCGCTGCTTGTGCTTATGAAGATTCCTATGGATCGAATCGCGTAATAGCCTAGTCCGGATGTCCCAGTTTGATTGGAAACTTGAATAGGGTGCTTAATACCCTGCTAATTTTTACCAAGCCCTTGTCCAGGCTGATGACCCAATGACATCATTTCTTGAGTGGCTAACATAACCTCGGCAGAAATCTTGGGTACGGGAAGTGGCGCTCCAATAAGATGGTATTGCGTGTTACTCACTTCCAAAGTATGAAAACTGACCGGTTCAACTTCTGAATTGAAGCTGATGATTGATAGGTCTCCTTGTTCAGGACATTCCGGCTCAGCGTTGATAGTGACTAGGCTATTATTCACAATATATTTGAGTTGTTGATGTAGTGTAGAAGGGACGACTCCAGCCATGTGGATCCATGGTCTCCCCAATAGCAGGTTGTATTCTGAATCTATCTTGAGGACATGGAAGGATATATTGAATGTATTTGGACCAATCTCAATTGGTAGCTCAATCTCTCCGACAGAATTTTATCGGGATCCATCAAAAGCTTTGATAACCGTATGGCTGCTTCGGATCCATTTGAGATTGATGTTCATCTTCATCAAAGTGGCATAAGGATAGATATTCAGAGATGAACCTCCATCTATCAAAACTCCAGCTAACATATATCCGGAGGACAAAACTACGATGTGCAATGGCTTGTAATGACCAGTCCCTTCGGGAGGTATGTCGTCATCAGTGAAGGATATCACATTGTTGTTGAAAATGTGATCAACCATATGTGTTGAAATTTTTCTTCATCCACTGATTTTGGCAAGTAGGCTTCTTCCAAAATCTTTAATAAGATCTTCTTGTGATCTTCGGAAGAGAAAACCAAGTCCAGTATTGATATCTGATGTGGAGCTTCTCTTAAGATTAGAACCACCTTGGCTTCATTATAACCCATAGTGCGGAGGAATTTTTCAATTTTCTCCATGGGAATCTTCCCCTTTGCTTTGAAGGTGGGCTTCATAACCCGCTGAGGAAGATACAGTGGATTTTCCTTCTATTAATCGTAGCGAGAGTATGAGATGTGGATCTTTCAAATTTCTCCATAATTCCATGGGACTTTGTGTAAGCTGACAATAGGTTATTGTGGTCTGAAGGGTAAAGAAATTGGCTCTGGTGCATCCACTTTCAAAGGATTGTCAGCTCCTTTGAGTTGAATTACTTGTATGGGAAATATTTTGTGGCCTCATCACCTCAACGGATATAATCGCCATCGATCCTTCCATTTGGTAGGACAGTATTCCCACTCTCGAAAAGACACAGTTGTCATCGCTCCGCCATTCTGAGGACACCGCTATCAATTAGATTCTGAATAAGGTAATGGAGTGCCCAACATTCTTCTGTGTTGTGACCGCGAGAATGTGAATTATATTGACAAACTCCATCAGAGTTAAACCGTCTTGAACGGGGATTAATTGGAGGTAGAAGGGAGGTAATTCTTCCTTCGTTGATTAGCATCTAAAATATCTCCTCCATAGGTTGGCCCAGGTATGTAAATTCCCTTTGATTGGCAAAATCTCGATGGGCTTTAGCATTTGCTCTCTTTGCAACCTTATCCTCCATAGCTTTGCTTTCTGAAGGTGATGATGGAGCATTCATAACAAAAGGAAGGAGATAGACATGCTCCTAGCTGACTAACTGGCGTGTGACTTGATGCTGATGAGTCACCAGTTCTGCTAATTGTTCAATTTTCTTGTAAAGAGCTTTCATCTTTTGTTCCATAGCAAATTGAAACTTTTCTTAATCCCATCTGTCAACACCGTCTTTGATGGTTTGGGATGATTTACTGTTAAAACTGGAACTCTGTCTAGTGTCCCAACTAATCATGTTGACCTCTTCTTTTTTGTGTTGAGAAAGAGGGTTATCTTGCACATGAGGTTGATATGGTTTGGTAACCACGATCTCATCGTTGTCTATCAAATCTCGGATCTTGTGTTTCAAGGCCCAACAATCTTGATTATCATGTCCAGGTGCTCCGGCATGATAAGCACACTTCCGAGTAGCATTAAAACCCCTCCCATTAGGGTTGGCTGGTGGAAGAAGATGTGTGATTTTCTTTTGAGTAATCGGAAGAGCAAGAATATTCTCGAGCTTAATCCCCTAAGGGTGTGAACGTTCGAGGGTGCTTTGCATCTCCACGTTTAGGCAATGGAGGGTTTCAAGACCGTGGCTTGGAAAGGGGTTAAATACACTTTTCCCCACTCTACTCGACCTCGATTTACAAATGCATCATCGAATCTGGATTTTTTTCATTCGACTCAATTGAACTACAATTTTTAACAAACCGTTACAAATTCTGTTAAAATGTTTGACTTTGGACGGAAAAATTACATGAGGTGCCACGTGAGAGAGAGAAATCCTACATGTCATATATTTTTGTTTGTGGCATGCCTAGATGGAAAAACAATCATTCTTCTTAAATCCATTAATATTTCCTACATGTCAAATTTCATCTAGTTTTTAAAATTACATTCTAGTACAAATTAAAAATAAAAATTCAAACAAATTAAAATTTCCGCCAAATTCTATCGAAGTTTTTATTTCCTACAAATTAAAAATTAAAATTTATAAAAATAAATTTAAACTTCAAAATACAACTAAAATTTTGAAAATTAATTATTATTTTTATTTTCAAAACTAATATAATTATTATTTATATTATGAAATCATTAAATAAATATTAAATATTAAATATATTAATAAATAATTAAATTAATTAAAAATATATTAAAAAATAAGTAATGTAATTAAAAATATATTAACAAATAAGTAAAGTAATTAAATAAAATATATTAATTAAAGTAATTAATAATAAAATATATTAATGTGTAATTTTTATAAATATATTTATATAAAATTAATGAATTCATGTTTTTTAAAATAGAGGATCATATTTATATAGTTAAGCAATTACATAGGATCATGTTATTCAAAACAGAGAATCATTAAAGTAGCCCATAATCCATTTCTTCAAAACAGAAGATCAAAATAGAGGAGAAAAATAATCAGTGAAGAAATCGGTGGAAATCGAAAGTTCAGATCTGGATTTGTTCAGATCTAGATCTGAATAGACTTAATTAAAAAAAGCCTCTCCCTCTTTAAATCATTCTTCTAAAATCCATTCCCCAAAGCAATTGGGTTCATCAATGGTGTTGAAGCAATTGGGTTCCAAATACAGTACGTTCCTGGAGGTATAGCTTTCAATTCATCAACTTCCGATGAAGAAGACGACGGAGGATCACGTTCTTTACGCTCTTCAAGGAACAGATTCTTCAACATCAACATCACCACGCTTAATTTTCCGGCACGATTACCTGATTGTGAAAAAAGATTTGGATTAAAAATGGGGAAAACTAAATTTCTTGCTGACTTGTTTGCTATTTTAGCTAATTTATCGGAAGAGTAACTGTTGAAGCTAGGACTTAACAATGGATTTTCATTTCGTTTCTGCATTTCTAAGAACACAAATAATTGTGTTTGAGTGGAGGGAGAAAGAAGTTTTTGCAATTCTAAGAACACAAATAGTTGTGTTTGAGTGGAGAGAGAAAAAGAAGTTAATAGGTTTTTAGATAGAGAAAGTGGAGTGGAGGTGAAAGTGGAAACTTAAATAAATATATTTAATAAAATAAAATAATTTTTAATGTATCACTAGATAATGCTAAGGCCACATGGATGTGGTGATTAACTTTTAACAGTTTTAGACGGATTTTTAAGTTTTTGTAAAAATTTAGTAGTTTAATGAGTTGACCGTAAAAAAATCCAGTTCAATGATGCATTTGTAAATCGAGGTCGAGTAGAGTGGAAAAAAGTGTATTTAACCCGCTTGGAAAGGGGAGTAGTTTCTCCTCTGTATAGGCATGTTCTGACTGCCTTTTTGACCTTGTAGTATCAAGGAAACATCCTCCTCTTTCTATTTATGGACCCTCCATGGGTTGTTTCCATAAGATCTGGATTGGATGTGCTCAGCAACTGTTTTAAGAGCGGGTAGGTCTTGAATCTTACCAGACTTCAATCCCATCTCAACCATCTCTCCATGTTTGATCATTTCAGAGAATGGTTTGCCAATACCAGCTAAGACTCTTTCATAGAAAAGGAGCTTCTTGTATGTCTATGAAAGTCATGACCATTTCTGACTCCGTCATGAAAGGAATAACTTGAGCAGCAAGGCGCCTCCACCTTTGAGCATACTCTTTGAAAGACTCATTAGACTGTTTCTTAACCCCTCCCATTAGGGTTGGCTGGTGGAAGAAGATGTGTGATTTTCTTTTGAGTAATCAGAAGAGCAAGAATATTCTTGAGCGAATCCCCTAAGGGTGTGAACGTTCGAGGGTGCTTTGCATCTCCACGTTTAGGCAATGGAGGGTTTGAAGACTGTGCTTGGAAAGGGGTTAAATACACTTTTCCCCACTCTACTCGACCTCGATTTACAAATGCATCATTGAACTGGATTTTTTTTCATTCGACTCACTGAACTACAATTTTTTAACAAACCGTTACAAATTCTGTTAAAATGTTTGACTTTGGACGGAAAAATTACATGAGGTGCCACGTGAGAGAGAGAAATCCTACATGTCATATATTTTTGTTTGTGGCATGCCTAGATGGAAAAACAATCATTCTTCTTAAATCCATTAATATTTCCTACATGTCAAATTTCGCCTAGTTTTTAAAATTGCATACTAGTACAAATTAAAAATTAAAAATTCAAACAAATTAAAATTCATCAAATTCTATCGAGTTTTTATTTCCTACAAATTAAAAATTAAAATTTATAAAAATAAATTTAAACTTCAAAAATACAACTAAAATTTTGAAAATTAATTATTATTTTTATTTTTCAAAACTAATATAATTATTATTTATATTATGAAATCATTAAATAAATATTAAATATTAAATATATTAATAAATAATTAAATTAATTAAAAATATATTAAAAAATAAGTAATGTAATTAAAAATATATTAACAAATAAGTAAAGTAATTAAATAAAATATATTAATTAAAGTAATTAATAATAAAATATATTAATGTGTAATTTTATAAATATATTTATATAAAATTAATGAATTCATGTTTTTTAAAAGCAGAGGATCATATTTATATAGTTAAGCAATTACATAGGATCATGTTATTCAAAACAGAGAATCATTAAAGTAGCCCATAATCCATTTCTTCAAAACAGAAGATCAAAATAGAGGAGAAAAATAATCAGTGAAGAAATCGGTGGAAATCGAAAGTTCAGATCTGGATTGTTCAGATCTAGATCCGAATAGACTTAATTAAAAAAGCCTCTCCTCTTCAAATCATTCTTCTAAAATCCATTCCCCAAAGCAATTGGGTTCATCAATGGTGTGAAGCAATTGGGTTCCAAATACAAAGACGTTCTCGGAGGTATAGCTTTCAATTCATCAACTTAGATGAAGAAGACGACGGAGGATCACGCTCTTCTTTACGCTCTTCAAGGATGCAGATTCTTCAACATCAACATCACCACGCTTTAATTTTCCTAAGACGATTATCGATTGTGAAAAAAGATTTGGATTAAAATGGGGAAAACTAAATTTCTTCTTGGCGACTTGTTTGCTATTTTAGCTAATTTATCTAAGAGTAATCGTGAGAAGCTAGGACTTAACAATGGATTTTCATTTCGTTTCTGCATTTCTAAGAACACAAATAATTGTGTTTGAGTGGAGGGAGAAAGAAGTTTCTGCAATTCTAAGAACACAAATAGTTGTGTTTGAGTGGAGAGAGAAAAAGAAGTTAATAGGTTTTTAGATAGAGAAAGTGGAGTGGAGGTGAAAGTGGAAACTTAAATAAATATATTTAATAAAATAAAATAATTTTTTAATGTATCACTAGATAATGCGGCGCCACATGGATGTGGCCGTTAACTTTTAACAGTTTTAGACGAATTTTTAAGTTTTTGTAAAAATTTAGTAGTTTAATGAGTTGACCGTAAAAAAATCCAGTTCAATGATGCATTTGTAAATCGAGGTCGAGTAGAGTGGGAAAAAGTGTATTTAACCCGCTTGGAAAAGGGAGTAGTTTCTCCTCTGTATAGGCATGTTCTGACTGCCTTTTTGACCTTGTAGTATCAAGGAAACATCCTCCTCTTTCTATTTATGGACCCTCCATGGGTTGTTTCCATAAGATCTGGATTGGATGTGCTCAGCAACTGTTTTAAGAGCGGGTAGGTCTTGAATCTTACCAGACTTCAATCCCATCTCAACCATCTCTCCATGTTTGATCATTTCAGAGAATGGTTTGCCAATACCAGCTAAGACTCTTTCATAGAAAAGGAGCTTCTTGTATGTCTATGAAAGTCACGACCATTTCGACTCGTCATGGAAGGAATAACTTGAGCAAAGAAGCGCTCCACCTTTGAGCATACTCTTTGAAAGACTCATTAGACTGTTTCTTGACCTTGGTAATCTGGTTCCGGTCAGGAGCCATCTGAGATTGAAAACTATATTAAGTGAGGAAGGTGTGAGCTAGCTCTTCCCAACTATGGATCTTTGAGTTGTCTAATATGGTATACCTTGAACGGGCTTCTTCAGTTAGACTTTTCTGGAACAACTGCATTCTGAGCTTCTTGTTTTCCTCATAAGATCCAAGTTCTCCAATGAACACCTTCAAATGTGTGTAAGGATCCCCTAATCCATCATACTTTTCAAAGTTAGGGGTTTTAAATTTCTCTGGATAATGAACACTAGGGAATATGCAAAGGTCAGCATATGAAACACTTCCATATGTTCCAATCCCTTTGAGAGCACGGATAGTTTCCTCCATTTGAAGGACCTTCTTCCTGATATCACCGGTGTCTGGATCTCCTTTGAGTTGGGTGCTTTCCGGGTCTTTGTTGGTCATATCCAACTGCGGTTCTGGATTTGTTTTATCCAAACCTTGCGTTCCTCCTTGTGTAGAGGATTCTGTATGTGTAGGCATCTTTGTACCTTGAGTAGATTGATGCAATTCCTTAAGCAGGACAACCAAATCTGTAATTTGTTTACTCAATCCGTCAAATTCTTCTCGAGAAATGACATTAGATTGGTCAGAAGAAGACATGATTGGCTGTAGGCTCGTGGCCTTTTTGGATTTTGAGCGGGTAACATGACCAATTGTTTCCCTACAAAAACTTATGTAGTTTAGTCTTAGGGATAATGTAAATGCTATCATTATGTGTCCATTTTAGGAATATCATCTTGCAAAAATGGGTGTTATTTGATAACATGTTATGTATGCACAAATATTCTTCATATTTTCCATTATATAAAGATGAACATGGAATAAAATTACAAGTAAATGTTTTTACCAGTAATTGAAAAATGGAAAGCATGAAGAGACTTTCCTCCGCGTTTGGTTGATCAGAGGTTGACCTATCTTAGGGTTACTCTCTAAGCTTTTTGGCATGAAGGTCCCCAGATCATCGCAATCTACTTGACGGGAAGTTAATCCGGTCTTTCAACTGGAGCTAATTTGGGTGGTGCCTTTCCTGAGCCTCGTTGGAATTATTCTCCCTACGAGTCCAGTAATTAAACACCGACAGGATAGCCTCTTAATGGAGGAACCACACAACATACATTCACATACAACGTGTCTCACCGTTTATGAGAATGATGACATGTGCAAAGTACTAATATCATAGATAGATATATTGTAGTGCAGTAAGTGTGACGCCCCCAAAATTAGGTATACATCACCTATTCTGAGTCGCCAAATACATGGTAAAAAATACAAATACAAACTTAACTATACAACTGTCGTGTAAAATACGACAAAACATAAACTGAGAGTTTAAACAAGAATACCGCCTTCTTGACAATATCCATTCTCAATGGAGTCCTCATAGACAGTATACAAACTCAAATTCAGTCCTCGTTACATTTATTGTCATACTATTTAACAGAATAGTGAGGACAACTAATGCTATCATCCGGGACCTCTACTGTTCCCCGATTCGTCCAAATTTATATTCTCATTTTCTAAAGAGTACTGAAAGAAAGGGTGAGCTCAACTAGCCCAGTAAGAAATATTATGACTAAGATAATGCAGAATAAATTATCAATAGTCTTCAATAATGTTAAACTGATAAAATACAATAGACATCAAGTTTAACTGCAGTGGAATAAGCAATTCATAAGAAGAGTCAAGTAAAGAATAAAATCTATTATCTTCTATGATTTAAAATGTTTTCATCAATTCTTATCATTTGAGACTCAAATTTTAATAAATAAACCGCATCATCGAATCATCCCTCAGACTTTCACGCCAAGGATATTCATTAAATCATCAATTGTAATGACTATACCGAATAATCCCTGGTCATAATCATATTAAGTCCATCTCTGCACGTAAGCCAAAGATATACAACAATAAAATCAATAATCAACAATCCATCTTTGCACGTAAGCCAAAGATATACAATTCAATAATCAACAGTCCATCTTCGCACATAAGCCAAAGATAACTTTTATCACCATATAAGCATGAGGATGATGATAATGATATAAGCATTAATCAAACTAAAACAAGGATAAATATTAAAGACTTTAATTTTATCCAAATATTATCCATCACTTGAATAACTCATAATCTAATATTGTTAATATAATAACAATATTTTAATCACCTCTTAAACTTATAAACAATTTATTTCAATTATTTACACTTTATCAAATAATTCATTTAATCATTCAAAAATGCCATACTCATAAGATTTCATCACCAATGATCAAATCCCTTATCAACAATCTACATATACCTTATATAGGATTTCCAAGCCATAAAATCTTATTTTCCAACTCTGTTACTTCACATAAGATATTTAACTCATATGTTCGTAACTAAACTATTTTCATGAAAAATATCAAATCAGTCCCAAAAATATTTATTTTCTGGGATTTAGCATAATATAGTCCCATAATGAACATATATTTTTCTCGGAATTTTTAAAATTCATTTACTATTTTTCAAAAATCAATTTCTAATTAATTCCTTAAAAATTAACTACCTCAAGGTTAACTCCAAAAATTTCCAAATCTTGGCAGAATCTTACACATGTTAACGTGAGCTTCCAGTTTAAATTTCATGGTCATCGGAGTTATAAAACTCCAGTTATAGCGTTTTTCGTCGGAAAAACCTAAATATTGAAATGGTCATAACTTGCTCATTTTAAGTCGGAATGAGCTCATTTTTGGACAGGAGGTACTTTATATCATATACTTTCATGTCCAAAAGGTCAGAATATTTCTCACAAATTAAGTGGCCGAAACATCCCTTTTAAAAACATGGGCAGTAGCTTTTTCGATATTGGTAGCTTTTGCCTATTTTGCTAAAATCAGTCCACACGAAAATCTACAACACCTTTTAAAGTGATTCCACTTGGATAAGCTACAAAACTCATAGATCTAACTATAGGACTTGACCACACTCAAAAATTCGAAATATAACAGGAGATATGGTCAATTGAATTTCATGTTACGTTTTCCCCAAAATCCGATTTTCAACCCTTTGTGATTTCTAAGAAACTTTCATGTTTTCACATAATAACCAACATAACTCATCATGACAATGACATATAATTCAATAAAACAAGTTCAAGAATTAATTTATCCAAGAACTAATAACGTCCAAATTGTCAACATGATACTTCTTTGTAGAGTAAAATTCAAGAATGCTCAAAAGAATGTTTCCATGAAAAGATACTAGATGAAGCGAAATATCAAGGATATTCCACCAATTTCATGGAGTATAGAAGTCAAACTTTAACCAAATCAGTATAATAAAGAATATATAAAACTAAAAATGGATTTTCACCCGCCATGCGGTAATCCACGTATACAGATCATTTCCACAATTTAATAAGGAATGAATACAAAGGATCATTTACCATGTATGCGATAGAGACCGCACAGACATGTTATTTTCAACAGAATAATAAATAATGGAACCAGGTCCGGCGTAAAGCGCACAGACAGGATATTCCGACAGAATCGTAAATACGAAATAATAAATGATGGAACTATGTCCCATGAAACGCATGCACCAGTGATATTCGATGTAATCGTAAATACTGAATAATAAGTAATGGAACCGGTGTCAAAGAAATTACATGACAAGCTGTGATATTCGACGTAATAATAAAGAACGGAATAATAGAAGAATTTCACCATGTATGCGGTATCAAGCAAAAAAAGTTATTCCAACATAATAATAAGGAATGGAATAACAGAAGAATTTCACTAAGTATAGGGGAGTCCGCTTATATAGGTTATTCCAACAGAATAATAAAGAATGGAATAATAGAAGTTCTCTTCATGAATAAGAAAGAATAACACCCCTTACGGGTACAACAAATAATATCCCTTACCTCAAAAGAAGACTGGACACTAGAATAGTGAGGGAGCAGACTTCTCTTCTTCTTTCTCTCTATAGATTTCTCTCTATAATAATGGCTCTAAAGCTTTAGTGAATTAGTGAGAAATGAAGGAAGAATGAGCTTCTATTTATAGGAAAACATAGTTTTGATAATTGCACGTTTTAGGGCTCAGAATATTACAGTATAATACCTCCAACTTTTCTTTCATTTTTAATTCAGTCATCCAAGTATTATCAAACTTGCACCACCTCCCCTAAAAGTAAATCATGTGAATCAATAGTAAATCATGTGACTCAATAGTTCTAAACATATGAAAAAATTAATTACAGTATAGTACCTCCATCTATACCTCCATTTTTAACTTAGTCATTCAAGTATCATCAATCTTGCACCAACTCCCCAAATAGAATAAGAATATGATTCAATAGTACACACATGTGAACAAATAGTTATAATCATATGAAATAATAGTAATCAATTGCTCATTTATTCTGTTAAATACCCGATTGGTCAATATAACCTCTAGACATCAATTTTTATCGAAATAAATGTCAATTTTCACTAACACAAATAGTTCCAACACAATGAAACTATTTTATCAAAATATAAATTTTGAAATTTCAAGTTTGATTTTTCCAAAAAAGTCAGCGTGTTTTTTTTTGACCAAATAGTAAAAACCGGAAAATTTTGTGTCTATAGTCTATTTTTACTAATTTCATCGTTCCGGACTCAAATATCACGTCCACGTCTCCAAATTCAACTCCGAGCACAACTTCCATTTTAATATCATTCATCATTAATATTATAACTCACAATATTTATCAACTAGGTCGTTCCTAGGAAAGAGGGGGCTTTTCAATAAGGATTTCTCCCTATTGGCGCGCAATTAGGTGACCAAACGTCTCCTTGACGAAATTTCTAGACATTGTAAATATTGCAATTTAATAATATGAATAACTTTGTCGTCTCAATTATTGATCTAATAATATATCATATTATGCAGATGATACTGTGACAATAATCGAATCAATAATATGAATACATCAATTACTGTAGCAATAATTGAGTATAACTGAGTGACTTCTTACGTAAGCATCAATAATCAATACCGTGTGCTATTATGCAACCACGGGTATTACTGTACTTTTACTACCGGGTAGTTCAACAGTTTTAACGATAAAACCTCCGCCGTTATTTTCATAAAATATTTTTGTCGTTTTCTAACTACAACGAAAGTACTTCCGTTGTGGGGTCCACCAATGATTATGCCGTCGTACGAATATTCTCCAACATAAAGAATATTCCCCGACCAAACGAATATTTTATTACAACTTGCATACTTTGCAGAATTTATAAATACTACCCACAACTATAACATTATCTCAAATTCACACCATAATATTCAAAATTTTTTTTCGAGAAAATTAAATATTTATTCGTAAAATCTGGGGTCTCACAGTAAGTAAAAATGCATTCGTACACATTCGACATAAATGTAAATGCAACATTCACACACAAGCTTATAACAGTTTTGAAAAGCTTGTAGTAGGGGCTTAATCCCTCTTACTGGAGTCCCCGGCAGAGTCGCCACCTGTCGACGTCGGGATTTTTATTTGTCCCTTTTCGTTACTTGTTCTTTGGTGTTCTCATGTTATGTGAGATTTGTTTGAAAAAATAGTGAAAAAGGCTGGACATGTGTATTGTCGATGATTTGACTGTAAGAGTCGCCAGTTGGTGTTTTTAACTGGTTGCACCAACGCAACCGAGAAAAGGTTTGCACATTGACCTAGTGATGTAACACTGCTAAATGGGTCTATGAAACCGAGATTTATTTAGGTTCAGGGGCTTGATTATGCAGAGGGAAGGTGTTAGGCACCCCCCGACATCCGTGTTGCCACGATGACCGTCACTTTTCAAGAAATTGTTATATGAATGTGTGTGTGTGTGGATCAATATGTAATTTATTTGAAAGTAGTGCGAGGCCTCGTTCGGATCTATATACAAAGGGTTTGAATTTATAGAAAAATTCAGTTTTAAATAGGATATTGCAATGAAGTTTTTTAAAAAGAGGTTTTTCAAACCCTGTACTCAATAGGAATTGAAACCTTTTCATACTTCCATTTTATTATTAAATGTTCAACTTGTTTGCTTTTATTTTTGAGATATTAGGCATCTTCGAGAAAATAATATACAACAGACATCGTAAATAATGTACAAGTCAAGGCATTTAAATTTGAAAATGTTCATCACGGAACGAATCTAGATTGAGAGGTGAATCTGTGATCACATGATTCCTAGCCTCACATGATCCGCAGTTTATATAAAAGCGATGGCAGTTATATATATAAAAGGCTGTAATATATATATACAAACATGATCAACCACCACGAAGCACCTCCAATGGGGATCGAGAAATGTAAATATATAAAAGCGATAAATATATATATATATATATATATATATATATATATATATATATATATGATCAACCACCACGAAGCACCTCTATGGGGGATCAAAATGTAAATAAAGCTATAAAAGGCGATCAACCGCCACGCGTAAACTCCAAAAAGGACTAAATGTAAATAAAAGTAGTAAAAAGGCCTCAAGTAAACTCAAAGTTCTGATAAAATGTATATATATATATATATATATATATATATAAGTGATAAACGCATAGGATATAAAACCCAGGTTCATCGAACAGAGTTCGACAACAGTTCATATATATAAGTATATATATATAAAAGCAATAAATGCTCCGGATGTAAAATCCAGGATCATTAGACAGAGTCTGACAACAGTTTATATATATAAGTATATATATATAAAAGCAAGTAAACGCTCCAGACATAAGTCTAGGCTCAATCGAGGCATAACTCGATAATGTTAGTCCATATATAAATATATACATATATATGTATATATATATAGATAGAAATTAAAACCACAGACCAAAGTCCGGGCATACACACACATCACGACTCTCAATGTGAAGAATAGTGTTTGCAAAGATGAAGAGAAAGGCTTTATAGAGTGTGAGAAGGCTTATAGTGGCTGCCAAAGTAGGCTTCTATGACTCTAGAAGGATAAACACTCAGCTCCCGCTGGTAAAATATAGCTATATGTGAGCTAACAGTTGTTTAAAATGAGAAAGCACTCAATATGGGGTGTATACTGAGCAAATTGGACAGGGCTTCCTCGCCTTTTTTTTTTCTTTCTAAATGGCAAACCCAAGCCCTCTATTTATAGAGGGGAGCCGTAGTGTACTGCTGGCGACCATGCAGATGAACTGTGGTACGCCGGGGTGCCAGGCTCTATGGGTCCCGCCGTCTCGAAGTACGTGCACTGTGATGTCCGCTTGAAATTGTAGAACTTCAATCTGAGCATCCGAACGAGTTGTATAAGACCTTCTTCGGGCTGTTTTTATAGAGAATTATGTAATGACATGGGATTAGAGGTTGTACGAAGTCAGAAAGAGGGGACCATTGTGAGACCCCAAATTTTATGAATAAAGATTTAAATTTCTCGAAATATTTTATTTAAAATTTTGGTGTGGATTTGAGATAATATTATAGTTGTTGGTAATATTTATAAATTTTGAAAAGTATACAAGTTTTTATATAATATTCGATTGGTCGGGGAATATTCGTTTTAACAGGGAATATTCGTATGACGACACAATCATTGGTGGACCCCACAACGGAATTATTGTCAGATTGAGAAAACGATAAAAATATTTTTATGAAAATAACGGCGGAAGTTTTTAATTAAAACCGTTGAACTACTTCGATAGTAAAAAGTACGAGAATCTGGCGTGGTTGCATAGTAGCGCGTGATATTGATTATTGATGCTTACGTGAGAAGTCACTCGGTTTTGTTCAATTATTACTACGATAATGCCGCATAATATCTCACATTATTTGATTCAATTATTGTCGATATTTTATATATTATTAAATCAATAATTGAGATAACAAAGTTATTAATATTATTATTCGCAATATTAATGATGTCTAGAAGTTCTGCCAAGGAGAGGTTTAGTCACCTAATTGCGCACCAATAGGGAGAAATCCTTTTTGGAAAGCCTTCTCTTTCCTGGGAACGACCTGTTAGGTTTGTAATATTCATAAACGTAATCAAATTGCAAAAAAAGCGGAAGCATGGAATATCAGAGTTTAAAAAATTTACAAACCATATACCCGGATCACCCTTTATGTACAATTATTAATTAAACGAAAAAGAAAGAACAAGAATCATATCCTTGAAGATTCGAGCTTCCTCAGGTACAAGTTCACCTCCAATCCTTTTCGCGTTCATCTTGAATCCACCGGGTTTGGCTCCTTCCTTTGATCAACGTTAGCCACCCAAGTGTTTGGCCTCTAAAGGTGATCCACCAAGAAAGAATAAAGATTCAAGAAGATGGGTATTTGGCTCAAACCCCTAGTTTTCTATCTCTATAGAAAAGATCGTACTCTCCAACTTTTGAAATTGCGTATGTTGTTAAAAAGGCAACAACCACATCACCCATAATAAGACTCCTCTTATTTATAGACGTGGGCAACTCTCCTTAACAATTAAGGAATTGGGTTTTATTTTAATTAATTAAATTCCTTTAATTAATTAGGCTCCTAATCTTATTAGGAATAATTAATTAAACTCTTTAATTAATTACCCTCCTAATCTTATTAGGAATAAATGAGAGTACTAATATTAAATTAATTTCTAACTCTTTAGAAATTAAAATAATAATAATTGTAATAATATTAATAAGACTCCTCTTATTAATTAATATTTAATATATTTCTAAAATATTAAATAATAAATATTAAGCTATTTAATTTATTCTATCACCATAGATTAAATTAAATATACTTAACATATTATTACGATTATGCCATTAACTTCTTAAATAATTATTCTTCCTTTTATGGCGTGACCCTTTAAGTTCTCCATATTAAACCGGTTGTGAATAAATCAATTAGAACAATTCTAATCTTATTTAAATAAATAAATTAAATTATTAATTTAGTTAAATAAGTAATATTTATTCTACAATAGGGATAAGCCTCCCTAGCGATCAACGACTTTCCAGATAATATAGATTTCAACATTAATCATAAAAGAACCTTTGAGTATATAGTTACCGTACAATTCAATCCTTCCACCATACAATGTCCCAATTAAATATAAGACATGAAATTACTGTCATGTCTTATTTTATTTAATTATATGTATTTCGACTCTTAAATGTACAACTCCAAATAATGCAAATTAGAAACTCCTTTCTAATTTCATTTTACCTTGGCTAAGGACTACTGGGTTGTCATTTACGAATAACATAGGACATTTCTCTTCTTTTACTTGAAGTGGTAGATTCTTTATTGATCATACATTATCTCCATGTACAACTTATTATACCCAAGCATACCCTTTGATAAACCCTAAGGGTCTTAAGGAATAAGTCAAAGTATAACTCATCATACACAAGATACTATGATGATCTCAAGTCCAAGGATCACTTGTACTACTATCACTCCAGGAATTCCTATTGACATGCAAGTAAAACTCCATTAGGTACTCCTTAGCGAGCCACGTTCAGTGAACTTATTCTCTAATAAGCACCTCCATACTTGCTTTAGTGTCTCCATACAAATGATCATGAGATCAATCATCCTCATCTAATGAGCAAGCAACGTATGTACCAATCTATCCGGATTCACTAATCCCCAATTTAGTAATCCAACGATTGGGAACTATTTTAGTTTTAAGCTATCTAAGAATTTAAATCTCATTAGAATGATCATCATCATTATTCTAAAAGCATTGCTTAAAACTATGGGTTTATCACATATTATAAAATAGCATCATGTAGATAATTAAAAGCCTTTAATAAATTAATACTTTTTATTAATAAATGAATATGATTGTTACAAAGTATATGCTTTATCATCAAATATGATTGACTTGTGTGCATATTACTTTCAATCTCCCACTTGCACTAAAGCCAATCGCCATGGTATCTCATACCCTTCTTCTCTAAGTGACGATTATCCTGCTGTTGGATAAGCTTTAGTTAATGGATATGTAATGTTGTTCTTGAGAGTCCACTATCTCTATAGTGATTTCCCATCTTTCAATGATTCTTATAATCAAATGAATGTGCCACAACACATGTTTAGATCCAAGATGAGACTTAGGAACTATTCCTAGTTCTGTAATGAACTTTTAATCCAAACAATGAACTTGCATCTTCATTTATAGCTATATACTTTGTTTTTATCACTAAACCAACAACTCTTTGCTGTTTGGAACCTTTCCAATTCACTGCACCACCGTTCAAGGTAACCCTTTACCTTAAAGTGGATTTTCTGTCGTCTTGGTCTGTCTAAAAAACTTGAGTCTGTTAAGCCCTCCAGTTTTAATTTAGACCCACAATGAATATGATCACATCCTTAGTTTCAGTTAAGTACTTTAAGATGTTTTTCACTGTCTCACAGTGAACTTCTCCAGAATATGACTGATCAACATCAGGTCTCGTATATTTCATTGCATACATGATTTTCACTCATGTGATCTCTCTTTTCAGGAGTCTGTGGGGACTATTAAGAGAGATACACTCCATGGCTCATCAACATGAGACATCTCTTGGAGTTTGCCATGCTAAACGACTTTAGCATCAAATGAATATACGTTCCTTGGGTTAAGTCGAGCATCCTATTAAATCTATCTATATAGATTTGTATCCCCAATTAAGATACTCTTCCCAAATCATTCATGGAGGAATGTTTAGACAACTTTATCTTTACTGATTGTAGCATTGGTATGTAATTCCTTATCCGTAGTATATCAACATATAATACTAGGAATGTCACGACGCTCCCACTGACCCTTTTGTACACACTAGGTTCATTCTTATTTTTGATAAAATCAAACTCTTTTGATTATTTCATCAAAACGAATGTTCCATTTTGAGAAACTTGCTTCAATTCATTTCTCTGAGTGTCTACAACTCTTACCTCATCGTATGTAACTGGTTCATCATCTTTTATGATGTGTACCTCATCATCATCATCTATGATGAATCCATACCTCCTAGGTATCTTTGGTACTATTCGCATTTATGATTGAGGTTGTGGTACAATGGAGTTCTATCTGAGGTTCCTCTTATTTGACTTATAGTGTTTTGTGGTTCTTGAACTCTTCAAGATGTATTATCCTCCCACTAGCCCCTTCAATGATAAACACCTTTATCTTAGAAGGCAGCGTGTTTTGCAATAAAACACCTTTTTGCTAAGTAGGATTATAGAACATATACCCTAAACTTGCTTTAGGATGTCCCACAAATCTATACTTGTCAAATCTTATCTCAAGCTTATCCTTTGAAACCTTTTCACATAAGTTGGACAACCCTTTATCTTAACATACTTAAGATTAGGAATCCTCCCTGTCCATAACTTTTATGGAGTCTTGGGATTGGATTTTGAGGTTACCTTTTTCGTAGATATGCAGCCATTTCTAGGACATTACCCCAGAAGGATACTGGAATATCGGTAAAATCATTATGGATCGCACCATGTCCAACAAGGTACAATTTTTTTTTCCAGATACATCAATCAATTATTGCGTATCAAGAGGCGTCCATTGTGAGAAAACCATTTAAGATGATCTAGAAACATATTGCACAAGTATTTATTCCTTGATCTAATCAAAGAATCTTAATACATTGCCAATTTGTTTCACTTCTGAATTCTTAGAACCTTTCAAATAATTCACACTTGTATTTCAGCAAATACATACATTCAACTCTTTGAATGATCATCTTCTTTTCTTATACTAGTTTATTCAATTTACAAAATTATTTTCACGTAAGTCAAGTATACAAAATCCATTAAGTAATATTCCAGTTCTATAAAAAATATTATTATTATAAATAGAACAACAATTGTTCTTAATTATAATACCAAAGATTTCATTGTCCAATAATAAAATGGAAATAATGTTTCTAACGAGAACTTGAATACAATAACAACTTATTAACTTAATAGACTTGCTCGTAGGCAATGCTAAACAATAAGTTCCCATGGCTAATGTAGCAACCTTTGCTTCATTTTCCACACATAGGATTACTTATCTTTGTTTAGCTTTCTACTTCTGCTTGGTCCCTTCATAAATCTATATTTATGATAACCAAAGTCGATATCCAATACCCAAGCAGAACCTTGACTTAAAGAAAAATTAATTTTAAATCATGAACAAATTTGTATTTGTAACCGAAACTTCACTAAGCCTCTTTGGTTAGCCTTTGCAAGATGCTTCTCGCAGTTTCTTTCCAGTGTCCAGGCTTATTGCAGTGGAAGTAAACTCCTTTGCTATTCGTATCAGTTTTGTTCTTATTATCCTTTGTTTTTGCATTTCTATTTACCTTCTTTGAATCGTTCTTCTTTTCAGAAGATCCTTTGGCCCCTATCAGTAAGACATGGTCTTTCTTGGTTGGAAAGTGACTCTCAACATTTTTAACATGTTAAGCAAATCAGCGAGGCTGATATCTAGCTTGTTCATATGAAAAATTCACAACAATTATGAAAGGAGTCCGGGAGTGAGTGCAAGATCAAATCTTGGCTCAACTCTCCATCCATGACAAAACCTGTTATCCTGATTGATCAATCAAATTAATAATGTTAAGGACTTTTATCTATACTGTAGTGTCATCGGTCATTTTAGATCGGAAGAGCTCCTTAGATATCTGATATCTAGTAGTCCTAGTTTCCTCACCATCAACTACTTGATGTGCAAGAATATAGTAGGAGCATCCATAGTTTATGTTGACGCTGAAGCACGTTACTCATGAATGCGAGAATGATACATTGAGCTAACTGTGCATCATCTTGTCACTTTTTAAAAGTAGCAATCTCTTCCTCAGAGGCATTGTCTGCAACCATTGTAGGGATAGGAGTATTAAGGACATAAGATAACTTTTCAGCTGTGAGAACTATTCTCAATTTCCTTAACCAATCCGTTTAATTCGGTCCGATTAATTTAGCATCTAATATGCTACGTAGTGATAGTAATTTTAGACATTGTAAAATTTTGTAAATGAATTTGTAATTAACAACATTTTAGCATACATTCTTTTATTAATTACCAAAATAATTTAGGTCTTTTTTTAAATTGGTATCTCCCACTATTTTCATCAAACTATATTATCCTCAATATTTATAGTTCGGCAATATCTAATTAAAGATATGCTAGTGAGAATAAGGATCCCATTTCAAATGTATATAGCCTTGTGGTGACACAACAAACTATATATAAATAAATAGGTAGACAACTCTTGTCAATTACATCAACTATGCAACTCCTTGTATTTTGCCTCTTAGATTATTTTGATCAAGTGGTGGCACATCCGAATCAAAATTATCCAAGTTAAGTCCAACCTATCACTCCATATATTCAAAAAAGAAAAAATATTGTCCTTGTGGTGACACAACAAAACAATATTGTTCAATTTTCTTTATAAGCATCAAATGTGATAAAATTAACATCTCAAAGAATTAAGCTAAGTCAAGTGGAGACACAACAAACTTATAATAATTAATTGATACTCTATTATCTTTTACCATGCTAGAAGGCGACGTTCGATATTCTAAATATTTTTGAACGCTTAGGACTTAATATTAAAAAATTTGAGGGGTTTGTTATTAATTTGTCTCATCTTGTTTAGCGCGCACACACACACACACACACACACACACACACACACACACACACACACATATATATATATATATATATAATACGTGTCATATTAATTAACATGCGAAGCATGTTTGCATAATATATATATATATAGTAAAAGCATGCACATATAGAATATTATATTCTACCCGGATTGATTATGGACTTTTATTCTAGTTTGGTTCACTAGAGCCACCAAGTGAACCAAAAGGTCAAACCCTAGGGGTGCAAGAATTAATATTTAAATATAACTATTACATTTAAACCCGGGCTCAATTACAAACAGGTCTTCAAGCGCTCCTTGATCCTTGATCTCCAATTTTTTAAAATTAATTCTAACTATTCCTATTACAAAACTATTTAAAATAAATAGAAACCTTGATCGTGATCGAGGGAAGTACATAGGAGGAGGCGAGAATTTACATTAAGAAAAATTAGAGAAGGCAGGCAAATACTGTGAGACCCCATTTAATAAAACTCATTCATTCATGCATCCAACTAAAATAAAATCCAATCACATTGGTCAATAGTCCATAATCAATCCCATTTATTATCATACACATCACCATATGAATCAATAAAAAATATTCATCTCATGAATAATAAACATTCAATATATATATTGATATCATTTAATGGGCAAATTTAGTTAGCATAAAATCTAATTTTGAATCAAAATAAATTTTTGTTCACTGAGAATTGTGATCCGCACAGAATTACAATAATTTTTGTTACTGTATATCTCGCGCACGGAATATCTCGTGCATGATTGTTACTGTATATATATGATGTGGTTAGCAAGGTTTCTTTGCTAGATATTCCTGCAACATGTTGTGGGACTTTAACAGGATTGATAATATGCTATATAATATATACTATATACTATATATTTATTCATGCTCTAATACCACTGTTAGGTTTGTAATATTCATAAACGCAATCAAATTGCAGAAAAAACGAAAGCATGGAATATCAGAGTTTAAAAAATTTATAAACCATATACCCGGATCACCCTTTATGCACAATTATTAATTAAACGAACAAGAAAGAACAAGAATCATACCCTTGAAGATTCGAGCTTCCTTAGGTATAAGTTCACCTCCAATCCTTTTCGCGTTCATCTTGAATCCACCGGGTTTGGTTCCTTCCTTTAAACAACGTTAGCCACCCAAGTGTTTGGCCTCTAGAGGTGATCCACCAAGAAAGAATAAAGATTCAAGAAGATGGGTATTTGGCTCAAACCCTATTTTTCTATCTCTATAGAAAAGAACGTACTCTCCAACTTTTGGAATTGCGTATGTTGTTAAAAAGTCAACAACCACATCACCCATAATAAGACTCCTCTTATTTATAGATGTGGGCAACCCTCCTTAACAATTAAGGAATTGGGTTTTATTTTAATTAATTAAATTCCTTTAATTAATTAGGCTTCTAATCTTATTAGAAATAATTAATTAAACACTTTAATTAATTACCCTCCTAATCTTATTAGGAATAAATGAGAGTACTAATATTAAATTAATTTCTAACTCTTTAGAAATTAAAATAATAATAATTGTAATAATATTAATAAGACTCCTCTTATTAATTAATAATTAATATTTCTAAAATATTAAATAATAAATATTAAGCTATTTAATTTATTCTATCACCATAGATTAAATTAAATATACTTAACTTTATATTATTATGATTATGCCATTAACTTCTTAAATAATTATACTTCCTTTTTATGGTGTGACCCTTTAGGTTCTCCATATTAAACCGGTTGTGAATAAATCAATTAGAACAATTTTAATCTTATTTAAATAAATAAATTAAATTATTAATTTATTTAAATAAATAATATTTATTCTACAATAGGGATAAGTCTCCTTAGCGATCAACGACTTTCCAGATAATATAGATTTCAACATTAATCATAAAAGAACCTTTGAGTAAATAGTTCTTAAATAATTCAATCCTTCCACCATACAATGTCCCAATTAAATATAAGACATGAAATTACTGTCAAGTCTTATTTTATTTAATTATATGTATTTTGACTCTTAAATGCACAACTCCAAATAATACAAATTAGAAACTCCTTTCTGCCTTGGCCAAGGACTACTGGGTTGTCATTTATCGAATCACATAGGACATTTCTCTTCTTTTACTTGAAGTGGTAGATTCTTTATTGATCATACATTATCTCCATATACAACTTATTATACCCAAGCATACCCTTTGATATACCCTAAGGGCCTTAAGGAATAAGTCAAAGTATAACTCAGCATACACAAGATACTATGATGATCTCAAGTTTAAGGATCACTTGTACTACTATCACTACAGAAATTCCTATTGACAGGCAAGTAAAACTCCATTAGGTATTCCTTAGCGAGCCACGTTCAGTGAACTTATTCTCTAATAAGCACCTACATACTTTGTAAGACCCCAAATTATTAATAAATAAAATTTATTTTTCTCTATTTATTATTTTGAAATAGTAAGGGTTGATTTGATTAATGTGGATAGTTATGGGTAAAATACGCAAATATTTCGAATAAGCAAGTGGTTATAAAATATTCATTATTGCCGGGGAATATTCGTTTGGTCGTGGAATATTCGTCTTTGTCGGGGAATATTAAATGACGACGACGCTTGATCTTTTGTGGGCCCCATAATGTAAAGCGATTGGATGACAAAAGCGACAAATATAAGTTGTTTATAAATAACAGGCGTAGTTATTCAAGATTATCTTGTTGGAATACCGGTGGTTAAAACACACTAATACTGCGTTGTTGAGCAGTAGCACGGTATTGCACCAATTATTGATTCTTACGTGAAGGCACTACTCAATAATTATTTACGATAATTCTTATTCGGTATTTTATTTTATTGATTCAATAATTGCTACATTGATATTTTATATTATTGTTGTTTTGATAAATTGTCATTACACGGTATTTTCCATTATCTGAGACAATAATTCATATTATCGAATAATATTATTGGATAACATTATTGGCAATGTCTAGAAAGTTACATCTAAGGAGAGGTTTGGTCACCTAATTGCGGCGCTTGATAAGAGAGATCCTTATTGGAAAGCCCCCTTTCACAGGAGCGGCTGGTTGCCGATCTTGTGATTCTGTAATATTATTTGTGAATAATTAATTATTGATTTATATGATGAGGAAAATATTGATTTTATGTGGATATAGATGGAGAAAATTTTAATGTGACAATTGTTGAAAATTAATATTTTATCTTTTTACGATAAAATAATTTATTTAAATATATTATTTTAATAATATATTAACGGTGATATTTTATAATGAATGTGGGATATATGAGTATATGAGGAGGAAGAGTATTTTTGTGGCATTAAATGTTTAACACATATTTTGTGTTTTGGTGGACACAATTATTGATAGAAATTTGATTATAGCACAGTAAAATCGCTTGGTTTGTGGATTTGGTCGATTTACATTTGGAATTTGGAACAACTTTCTTACGCAAAGTTGTAGAGAATTCAATTTCCTATAAAAATACATAAGATTCAAATTTTCGATAAAAGGGCTATTTATTATGAATTATTGAAGTTAGAAGTTCTCAAAATAATTGATTTTGGAAGTTTAAAATATTTAAAATAGGAAAAACGTTTTTTTGTTTTGTGGGCGACCCTAACATATGCCAAGATAAGTGAAATCGGTTGTCAAAAATGCGTAGAGAATTTGTAATATATATAATATTATTATATTAAATTTTCTACTTTGGTGTTCTAAGCATTTTTACATAAATAGGTGCTTAGGTTAGAATTGAAAATCACACACGGCGAAGTTTTCTCTCTATATTATCGAGCGTATTCTTGTGAGTATTTTGAGTATACTTTGAGTATTGTTATACGATTGTAAGTTCAAGTCATAGTCTATATTGATTGTTTTCAACTAGAAATCTTGTCTTCGAGGTAAGGGATGTTATTTTATTCGAAAATGATATTATTTCTTCATTATCATTATCTTAGAAATATTGGTTGGAAATTTTTATCAAATTTGGAACTTTTTCATGTATGGGGTTACTATTCATGAGTTACTATTCACGAGTTACTATTCATGAGTTACTATTCACGAGTTACTATTCACAAGTACTATTCATGAAGCGTGAAGATGTTTTTTGTGAAATTTCTATCTTTTGGTGTCGGAGTTACTATTCACGTATACGGCACTATTCACGTTTACGGCACTATTCACGAATACAACACTATTCACCGAAAAATGAAATTTCTTCTTTTTGTCCAAAATATCTACTATGAATTCTAGCTTTGATTGTATCCATGTTTTGATCATTCTTGAATTTTACTCTACTCTGATTACTTATGAAGTATTTTTGAACTTGGATTGTTTAAAATACGAATCCTTAATATTTGTTCTTTTGTTTCACTGGATTCATTTCCTTTAAAATATTTTTCATCATCCTCAGTCCTAAATGATGATATTACTGAATATCTTTGGCCTGTAGTGCAAAGATGAATGATTTCTTGATGAATATCTTTGGCCCGTAGTGCAAAGTTGAATAAGTGTTGAGATGAACATGATGGTGATTAATATCTTTGGCCCGTAGTGCTGAAGATGAGCAGTGTTTAGATGAACATGACCGGTGATGAATATCTTTGATGCGTAGTGCAAAGATGAATATTTAATTCGGATATATATTGATTGATGTTACATGGATAAAATATCGACGATGAACTTTTAAATTCATATATAGAAGATAGTAGTTTGCATTCTCTACTTAACTCTTCTAATGAATTATTATTTCATTGCGAAGATTGATTTAAAAGCGGTTGTCTATTGTATTCTATTAGATTTTTCCTGTTGGAGACTAACGATAATTTGTTGTATATTATCTTAGTCATAATATTCTTTATTAGGCTAGTTGAGCTCACCCTTTTCCTTTTGTTCCATTTTTCTTCTCAGGAGGCGAGAATATAGCGAAAGTACGAGTCGGGGTATGGAATGAAGGTTCTAGAGAGAGTTGTTTAATAGTCCTCACCATTTTTGTAAAATAATGTATCAATAAATGTGATGAGGATTTATTTGAGTATAAATATTGTCTAGAAGATAATATTTGTATTCAAACTCACTTGATTTCTTGTTGTAATAATAAAGTTGTAGTTGTTTCTGTACCATGTATTGACAACTCAGAATGGGTGATGTATACCTATTTTGGGGGCGTCACATACTTGCTTTAGTGTCTCCACACAAATGATCATGAGATCAATCATCCTCATCCAATGAGCAAGCAACGTATGTACCAATCTATCCGGATTCACTAATCCCCAATTTAGTAATCCAACGATTGGGAACTATTTTAGTTTTAAGCTTTCTAAGAATTTAGATCTCATTAGAATGATCATCATCATTATTCTAAAAGCATTGCTTAAAACTATGGGTTTATCACATATTATAAAAATGACATCATGTAGATAATTAAAACCTTTAATAAATTAATACTTTTTATTAATAAATGAATAAGATTGTTACAAAGTATATGCTTTATCATCAAACATGATTGGCTTGTGTGCATATTACTTTCATGACACAGGCGATTAATATTGTGAATTATAATAAAGGTGAAAAGTTTTGTTTTATTATTATTATAAATATAATAATGTAAAACTTTTTATATAAAAATGAATACTTTTATAAAGTTATTTATTTTATTAGACTATAAATAGAATATATAATATTCTATTATGCATAGTGTTTGCATAATAAAATCTTTTTATATAAAGCAGAATACTTTTATAAAGTTATTTGTTTTATAGACTATAAATAGAATATATAATATTCTATTATGCATAGTGTTTGCATAATTATGTGCATAGTGTTTGTATAGTAAAATATTTTTATATAAAACATAATACTTTTATAAAGTTATTCGTTTTATTAGATTATAAATAGAATATATTATATTTTATTTAAAAGATTTGTTTTATTAGAATATTTTATTAATATTGCATAGTAAATCAATATGGACCGTCCGTTTAAAAGTAAATCAATCTGGACTGTTCATGAATTAGTTACTATTCAGTCCATTCTCCTATAAATAGAAGCTCATTCCTTCATTATTTCTTACGAATTCACTAAAACTCTAGAGATAGAAACTATAGAGAGAAAGAAGAAAAGTATTCTGTTTCACTACTCCTATATCCAGTTTCTTCTAAGGTAAGGGATATTATTTGTTGTACTCGTAAGGGGTATTATTTCTTTCGTATTCATGAAGAGAAGCTTACATTATTCCATTCTTTACTATTATGTTGGAATAACTTTACATGCACAATACCGCATATATGGTGAAATTCTTACATTATTCCATTCTTTCTTATTATGTTGGAATAACCGTCTATGCTAAATACCGCATACATGGTGAAATTCTTACATTATTCCATTCTTTATTATTACATTGGAATATCACATGCGTAAATGCGTATTACGCATGACACAGTTTCATTATTTATTATTTTGTTGGAATAACTTTTATGCATGCGATTACATCGCATGCACTGGTGAAGTCTTTTGTTATTCCATTCTTTATTATTTACATTGGAATATCACATGTCATGCGTTTACGCATGACACAGTTCCATTATTTATTATTCTATTGGAATATTACGTGCATGCGTTTAGCATGACTGGTTCCATTATTTATTATTACTGTTGGAATATCTGTATCGTACGTTTACGCATGACTGGTTCCATTATTTATTATTCTCTTGGAATAACACATACATCACTGAAGTGCCACATACATGGTGAAATTCTTACATTATTCCATTCTTTATTATTACATTGGAATTTTTTATGCATCAGGATCTATCGCATGCATGGTGAATTCTTTTGTTATTCCATTCTTTATTATTCTATTGGAATAACATGTCTATGTGGATTACCACATGCATGGTGAATGACCCTTCGTATTCATTTCTTATTAAATTGTGCAAATGATCTGTCTACGTGGATTACCACATGGCTGGTGAAAATCCATTGCAGTTTTATATATTCTATGATACTCATTTGGTTAAAGTTTTGGCTTCTATACTCCATGAAATTAGTGGAATATCCTTGATATTTTCACTTCATCCAGTATCTTTTCATGGAAATATTCTTTTGAGCATTCTTGAATTTTACTCCACAAAGAAGTATCATGTTGACAATTTGGACGTTATTGGTTCCTGGATAAATTAATTCTTGAACTTGTTTTATTGAATTATTATGTCATTGTCATCATTCTCATGTTTATATTATGTTGAAAGTCATCTGTGGCCTGTATTGCATAGATGGACTTGGTATGATCATGACCAGGGATTATTCGGTATAATCATGACCGTAATGTTACAAATGATGTGGAAAAAGTCCTCATTGGCCCGTAGTACATTGATGGACAGTTTTTGGTATGATTATGACCAGGGATTATTCGGTATAGTCATGACCATTGATGATTTAATGAATATCTTTGGCCCGTAGTACAGGATGACTCGATGATGTAGTTTAGTTATTAAGCTGAGTCTCAGCGATAAAAATTGATGAGAACATTTTAAATCATAGAAGATAGTAGATATCATGCTCTACTTGACTCTTCTAATGGATTGTTTATTCCGCTGCAGTTAAGCTTGATGTCTATTATATTTTATCAGTTTAACATTGTTGAAGACTAATGATAATTTATTCTGCATTATCTTAGTCATAATATTTCTTACTGGGCTAGTTGAGCTCACCTTTTCTTTCACTGCTCTCTTCAGAAAATGAGAACGTAGCTGGGACTAGTCGGGGAACGGAGTGACGGTTGAGACACCCCCAAATCTGGTACTTCCATTTTCACAGTATTTGGTGTTCACTGTACAAACATCATCTATCTATCTACCCATAATAAATGCAAACCATGCAATAGATAGAAATAATAAATAAATCTCTCCTTATGGGGTTACATCAACTGCATAATAAATAAAATACAATCCCAGGTCACTCTAACCTTAAACATCTGTGCGGAATCATAAACAACAACAAATCTTAATAACATCAAGTTTGAACATAAATACATAATAACAACAAGTCTTCTTCATTTGTTAACCTTGCCCTTGCCTTTACTAGTGGAAGGTTCGTCTGCTCTTTCGTTCTTAACTACAATGTTATTATTACGCAAGAGTGAGCACGATTGCCCACAAGTATAACAATATAACAATGAATAATAACATGTGAATAAATTAAAGACTTCTGGAATAGGAAACTCAACTTTTGAATCAAGAATAAATAACAAGAGACAAAAGAACTTCTGAGGGTCATAAGAACTTGAACTATGTCCTAGGTTGTCAAGTGTTTATACTTGAAACCTTTAACACACATATGACTATGGACTCTTCTTCTCGTACTTAGGGGGATCAGCCCTTAGTACCATACTGTGCACAATATCTTAACGCTAACACATAAGTAATCCCCTATACAAGGTTGTTCATCTCAGTTTGACATAAGAGTCCGCACCAAAGGAAGTTTGGTTCGGATAATTCATCAAGGGTTCTGAAATTTAGAACGCTCATCAACTATGGACTAGTCGAATCATTAAGGGTTCGCTAGTCTAACAAGGTTTAACAGTAATTGATAACTGAATTTGAATAAAATCCCATAAAGTATACAATAGAATAAGTGTTGTATAGTAGCATCATGCTTGAAAGATTAATAAACTTTGATATAACAAAGAAGACTTAATCAATAATAATGAGAACTTGCTCAATGTAGAAAGGTGAATTTATCAACTTATATAACGATAACAAGTAGGGTTATGAAACTTGCCTCGTGTGTAGATTACACATTAATTAAACTCGTTCCTTGATTTAAATCCTACATATCATTTACGTTCACAATACCAGTTAATTATAACGTATTAAACATCACAAGTTCATTCTTTTTGTTTAAACTCGAATTATGACTATGCTTAGTCAAATTACCATACTTGTTTTCACGTAATATTACACTATACGAACAACAAGCTAATTACATAATAGACAATTCAATCAACATGTAAATGTCTTCTTGACTTGATAAAAACTTATTTTAATATCTCATTATATGTCTAACAAGTTTATATATTCATTAGATTAAGTTAATAACACATTGCTAGACTTAAACACTTTAAAAACTCATTTCTGGGCCATTCTGCTAAGTGGTATGCTTATGGCCATTGTTATCTTAATGTCTTGGCGCTCTGGTTGCCAGGCAGTGGCTGCTATTTTTGGAACTTAGTATTTGCGGACGGGACTTGATTCTGGAGTTGGTTGTAGCGGTATGAAACTCCAGATTTTGATTCTCAGTTCGCGAAGAACACATAGTTCAGCGAAATAAACACTACATGATCATTAATTTCACCAATTTAACATACCACATGCTAGAATTCATACATAATCATTACCCAACATTTATAGAGTGATTTTAACCTATTAAAACACATAATTATAGAATTAAAATATGTAAATTTCACTGTTCTTGATGTTCTTGAAGGTTTTGAACATAAATCATAAAATTCAATGCCACAGATTCGTTATAACACCAAATCCATCCATTCAAGTTTTGTTTACTTCGTTTTAGCATGCATAATCATATACCAGTGTGAATTTTGCAGAACAATTTATGTTTGACATATTAATTTTATGTATAAGCCATATGGCCATATAACATACTCTGTAAATTTTAAAGCCATAACATACGTTATAATATTATGAAATTGATGATATGGAACCATCTAATACATAAGAAAACACATAATAATAATATCTTAACACATAAATGCACAAAATCCTTATTTTTCCAATTGTTGAATTAAACAAGAAATTGAAAGCCATATTCATGAAACTTTAAATGACGTAAATAAATTGGATTGAAGAGATTACCCTCAAGCAAGTTTCTCTGATTCTTCACTTTCTTCTTCAATCACTCAATTTTTCTCTAAACTCTCTCTGAATCTCTTTCAGTTAAAACTCATAATTAGGATACGTCTTCTTAAATAAGACTGATAAATAAAGAAGAACACGTAGGAACTGACGCGCGTTATGGAGGTCAGTTACCTATCATGGATAACTGCTCCCAACCTCCCTTAGTGCCATGTTTGGCTAGCCTTAACAAGCTTATGCCCGATTAATTTAATAAAACATTTGTAATATAGTTTGGAAAATGTCACACCCCTTTATAAAATAAATCCAATATCTTATTTAATTTAATTTAAATAAAATATAATAATTTCTCATTAATTCACATAGTCACATAATTAAATTTCTTATTTATTAATAATGTTGAATTATTAAATCTCTAATTAATTATTAAATTAATAAAAAATAACATTAAGCTTATTAAATATTTCTTTTAATACAATAAGCTCACATAATCACATACTTCGAATAATAAAAATCCTCCACATTAATTTAATAACTATAACACATATACTTAAATTAATCTACCACAACCTCATCAATTAATTATTTAATCTAATAATTAATTCATCAAAAAATATTTATTCAATCCCATAAATATTAAAATTAAATTACAAAATCTCGGTTGTCACATCTTTCCCATCTTAAAAGGATTCTGTCCTCAGAATCACAACTCAACAATTCGTCCCGTTACATTCTCCCCCCTTACAAAGATTCTGTCCCCAAAATCGCTTATAATAATCTAAGTAAATAAATGAGGATAATTCTTCATCATATTCTCTTCGAGTTCCCACGTTGCTTCTTCAGCGTTGTGGTTCCTCCAAATTACCTTAACAAAAGGTATTACCTTATTTCTTAGAACTTGCTCTTTTCGGTCGATAATTTGAACATGAATTTCTTCGTAAGATAAGTCTTTGTCGAAATGTAGGGGTTCATATTCAATCACGTGCTTGTAATCAGGTTTATAGGGTCGTAGGACTGAGACATAGAAAACGTTGTGGACATTTTCTAGAGCTGGAGGTAAGGCTACCTCATAAACAACTTCTCCGATCCTTCGTAGAACTTCAAAGGGTCCAATGAATCTTGGGCTTAATTTTCTCTTCTTTCCGAACCTGATCTTTCCCTTCCAGGGAGAGACCTTTAAGAACACATAACTTCCTGGTTCAAACTCAACATCCTTACGGTGTGGATTGACGTATTTCTTCTGTCTATCTTGGGCTGCTATCAATCTTGTTCAGATCACTTTGACTATTTCTGCTGTTTGTTGTACCAGTTCCGGGCCTAGTAATTGTCTCTCACAAACTTCATCCCAGTATAGCAGAGTTCTGCACTTTCTACCGTATAATGCTTCATAAGGCGGTATGCCAGTACTAGCGTGATAACTGTTGTTGTATCTGAACTCTATGAGCGGTAGATGATCATCCCAATTTCCTTTAAAGTCCATTATACAAGCTCTTAACATATCTTCTAATGTCTGAATTGTTCTTTCACTCCGTCCATCTGTCTGAGGGTGATATGCCGTGCTCATTCGCAACTGTGTACCCATGCATTCTTGTAGACGTTTCCAGAAGTTTGACATAAAGCGCGGATCTCTATCAGAAATAATTGACACCGTAACTCCGTGCCTTGAAACAATCTTTTTCACATATAACCTTACCAACTGATCTAAGTTGAATCTGATTTTGATCGGAAGGAAGTGTGCAGATTTCGTCAATCGGTCAACAATAACCCATATTGCGTCGTAGCCTTTCTGAGTTGTCGGTAGGCCAACCACGAAATCCATCGTAATATGTTCCCATTTCCATTCTGGAATATCTAAAGGTTGTAGTAACCCACTCAACCTCTGATTTTCTGCTTTCACTTTCTGACATGTCAGACACTTGGCAACACATTCTGAAACCTCTCGTTTCAAATTCGGCCACCAGAAATGTTGTCGAAGATCTTGGTACATCTTGGTACTACCAGGGTGAATCGAATACCGTGAGTTATGAGCCTCGCTCAAAATTTCTTCCTTAATCTCTGGTACTGGGGGTACCCAAATTCTATTCTCAAATCTCAGTATTCCTTCCCTATCCATCTTGAATCTTGATTCGGTTCCTTCAGATATATTCTTTTTCATTGTTTTACATTCATCATCCTGAAGTTGAGCCTCCTTAACCTTGTCTAGTAGAGTTGTACCAGATTGTATCTGAAACAACTTCTCATTAATCTCCATAGGATACTTAACTTCCAATTCTAGCTTTTCCATTGCTAAAATTAACTCCTCCTATTTGGTCAACATCATCAATTTTTCCCGACCCTTTCTACTTAAGGCATCGACAACCACATTTGCCTTACCTGGATGGTATAGAATCTCACAATCGTAGTCTTTAATTAACTCTTACCACCTTCTTTGGCGCATATTCAAGTCTTTCTGTGTAAAAATATATTTCAGACTCTTGTGGTCTGTATATATTTCACACTTCTCCCAATAGAGATAGTGCCTCCAGATTTTCAAAACAAAAACCACTGCAGCTAACTCCAAGTCATGGGTTGGATACCCCTTCTCATAATCTTTCTGTTGTCATGACGCATACGCAATGACTCTACCATTCTGCATAAGCATACAGCCAAGTCCTTTATATGATGCATCACTATAAACCACAAAATTTCCTGTATCATCCGGAAGAGATAACATGGGTGCTGAGCTCAACCTCTTCTTTAATTCTTAAAAGCTTTCCTCACACTTCTCCGGCCAAACAAATTTCACCGGTTTCCTAGTCAAATTCGTCAATGGAGTTGCGATCTTGGAGAAATCTTGAATTAATCTTCTATAATAACCTGCTAATCCGAGAAAACTTATTACTCCGACGCACGGCGTCTTGGTGATCCCGATTAATCGACTTCGACTTTGGAGGATCCACCGAAATTCGCCTCTATCGATCACATGTCCAAGAAATTGTACCCTTTCGATCGTAATTCACATTTGAAAATTTAGTGTACAACTTCTCTCTTCTCAATGTCTCTAATGTCACCCTCAAATGTTCTTCATGTTCTTCCTTGGTTTTCGAATATACCAAAATGTCATCTATAAATAACACTACTTAATTTGTCCAAAACGGCTTGAACACTCCATTCATTAAGCCCATAAATCTTTGCGGCAGGAGCATTTGTTAGACCAAATGACATTACCAAAAATTCACAGTGACCATATCGTGTTCTGAACGCTGTCTTCGGTACATCCTCTGGTCTCACCTTTAATTGATGGTAACCACTCCTCAAATCTATCTTTGAAAAGTATCTTGCTCCCTTTAACTGATCGAACAGGTCATCGATTCGTGGTAATGGATATCTATTCTTAATCGCGACCTTATTCAGTTCTCTGTAGTCTATGCAGAGTCGCATTGTTCCATCCTTCTTTTTCACAAATAAAACTGGCGCTCCCCACGGTAATACGCTTGGTTGGATATACTTCTTGTCTAGTAATTCTTGTAGTTGGACCATCAGTTCCTTCATCTCTCTGGGTGCCATTGATGCGGTGCTTTCGATATTGGGAGTAGTTCACGAGCCAAATCGATCACAAATTTCTTCGCTTCTATTTGGAGGAAGTCACTGGCAAATCATCCAGGAAATACGTCGCAAAATCTCTCACTCTTGGTATCTCATCTATTTTTGGATTCTCTTTACGACTATCGACTATGTAAGCTAGATATCCTACACAGCCTTGCCTTAACAATCTCCTGGCCTGCATCATCGTCAGACAACTCGCTTGTCTAGTCGACTTGCTACCATAAAACACAACCTTTGACGGAGTCATAAGGTTAATACGCTTCTTTTGGCAGTCAATTACCGCCCCACAATTGGATAGCCAGTCCATACCCAAAATAATGTCGAATTCTCCAAGTCGAATAGGGATAAGATCTACGTTCATGATATTACCCTTAATATCCACTCTACAGTTCTTATGCACATACTTAATAGGGATTATTTCTCTATTCACAATTTCTATGTTCATGGGGTATTCTAACTCATCCTTAAGCAATTCTAAGTTCTTAGCAAAATCATCGGATATAAATGAACAAGTAGCACCCGAATCAAATAATACACAAGCATTAACTTTATTGATCGGAATGATACCTGACACCACATCGTGAGACTGCACTGCATCCTGTACTGTCATGTTGAATGTTCTGGCGGTCGGTCGATTGGTTGCAGTTGGTCCTGTGATAGTCAGAGTGCTTCCACCACTGTTTACTCTATTCCCTCCTGATCCTGTTCCTCCAGACCCCTTCTTAGGACAATCCCTTGCAAGATGATCCTTTGAACCACAAGTGAAGTAGGCACCTTTCTTTGGGTTAGGACAGTTAGGTGCTATGTGGCCTTCCTGACCACAATTGTAGCATACACGTTTTCCCTTCAACCAAACTCCCAGATGAGCTTTTCCACAGGTTTGGCACGCCTCGATCATCTTCTTCTGCCCTCCTTGTTGACTTCCAGCCGACGAATTATCAGACCACTTTCTCTTCTGATTATGACTACCTCCCGTGCTACTACCATCAGTCTTGTTAACTCCTTCATTCTCACTCTTTTTCTTTTTCTGATCCTGATTATATTTAGTTACCGCATCGCTTCCACCCTCAGCGAGTTTAGCCTTCTCTAACACTCCAGCAAAAGTGTTCAATTGGAACATTGACACCTTGCTATACAACCAGGGCTTCATTCCCTGCTCAAAACGTCTTTCCTTTCTCTCATCAGTATGCACTTGGTATGTGGCGAACCCAGCCAACTCATTGAACCTTGCCGCATAATGCGCTACTGGACATCTCCCTGTTTCAATTCGTAAGCCCGAACTTCTATTTGGTTTTGTGAACTGGTAGGAAAATACATCTCGAAAAACATCTCCTTGAATCTCTCCCAAGTTATTACACCTTCACCTTCCCGTACTTTGTTTGCCTGCCACCAATAGCTGGCTTCAGACGTCAGCATGAATGTTGCATATGCAGTCTTCTGGTCTTCCCTTACTTTGGCGACGTCAAACACCTTCTCCATTTCCGTAACCCATGTTTGAGCCTCGATTGGGTTTATAGAACCCTTAAACTCTGGCGGTCCCATCGCCTTGAAATCCTTGAACGAGGTATTTGGTGGAGCTTGTGGTTGATTGTTAATTGCTCCGGCTAAAAGGTTCACCAATTGCTGAACAGGGTTAGCATTGACATCATTGTTGTTATTCATTGGTTCTTCCTGAGCTTGATAACGGTTTTGTTTTCTTTTAGGCAGCATATTTCTGTTAAGAATATACGCTTAATTAGGTCTTTAATCAATCTCTTAAACATTTAAGGCTTAACTAAAACATTTAATCATAATTCCCTTAACACATCAATTCAAATAAACTCTGACATTTTCATTCAATTCAAAAGTTTTAACATCATACGATAGCATCACTGCTATTTACATCAACTATCCCGAGATAAAGAATCTATAGGATTTAAAACATTAAAATATTCCTTTGTTTCTAAACACATCGGAATTTATATTTTTAACTACCAGATAGGTTTCACACAAATAAACTAATCCTATCACTGCCTATTAAGGTGCTGAATAGCCTTGCCATGTTCTTCTTCCATAATGCGGGACATCATTCTGCGATGTAGCATATATGATGGTAGATCTTCAAACTGGATTGGATACTTCATAACTCGATCCTGGGTCGCATTCATTGCATTTTGAAGTGTAGAGTACGTCTCCTCAAGTTTAGCCTTCTTCGTACGACAATCATCTTCTGCAAGATCAGCACGACGTGACTCTCTTACCCAGCCCTCCTATGCTATGGCAAGCCTTTCTGAGCTCTCTTTCAGATCCTTCTTTAACTTTTCTATTTCTTCGGACTTCTCCTCGGTTTGACCCTTCTCGTGAACCAAATCCCAATCCACGTTTCTTAAACGTGTGTGAAGAGTCACAATTTCCCCATCCTTACGCTTTCGATGGTAATCTCTTTGGATAATGATCCTCTCCTTGACTCTGAGCGGTGTCTTGGAACTCTATGTTACAATCATAAAGCGCATCATACATCTCAGCATCAATGGAGTTCGGTGGGAACTCCTCTTCCTCTTCTTCTTCATCAGAATCCTCCTCTAGATCAGTCTCAGGTTCATGCTCCCGACCAACAACAGTGATCAACGGAGATGGCTCTCTCTGTACCAACTGTTCCCTGACAACATGAATGTCTCGGGGCTCCTCCTCTGTAGGTACTCGGGGTTCCTCCTCCCCAGCTCGACTAGCTCCTCCAACATCCGACATCCTGACAACAAAAGTTTTAAGTTTTAGTTACTAATCCGTGCTAGCGAACACATAATTTAACACATAAGCACATAAAGTCATTTATTATCTTCAATGAATTAAGAAATTCATTTCTTAGAACTCGATAAGAGTTTACCACCACTATGCTCTCGATCTCCTACAAGGCTACTACCTAAGGTTGTTCCCCCACCTAAGATTCATAACCTACAGCTTTGATACCAACCTGAGACACCCCCAAATCCGGTACTTCCATTTCCACAGGATTTGGTGTTCACTGTACAAACATCATCTATCTATCTACCCATAATAAATGCAAAAAATGCGATAGATAGAAATAATAAATAAATCTCCCCTTATGGGGTTACATCAACTGCATAATAAATAAAATACAATCCCAGGTCACTCTAACCTTAAACATCTGTGCGGAATCATAAACAACAACAAATCTTAATAACATCAAGTTTGAACATAAATACATAATAACAACAAGTCTTCTTCATTTGTTAACCTTGCCCTTGCCTTTACTATTGGAAGGCTCGTCTGCTCTTTCGTCCTTAACTGCAATGTTATTATTACGCAAGAGTGAGCACGATTGCCCACAAGTATAACAATATAACAATGAATAATAACATGCGAATAAATTAAAGACTTCTGGAATTAGAAACCCAACTTTTGAATTAAGAATAAATAACAAGAGACAAAAGAACTTCTGAGGGTCATAAGACCTTGAACTATGTCCTAGGTTGTCAAGTGTTTATACTTGAAACCTTTAACAGACATATGACTATGGACTCTTCTTCTCGTACTTAGGGGGATCAGCCCTTAGTACCATACTGTGCACAATATCTTAACGCTAACGCATAAGTAATCCCCTATACAAGGTTGTTCATCTCAGTTTGACATAAGAGTCCGCACCAAAGGAAGTTTGGTTTGGATAATTCATCAAGGGTTCTGAAATTTAGAACGCTCATCAACTATGGACTAGTCAAATCATTAAGGGTTCGCTAGTCTAACAAGGTTTAACAGTAATTGATAACTGAATTTGAATAAAATCCCATAAAGTATACAATAGAATAAGTGTTGTATAGCAGCATCATGCTTGAAAGATGAATAAACTTTGATATAACAAAGCAGACTTAATCAATAATAATGAGAACTTGCCCAATGTAGAAAGGTGAATTTATCAACTTATATAACGATAACAAGTAGGGTTATGAAACTTGCCTCGTGCGTAGATTACACATTAATTAAACTCGTTCCTTGATTTAAATCCTACATATCATTTACGTCCACAATACCAGTTAATTATAACGTACTAAACATCACAAGTTCATTCTTTTTGTTTAAACTCGAATTATGACTATGCTTAGTCAAATTACCATACTTGTTTTCACAAAATATTACACTATACGAACAACAAACTAATTACATAATCAACAATTCAATCTACATGTAAATGTCTTCTTGGCTTGATAAAAACTTATTTTAATATCTCATTATATGTCTAACAAGTTTATATATTCATTAGATTAAGTTAATAACACATTGCTAGACTTAAACATTTTAAAAACTCATTTCTGGGCCATTCTGCTAAGTGGTGGCTTATTTCCACTATTATCTTTTGCCTTGGCTGCTGGTATTTGCCAGTAAGTACATTCGAGATGAACTTGACATGTCACTTGCTGACGGGACTTCAGATTGGAGTTGGCGCATGACACGAAACTCCAGATTTTGATTCTCAGTTCGCGAAGAACACATAGTTCATCGAAATAAACACTACATGATCATTAATTTCACCAATTTAACATACCACATGCTAGAATTCATACATAATCATTACCCAATATTTATTGAGTGATTTTAACCTATTAAAACACATAATTATAGAATTAAAATATGTAAATTTCACTGTTCTTGATGTTCTTGAAGGTTTTGAACATAAATCATAAAATTCAATGCCACAAATTTGTTATAACACCAAATCCATCCATTCAAGTTTTGTTTACTTCGTTTTAGCATGCATAATCATATACCAGTGTAAATTTTGCAGAACAATTTATGTTTGATATATTAATTTTACGTATAAGGGCCATATGGCCATATAATATACTCTTTAAATTTTGAAGCCATAACATATGTTATAATATTATGAAATTGATGATATGGAACCATCTAATACATAAGAAAACACATAATAATAATATCTGAACACATAAATGCACAAAATCCTTATTTTTCCAATTGTTGAATTAAACAAGAAATTTAAAGCCATATTCATGAAACTTTAAATGACGTAAATAGATTGGATTGAAGAGATTACCCTCAAGCAAGTTTCTCTGATTCTTCACTTTCTTCTTCAACCACTCAATTTTTCTCTAAACTCTCTCTGGATCTCTTCCAGTTAAAACTCATAATTAAGATACGTCTTCTCAAAGAAGACTGATAAATAAAGAAGAACACGTAGGAACTGACGCGCGTTATGGAGGTCAGTTACCTATCATGGGTAACTGCTCCCAACCTCCCTTAGTGCCATGTTTGGCTAGCCTTAAAAGGCTTATACCCGATTAATTTAATAAAACATTTATAATATAGTTTGGAAAATGTCACACCCTTTTATAAAATAAATCCAATATCTTATTTAATTTATTTTAAATAAAATATAATAATTTTCATTAATTCACATAGTCACATAATTAAATTTCTCATTTATTAATAATGTCAAATTATTAAATCTCTAATTAATTATTAAATTAATAAAAAATAACATTAAGCTTATTAAATATTTCTTTTAATACAATAATCTCACATAATCACATACTTCGAATAATAAAAATCCTCCACATTAATTTAATAACTATAACACATATACTTAAATTAATCTACCACAACCTCATCAATTAATTATTTAATCTAATAATTAATTCATCAAAAAATATTTATTCAATCCCATCAATATTAAAATTAAATTACAAAATCTCGGTTGTCACAATGGTCCAGATGATAACATTAGTAGTCCTCACTATTCTGTTAAATAGTGTGACAATAAATGTATTGAGGACCCCATTGAGTGTGGATATTGTCTAGATGACAATATTCTTATTAAAACTCTTAGATTATGTTTTTGTCGTATGTTACATTTGTTGTATAATTAAGTTGTATTTGAATTTTGTACCATGTATTTGGCGACTCAAGATGGGTGATGTATACCTATTTTGGGGGCGTCACAACCATACCCATGGTCATCAAGCTTCAAATTCTATCCGCTGTGCTGCCACACGTAATAGTCACTCAGGATTGGAACTCCTTGGCTCTTGTGGGACATTGTTGTGTAGAAATGTATGTATGAAATGTTGAGACGGTGCGTAGGGGTTGAGGTGGCATGATGACGATTTGACTCCTCACCGGGGTTATCTCCGATTTGGGCTGATAGCAGACGTTGCTCAGGGTTACATTTGAGATTGGACTGCTGCAAGTGTTTGAATTCCACAAGGTCATCTGTAAGGGTGCCTGTCTTCCCGATGTTATCTCTGGGTCTTTGGTATGAGTGCCTCGATGGGAGGTCTGAGATTGAAGCTGATCGCATGCATTTGAAACAAGCATTTCCCGAGTTATCGTCGGAACTTCAACAACATTCCTTGGGGTTATCTCCAAGGGTGAAGCTCGGGGTTATCTCTGAGGTTGGAATTGATATTCCCAGTGTGTGTTCTGGGGTTGAGACTGAACTTCTGGTAGTATCCGGAATGGATGTGGTACATCTTCGGGGTTATCTTGAAAGCATTTAACGCCCCTGCAATGTTAGTAACAGGTGTGCAGAAAATTTTGAGTGTCTTCATATGCAAGAGTGAGAAAAAAAATGCTCACTCAAAAGAACATAATAACTAGCAAAGAATAAGCCTAATTTAATTGAATAATATTTTATATTATCGATAACCAAGAACTGAAATTAGAATTCATCTGAGGGTCACAAGACCATGAACTATGTCCCAGGTTGTAGGTATTTCTACTTAAACCTTTAATAGGGACCTTCCTTCTCGTACTTAGGGGAATCAGCCCTTCGTACCATGTATTGTGCACAAATATCTTAACCCTCTCGCGTAAATGATCCCCTAAAATAGGGTTGTTCATATCAGCTTTAACTTACGAGTCCGCACCAAAGTAAGTTTGGTTTGGATTAGCTTCAAGGGTGATTTAGAGTTCAAAATGTTCATCAACTAGGAATTAGTTGAATCAACAAAGGGTCACTAATTGTTTAACAGTTCGATAATAATATAGGTTCGAACAATAACTTATCATCAAGGTTTAAACAATAGTAACTCACGATTGAATAACAATGTACGTTATAGTAATGCTTTCGAAAGAATTAGAATTTAATCTCAAAGACTAGAATAGTTCAAGTTTTGAATATCGAGAAACAAGAACTAGAAGCCTTACTCAATAACGATTAAAGTTAAAGAGCTTGAAAAAGTAAGGATAGCAAACTTGTTTGAAAGTCCAATAATGATCTAGAAGGGGGGTTGAATAGATTATTACAGATTAAAAAAATTATCTTAGGCCCTTTTGAATCTTTGGATAATTAATTTGCAGTGTTAGAAATTAATATGCAAAACAGTAAAAGTTCAATCACACAATGCACAAAGATTTATCTGGTTCACAACATACACCCCTGGTATGTTGCTACGTCTAGTCTTAAGTTCCTATTTGAAACTTGAGATCCTATTACTATCAGTAATAAATACTCCTTCAACAGGCGGAGAAGCCTTTACAAAGTTTTATAGACAAACTTTCAACTCTTCACAACTACCTATCTTGGATAACAAGCTCTCAGCTCCCTCCTCAAGCTTAGTTGTACCTTCTTTTGAGTTCAGTTCTATTCTATGATCTGGTCTTGAAACAATAGCCTCTTCCTCACCTCACAAGTTCACTAGAGACCCAACTCCCAGCTAACTTCTCTACGACTTTGGTCTTGGTCGAAGAATTGCTTATTTTTTTCACAGGTATATAAAATAAACTAACTCCACCCTTTCTTTTTCCAGAGAATTTTACAACAATTTGCTTCTAAAATAAGTAGATAAGATTTAGTACAGATTGATGCTTCTCAGATAAGCATATATCAATTAAAGAGCAAATATATTTATAAAAGTTCAAAGACTTTTGTACTTAAGAAAATATGCTTCTTAGTAAGCAAATAATAATTTGTGCTTAGATCAAATAATGCTTCTGTGTAAGCAAATATGTAAATTATGCACTATTATAAATAACTTTTATATTTTGTGTGAAAAGTGCTTCTTGAATAAGCAAATAAGTAAGTTTTAGCTTATGCTCAAAGATGCTTCTGTATAAGTAGATAAATGATTTTAATGCAATTTTATAAAGAATTATTTATTCTTTATAATAAAGAGTGTTTTTCTATGGATTAAAAAGATTTGTTTCTCATATATTCTTTAACAAGTATTATATGAATGATTTTGTGTTCCAATACTTGTATATAAAAAGATTAAATCAATTTAAGCAATGATTATCAAAGAATAACAATTTAATCAGTTAAGCATAACTTGATATAACAAATATTCTTGTTTAACTCAGATAATATATATTAATATTTTATCTATTATGTGATTTATAAATAAAGTCACTTAGTACTATAAGGAATCATACGGTTTGATTCCTTCACTTAAGAGGAATATCTCCGTAGCCTTTCGACGTCTAAGTATGACATAATTTATATTCTCACAATTGATATTTATATAAATAATTTCAATAGATCACTTTGATTTTCAAATTCGGTTCGGATGATTCACTCTTTTTGGAAGAATATCTCAGTGTCGTTTTGAACTATCAAGTGTATTATCTATTTTACGATATTTATATAAATAATATCAATAAAAAGTTACTTAGTACTATAAGAAATCGTACGGTCCAATTTCCTCTTCGTAGAGGAATATATCCGTAGCCTTGCAGCATCTAAGTATAACTTTTTATTTGATAAATAGATGAAATATAAATATATAAAATTATGTATAATAATTTATATTCGTATATCTATAAATTTAAAGCAATTAAGAAATAATTTAATAAAGTTAACTCAAATGCCTTATTTCAATTACTTGGACCAATTTCTTCTTCTCAAATAATCAAAACTTTTGTAAGAAGAGATAAAGTTTTAGAGAGAATATGTAGGCAAGAAGAGTAAGCTTTTCTTTTCACTTGAATTGGCAAAAATCAAATGAATGAAAGACTCCCTATTTATAGAATTTTGAGGTCGGGGGCAAAATAGTAATTTTTAAAATCTATTTTTGAATGAATGGATGAGATTGCTTCAATTTTAATGTAATGGTTTGGATGAAAACATCACACGGATTTACAAAATTCAAAATTTTGCACGTGCATTACTTTGATAACTTTAAGGCAATTAATGCCCAATTTAAAACTAATTCCAACACTCATCAATTCGGTCAAAAGTGATTCAAAACCACCATGTCCCAAAAAGTTTGCCACCAATATGACTCATAAACACACAATTTATACATTGCACGCACAGACACAGTTTATACATATATTATATTGTGACGCCCCCAAACTCCCTACACTTCCTGTAGCAGATTTGGTGCTCAAGTAAATATTCTGTAGGAAAATAATCTCTATCAATCCAAGATTCATAATATTCATCAGATATTATTTCTCATCAGAACAATTATCATGAAGAATACTACCACTTAGATGTATAGATTTAAAATCTTACAGATATTTCTTTCATATCAATAATTTTTATTCATCCGACATTCACAGTACCAATGCCAAGATTTTTCCTGAAATCAAGGGGCGCAACCTCAGTTTTTACAGAACTCACTCGGCATCAAATACCCTCATTCAGATAAACAGTTCATATTAATAATGTACTCGATTTCTATTTCTAATTCAGAAAGGTAAAACTAACAAGTTCATATAACTAAAACTTAATACATAATCTCATATTAAAATTATTACATTTGAGTCTTACAGAAATAAAAATAACTTAAACTATTACGGTCTTCTTCTAGCCACGAGAATGTACACTTGAACTTCTTGGAATATCAGTCACATCTACAAAGGAAAATAATATTTGCAAGGGATGAGCTTTAAAAGGCTCAGCAGGTTTTAGCAACGTGTAACATATACTCACACTATGACTGAAAGAGATGAACATATAGTTCCGAAGTTTTTCAAAGTATATATATACTGAGGTTTATCTGTCAAACCCCGCACATTACGAGTTACTGTCAGTCATATAGACTTAGCAACCCGGGTTGATTCGCTCAACCACACATCCTAGGAGTATGCATATCATCCTTTTAATTAACCCCGGTCATTGCTATAAATGTCGGTAATAAAAACCCCGGTCAGTATATGACTGTCGGTCATAATAGTGTCAGTATATATATTTTCACAAAACAACATTGGTTTTTCCACAGTCTATGATTTGATATCAAATCAAATAAATTTTACGCAAATAACCGTTCATATGATTTGGTTATGCTTGAACAATAAGCTATAACCTTTTTAAACAACAGACTTTTTTAAATAAGTTCATATCACATCAGTATAACAAGTACATTTAATACAAAAATTAAATGTATAAGAAAAACCTTCCTGTTCGGAGAATCGTTATCCTAGGTTATTCAAGTTGTCTATGCAACCTAAATATAATTATATCAGTTATTAGAAATAATCTCAACTAATAACTAGTCAATTTATTAGTGTCTGGGTTGTATTTGATGTCTATTCGGTGTTTTGTAACTTGATGGGATAACTTTTAGATTATTTTTCTCATAAACTTTGTTTAAAAGTATAAATATTACTTTAAATAAGTTAATTTTTATTTATTATAATTTTTAAAAGCTTAAAATAACTTCTCAATAATTAATAATAATTTTTTCTTAATTTATTATTAATTAAAATAAATTTTAAAATCATTAATACTATTTTTAAATAATTAATAATCACTCATACTGATTTTTAAATCATCAATATTAATTTTAAATAATTTATTATTAATAATAATGATTTTTAAACCATTAGTTTCATTTTTAAATAATTTATTATTATTTAAAATGATTTATTATTATTTTACTAATTTATTTATTAGCATTATTAAATAATTTCATAATCATTAATATTTAAATAAATTCAATATTAATGAAATTTCATGTCGAAATATTAAAAAGTATTTATTATAATTTAAAATGTATTTTAGAAATTTATTATGAATTTATAATAATTAATTTGTATTTATTCTTATTTATTTTGATTATTTTTCAGCTAACTGTCGCTAAAGACTCCTACAGTGACAGAACCGTCACTAATGTTGTTCTTCATCAATTGAAGAACACGAAAGTCAACTCTCTGGTGGAGGATTTGACTGGATTTAAATCTTTACTGACAGTGTTTTTGGTTGTGAAGATGGGTCAACAAAGTAGTATTGATGTAGCACTACAAGTAGGTAACAATTTTGTAGTCTATTTGCATCTCCTCAGAAATCTATGGCCGGTCAAAGTGAGCATCAAAGTATGATCTTGAGTTTCTGGGTTGCCCAGAAACTCGGTCAACATCAGTCATCCTAATTCGAGGTTTAATAACATGTATTCTAGGTATTAGGTAAAGGTTCCAGTGTATAAAACATGTAATATGTATGTCATACTACAATAACACAACCTTTAAAAGTTCATAACAACATCAGAGGATCGAATTTGAAATTTGGTCAAATTTGTCGGCATCGATTATAGCTTTAAAACTTTCACAGGTTACCCGAAAACTGGTTTCAGTTTCGGGTTCATACTTTTGAGCGATCATAACTTTCAATCGGTTGATGTAATGGTCATTTGGTTGTTATGGACATGTAGTCCATATGTCAGTCTACAAAAATAATATCATTAGGGGTCCTATAACTACCACAGTTGCAAGATCTAAGATGTCAAAAATCTTGTTAGACGTGTTCTTGAAATTCTGGGTTTTCTAGAAAAAATTTTCGTGATCGGTCAACGAGTTTTTGTAAGACCCCAACTTTTATGAATAAAGATGAATTTTCTATAAATATCATTTTTGAATATTATGGAGTGAATTTGATATAATGTTATAGTTGTGGGTAATATTTATAAATTTTGCAAAAGCATGAAGTTGTTATATAATATTCGATTGGTAGGAGAATATCCGTTTTAACAGGGGAATATTAAATGCGACGACACAATCATTGATGGACCCCTGGCGGAATTATTGTCGGATTGAGAAAGCGACAAAATATTTTTATAAAAATAATGGCGGAAGTTTCACAGTTAATTGTTGAAAACCGGTGTTAAAAGTGCGATGTCTGGCGTGGTTGCAGTAGTAGCACACGGTATTGATTATTGATGCTTACGTGAGAAGTCACTCAGTTTGTTCAATTATTGCTACAGTAATTGTTGCATAATATCTCACGTTATTTGATTCAATTATTGTCGATATTTTATATATTATTAAATTAATAATTGAGATGACAAGGTTATTAATATTATTATTTGCAATATTGACGATGTCTAGAAGTTACATCGAGAGGTTTGGTCACCTAATTCTTGGCGCCAATAGGGAGAAATCCATATTGGAAAGCCCTCTCTTTCCTAGGAATGACCTGGTTGTTAAATATTGCGAATTATAATAATGATGATAAATGTTGTTAAGAATATTGAAGTGATTTTTATGAAGTATTTGTTGTATTTTTGGACCCCCCATTTACCCATTTTTAAATTTATCGGTGAAAAGTTATCTCAATTTTTTTTATATATATATATATATATATATATATATATATATATATATATATATATATCTTACTCAAAATGGGTGGGGAGGGATTTTGATTTATCATGTACGAGGAAGAGCACTATCTTATTATATATATATATATATATATATATATATATATATATATATATGAAGTATAGCATTTGTCGGGGTAAGCATGGATTCACGGGGTATATCTGTGAACTAACATATATATATATATATATATATATAATATTTTTTAAAAGTTTTGTTTTATTAGAATATTTTATTGCATAGTATCCTTTCCATTCTCTATAAATAGGATCTTAGTTAGAATTGAAAATCACACGAGAATTAGAGAATTCTTCTTCTATAATCTTGAGCGTATTTCGTTAGAGTTTTAGAAGCTTTGGCGTGAAAACAATATAAGTTTTCTTGAGAATATCCTGCGCCCTACAGTCGGAATACTCTCTTCTTTTTAAGGTAAAGGGGTATTATTTTTCGTATTCATGAAGAGAGTTATTTTCTTCTGATACTCGTAAAGGTTGTTATTCCATTCTTTATTATTATGTTGGAATAACTTTTGTATATCTGAAATACCGCATACATGGTGAAATTCTTACATTATTCCATTCTTTATTATTACATTGGAATAACACATGCATCTTGATCTATCGCATTGCACAGTGGTCTGTTATTATTCCATTCTTTATTATTCTATTGGAACATCACATGCATGCGGATTATGCATGACTGGTTCCATTCTTTATTATTACTGTTGGAACATCACATGCATGCGAATTCTGGCATGGCACAGTTCCATTCTTTATTAATACATTTGGAATATCACATTTGTCTGCGGATTCTGGCACTGGTTCCATTCTTTATTACTCTCTGTTGGAATAACCTGTCTATGTGGATTACCGAATGCATGGTGAATGATCCTTTGTATTCATTTCTTATTAACTTGTGGAATTGATCTGTCTACATGAATTACCGCATGGCGGGCGGAAATTCATTTACAGTTTCATGTATTATATTATACTCAGTTGGTTAAAGTTTTGGGTTTTATACTCCATGAAATTAGTAGAATATCTTGGATATTTGCGCTTCATCCAGTATCTTTTCATGGAAATATTCTTCTGAGCATTCTTGAATTTATACTCCACAAAGAAGTATCATGTTGACAATTTGGACATTATTGGTTCCTGGATAAATTAATTTATAAATCTTTAAAATTTATTCTTGAACTTGTTTTATTGAATTATTATGTCATTGTCATCATCCTCATGTTTATATTGAAGGTGGAGATGACATAATAATTCAATAAAACAAGTTCAAGAATAAATTTTAAAGATTTATAAATTAATTTATCTAGGAACCAATAACGTCCAAATTGTCAACATGATACTTCTTTGTGGAGTAAAAATTCAAGAATGCTCGGAAGAATATTTTCATGAAAGAATCTTGGATGAATGCAAATATCCGAGGATATTCTACTAATTTTCAAGTTATAAAAGCCAAAACTTTAACCAAGGTATAATAAATATATGAAATTGTAAATGGATTTTAGCATAAATCGTACAGTTAAAAGAATAGATCATTTCCAAGTTAATAAGGAATGAATACAAAGGATCATTCACCATACAATAATGGTAATCCACAGTGATAGTTATTCAGTCAAAAATGGAATAAAGAATAGAACTTCGGGTCATGCGTAATGCTGCACGAAATGCCAGCCGGACGAATAGTAAGAATGAATAACAGTGCGATAGACAGCAGGCAGTTATTAGCGGCAGAATAAAAGAATGGAATATGATGAATTTCACCATGTATATCTTGGTACCTCCACAGTTATAACATAATAATAAAGAATGGAATGATCTACACTAACAAGAAGTGTGTTAATGATAGAAAATAATTTTCTATATCATGAAATCAGAAGAATATATGTTGCAGCAACCTATTTAAAGAGAATGGAAAGATACTGTCTGATAAATATTCTAATAAAAAAAACTTTACATATATATATAAAATATGTTAGTTCAGGATACACTTATTATGACAAATGCTATACTTCCTAAGATTTCATGATAATCAAAAATCCCTCCCCACCCATTTTGATGAATATATATATATAAAATAAATTGAGATAACTTTTCATGATAAATTTAAAAATGGGTAAAGAGAGGGGGGGTCAAAATACAACAAATACTTCATAAAATAACCTCAATATTCTTAACAACATTTATCATCATTATTATAATTACGTAATATTTAACAAACAGTCATTCGAAGAAGAGGGCTTTCAATAAGAATTTCTCCTATATGGCGTCTTGATTAGGTGACCAAACCTCTCTTGACATCTTGTAATCCATGCACCATGCATGCGGTAATCACATGTAGGCGAGTTATTCCAACATAATAATAAAGAATGGAACCGGGTCATGCGTAATTCGCTTGCAGACGAGGGATATTCCAGCGAGAATAATAAAGAATGGAACCAGGTCATGCGTAATTCGCATAGACAGGATGTTCCAACAGAATAATAAAGAATGGAACTAGGTCATGCGTAATTCGCACAGACAGGATGTTCCAACAAAATAATAAAGAATGGAATAACAACAGAATTCACCAGGCATGCGATAGGCAAACACTTACGCAGGCATGAGTTATTCCAGCGAGAATAATAAAGAATGGAATAACTGAAGAATTTCACCATGTATTCGGTACCTCGCATATACAGGTTATTCTAACATAATAATAAAGAATGGAATAATAACCTGTACGAGTATTGAAAGAAAATAACTCTCTTCATGAATACGAAAGAATAATACCCCTTACCTTAAAAAGAAGAGTATTCCGACGGGCAGGGCGAGGATATTCTTGAAGAAAACTTATACTATTTTCTACGCTCAAAGCTTCTTAAAACTCTAAGGAAATACGTTCAAGATTATAGAAGAAGAATTTTCTGATTCTGGTGTGATTTTCAATTCTAACTAAGCAACCTATTTATAAGAGAATGGAAAGGATACTATGCAATAAAATATTCTAATAAAACAAAAACTTTTAATAAATATTATATATATATATACACATAATATATGTTAGTTCACGGGATACACCCCCGTGAATCCATGCTTTCCTACTTGACAAATGCTATACTTCATATATATATAAATAATAAGATAGTGCTCCTTCCTGTACATGATAATCAAAATCCCCTCCCCACCCATTTTGACTAAGACATATATATATATAAAATAAATTGAGATAACTTTTCATCGATAAATTTAAAAATGGGTAAATGGGGGAGGGGGGTGGGTCCAAAAATACAACAAATACTTCATAAAAATAACCTCAATATTCTTAACAACATTTATCATCATTATTATAATTCGCAATATTTAACAAACAGGTCATTCCCAGGAAAGAGGGGGCTTTCCAATAAGGATTTCTCCCTATTGGCGCGCAATTAGGTGACCAAACATCTCCTTGACAGAACTTCTAGACATCGTCAATATTGCAAATAATAATATTAATAACCTTGTCGTCTCAATTATTAATTTAATAATATATAAAATATCGACAATAATTGAATCAAATAACGTGAAATATTATACAACAATTATTGTAGAAATAATTGAACAAAATTGAGTGACTTCTCACGTAAGCATCAATAATCAATACCGTATGCTACTATGCAACCACGCGTATTATTGTACTTTTAACACCGGGTTTTTCAACAGTTAACGATAAAACTTCCACCGTTATTTTTATAAAAATATTTTTGTTATTTTCTCAATCCGACAATAATTCTATTGTGGGGTCCACCAATGATTGTGTCGTCGTACGAATATTTCCTGTTAAAACGAATATTCTCCGACCAATCAAATATTATATAACAACTTGTGTACTTTGCAAAATTTATAAATATTACCCACAACTATAACATTATATCAAATTCACTCTATAATATTCAAAAATGATATTTATAGAAAATTCATGTTTATTCATAAAAGTTGGGGTCTTACAACCTCCCCTTCTTATGAAATTTCACCCTCGAAATTAGGGTACGTACTTGGTATGTTGAAGAGATAAGGATACATTGATTTCATTTCAGATTCTAACTCCCAGGTCATTTCCTCAACATCGTGGTTTCTCCACAAGACTTTGACTTGAGGTATAACCTTGGGCGTAGAATATGTTCTTTCTTATCAAGATTTTAACGGGAACCTCTTCATACGTTAAATCTTCCGCTATTTTTAATAGGGTTCTAACTTAATAATGTGGTTGGTCTTCCACATATTTACGTAACATGGATATGTGAAAAATGTTATAAACACGAGACATACTTTGCGGTGATGTAGCGAGTCACATGAACCACAATTCCTACTTGGTGAGGATTAAAAATGGGCCGATGAATCGAGGATTGAGCTTTCCTCTCTTTCCAAATCTCGTAACTCCTTTCCATGGAGCAACCGTAACAACACATGATCTCGATATCGAATTCCACGTCTTCTCGATGAAGATCACCATAACTCTTTTATCGATCTTGTGAGGGTTTTTTATCGTTGTCGGATCGTTTGAATCTTTTACGTAGTCATACGTACCAACTCCGATCCCAACAACGTTGCTTCACCCACCTCATCCGACTGACACTGAGAATGACACTTTGTTGTAGGAAAACTCCACCGATGGTAAGAACTTATCAACTTCCCTTGAAGTTAAGGACGAGTCTTAATAAATCTTCCGGAGTTTGAATAGTCCTCTACGATTATACATAAAATGCGAGGATGATATTAGAACTAAATCGTAAATCCGTGCTTATAGCTTTTTGCAAACTAACCCAAAATCGTGAAGTGAATCTTGGGTCTCGATCGAGAAGCGTGGATCTTTGGCATACCATGCAATCTTACAATCTTGTTTATGTACATATGAGCAAGGCGTTCAAGTGTATAAGTTTCTCGTATTGGTAAGAAATGGCGGACTTGGTCAATCTATCAACAATGACCCAAATTGCATCTATGCCTTGAGAAACCTTGGGAAGACCGATTAACAAAATCCATGGTAATGTGCTCCCACTTCCATTACGGAATTTCAAGTGGTTCTGATGGACCTTTTGGTACTTGATGCTCGCGCTTAACTTCGTTGACAAGTTCGACACCTTGAGATAAACATCATTATCTCTCTATTCATATTGCTCCACCAAAATGTATGACGAAGATCATGATACATTTTGGTACTCCCAAGATGGATTGCAAACGGTGTGTTGTGCGCCTCCAGCATGATTTTATACTTTAAATCAGGGTCATTAGGAACACAAAAGTCTGGAGTTGACTCGAAGTATTCCTTCTTCATCGATTCTTACTTCCAGTATAGAACCTTCTGGCACTTTCTTCCTCATACGCATCATCTCCAGGTCTATAGTTTGAGCAGCTTTAACTTTATCGATTAATGTTGGTTCTACTCGTATATTCGCCATCATCACATGGGTCCCTGAAGTCTTTAACTCTATCTCCATCCTTTTCAAGTCACACAAAATGGGCCTTTGCGTTGACAAATATCACACTCGTACCCGCATATGATCTTCTACTCAATGCGTCAGCTACCACATTTGCTTTTCTAGGATGGTAATGGATGGTATGATCATAATCTTTCAAAAGTTCAAGCCAACGTCGTTGTCGCATGTTGAGTTCCTTTTGAGTGAAGAAATATTTGAGGCTTTTATGATCCGTAAAGATCTCCACCTTCTCTCCATATAGGTAATGCCTCCAAATTTGAAGTGCGAAGACAACAGCTACCAACTCTAGATCATGAGTAGGATAATTCTTCTCATATTCTTTGAGTTGTCGAGAGGCATAGGCTATGACTTTCCCATGTTGCATGAGAACACATCCTAACCATTTGCCTGAAGCATAACTGTAGATGACAAATCCCTCCAAGCCAGATGGTATTGCCGAGCAGTCTTTGAAATGAGTTTTCTCTTGAGTTCTTGAAAACTCTTCTCACATTCCTCGCTCCAATAGAATTTTGTATCTTTTGAGTCAATTTGAGTTAATGGAGTAGCTATTCGAGAAAATCCTTCCACAAATCTCCGATAATAACCATTTAAGCCAAGAAAGCTACGTGCGCCGGTCATTTGATTTAGGTTTCTCCCAACTTTGAATTACTTCAATCTTTCTTAGGGTCAAGCGGATATTCCATGATTTGATACTACGTGCCCAAGGAATGCTACTTCCTCGAGCGAACTTCGCATTTCTTCAACTTGGCATAAAGCTTGTTTTTACGAAGCTTTTGGAGTATCAGCCTCAAGTGTTGCTCATAATCTTCACGGCTTTTGGAATATATGAGGATGTCATCAATAAAGACGATCACAAAGTGATCCAAATATTCCTTGAATACTCGGTTCATCATATCCATAAAAGCGGCGAGGAGCATTAGTCGATCAAAAGACATGACTAGGAATTCATAATGCCCATCTGGGAGATTACGAAAGCGTCTTTGGAATGTCATCAGTTCTAATCTTCAATTGGTGATATCCGGAATAAAGATCAATTTTTGAAAAGAATTTAGCGCCTTGTAACTAGTCAAACAGGTCATCAATGCGAGGCAATGGATATCTATTTTGATAGTGACATGGTTCAACTCCGATAATCAATACAAAGTCGCGTCTCCATCTTTCTTCTTCACGAATAGACGAGGAGCACCTAAGGAGGCGTACTAGGGCCGAATGAAATCGATGTCTAACAATTCTTGCAGTTGGGTCTTTAACTCACGAATTTCAATAGAACCATTCGATATGGGGCTTTGGAAATGGGTTTTCTACGGGTTCAAGGTCGATACAAAATTCAATTTCACGCTCTGGGGGTAGGCCAGGAAGTTCTTCAGGGAATACGTTAGGAAATTTATTAACAATATAAATATCATTCAAAACTGAGATATTTTTGTTTAAATCCGTGACATGAGCTAAGAAAGCTTGACATCCATTTTATAATAAACGAATAGCTTTATGGCTTGAGATGACAGTGATTGATTTTAATGGTTTGGTTGCTTGAATTCGCATAATAGGTTGGTTAGGAATATGAAAGCTAACAACCATACGAACACAATCAATTTTTACATAATGAGTAGTTAACCAATCAATCCCTAGAATTACGTCAAATGCAAGTATTTTCAATTAAATAAGATCGATAGATAATGTGAGGGTACCGATTTGAACCAAACAAGACTTATAAACAGTGGATGTAATGAATGTTTTTCCCAACGGAGTTTCAAAAGATAAGTTAAAGTCTAATTTCTCCGTAGTCAAATTTAAACGTTGAGCACAAGTAGGAGAAATAAAAGAATGGGTAGAACTGGTATCAAATAAGGTATAGACTTCGCTAGAGTTTATGATTAGCTTACTTGTGATAACCTCACTCGGGTTCCTTATTTTCTAGGAGGTTACGACAAACGCTCTCCCTTGAACTACTGGTTTTGACTTTTCTGGAATGGCCTTTGGTGCCTCCATCCCAGCTGGACTTGGCTTCCCTGAATGACAAAATCGAGCTAGGTGACCTTCTCTTCCACAATTGTAACACGTTTTGGACTGCTGAACATATTTTGGACTGATATGTCCCTCCCCTCCGCATTTGAAGCATATGATAGGTGGTCGTTCTCCTTCCTTAACAACGGGTGCTGGTGCTGTCGTCTTTCCATCATTGTTGAATCTCCTCTTCTTGAAATGTCCACTTTTATTGTCTTGGCCATGATTACTACCGAAGTGGTTACCATTTCTGGCATGTTGATTCCCTCCACGTTTGTTGTCACCGCTTCGATGACTGCTACCACTGGTATTATCAACTTGTTGGCTGCTCTCTCTTAGTTGGGTTGACTCATTGTCGCGCTCCAATAACTGAGCCATATTTACAACATTTGAATACAAACATAGTTTGTGAGAGATAAGGTATTAACGTATCTCGGGTTTCAAACCTCTTAGAAACATTCGCGTCATTCTCTCCTCGTTATCAACTTAGTGGGACCCAAACCGGGACAACTCGGCAAACTTGGCTTCGTACTGGACACGATCATATTATTTTGTTCCAGCTTGATGAACTCTACCTCTTTTATGTGACGAATACCTTCAGGAAAGTACTTGTCGTTGAACAGTTTTTGGAACTTCTCCCATGACATTTTGAGTGCGGTAGGTAGGTGAGTGCGCTTCTGATTCCCACAGTGATGTCTGCCTCTCCTTGCAACATGAAGGTGGCAAAGGGAACCTTTTGCTACTCGGAGCATCCCAAGACATCAAATATCTTGGTGATCTGCTTTATCCATGTCTTCGCTGTTAGTGGTTTTGGCTCTCCCTAAAACTTCGGTGGTCCCAGCTCCTTAAACTGCTTAGCGGTGACCGTCCGAGAGTTGCCAGTGTTTCCAACTGTATTTTGGATAGGAGCCGCTCTCGTCTGATGTTGCATAAATTGCATAAAGCCCATGAACATCCCATCGTTCATCATTTGATCGGTGTTATTGTTTACCTGAGGATTATTATCTTCCTGTTGCACATTATCCTGAGTATTGATCTGTGCTGACTCAACGGTCTCCTGTGCTCCATTGTTATTCTCAACATTCTCGAATGTCATTTTCAAATACTGCCACAAAACAAGGGTTAATTGACACACCACATATTATCCCTATATTCTGACTGACCAACTAAATAACAAATAAACTTAGGTAGGTCATACTAGAGAAGGAATTACCCGTCTCTCCCCCTAGTTCTAGTCTCACATCTTAGTCAGAGATCATATCCCTAAGCTTTGATACCAACTGTGACACCCCCAAAATAGGTATACATCACCCATTCCGAGTCGCTAAATACATGGTACAGAATACAAATAAAAACTTAAACATACAACATGAGCTGTGAGTTTTAATACAAATATTGTCTTCTAGACATTATTCAAACTCAAAATAAGTCCTCAATACATTTATTATCACATTATTTCACAGAATAGTGAGGACTACTAATGCAAACATCTGGACTCACTAAGTTCCCCGACTAGTCATAGCTATATTCTCATTTCCTGAAGAAAACAATGAAAGCAAAGGGTGAGCTCAACTAGCCCAGTAAGAAATATTATGACAAAGATAATGCAGAATAAATTATCATTAGCCTTCAACATTGTTAAATTGATAAAATATAATAAACATCAAATTTAACTGCAGTGGAACAAGTAATCCATTAGAAGAGTCAAGTAGAGCATAAAATCTACTATCTTCTATGATTTAAAAGGTTTATCATCAATTTTATCGCTGAGACTCAGCTTAATAAATAATCCACATTATAGAATCACCCCTGTACTACGGCCAAGGATATTCATTAGTATCACGACCACAAATTATCTATACACTACGGGTTAAGGATATTCGTGTTTTCATCAATGGTTATGATCATGCCAACAACTGTCCATCAATGCACTACGGGCCAATGAGGACTTTTACCACATCATTTGTAACATTATGGTCATGATTATACTGAATAATCCCTGGTCATAATCATACCAAGTCCATCTATGCATTACAGCCAAAGATGACTTTCATAATAATATAAGCATGAGGATGATGACAATGATATAAGAATTCAATTAAAAGAAAGCAAAGGATGAATTTTTAAAGATTTATAATTTAATTTATCCAGAATTCAAAAATGTCCAAATTATTAACATGATACTGCTTTGTGGAGTAAAATTCAAGAATAATATTGTATCAAAAATGATTTGGGCCGAAAAGAAATCAATTTTTATCATGAATAATACCCCGAGTGAATAGTAACCGAGTGAATAGTATCCCATGAATAGTACTTCGGGAATAGTAATCCCATAAATAGTACTCCGGCATGAAAAAGTTAAGACTTATAAAGAATGCTTAGAATATTATTTCCATGAAAAGATACTAGATGAAGCGCAAATATCAAGGATATTCTACTAATTTCATGGAGTATAGAAGCCAAAACTTTATCAAAATGAGTGTAGAATTTGAAATCTGAAACAAAATAATATTACTTACATAATACATAGTATGGAAGAAAATATTATTTCATACGAATATTGAATAAAAATAACATCCCTTACCTTGAAAAGAAGAGTATTTGTGATAGCACCAAATCTGGGTCGCAAATCACCACGGATCTGGCATACTATTTCTATTACTATTGCGGAAGATATAAACATAAATTGTTTATACATCAAACATTAAACACTATTTCCCCAAGGTTGAGAACCTTCACATGATGCCTGAATCAATATCTTAACTATCATACAATATTATTATCATACATAACTGTTAAAAATCTAACTGCACACATAGTCCCAAGCTGAACTTGGCTTTGTCCTTTCCTGTATCCGACGTATTCGTCTTAATCTACAATGTTTATCATGATATAGCAAGAGTGAGCATAAATTTGCCCAACAAGTATACGTTTATTTAAGGATATATCATGATTGAAAGAATTTGAATAATAACCTGGCTATAATTCAACAATATAGTTGTGAATTAACATGAACAAATTTTCATAGCTGAACGAACATTTAACATGAACATATACTATATTTGGACCAAATGGTAATGAAGGTGATCAGCCTTTCATACCTAATGAATACATGCAGTATGCACATAGTGCGATTCAATAATTCTTAGACATGTCAATCAGAAATGATTAACCACAAGTATAACTGAATAATACAACTCGAGGTCGAGTTAAAGAAAACTTGCACAATAAATAAGTATAAGAAACTTGCACAACAATTAGAAGTTCAAGGTTAGGAACTTGCCTGTTCGGTCGATTACTGTTACGCAATTTATTTAGCTTTGTCTGAAGACCTAATATATAAATAATATGGATATACAAATTAGAATAATATCATCACAGTATAACACTATTATATATAAACATAGAATAACCTAAACACATAACACATAACCTTATCAGTCCACAAACTACCTAAGACTCAGTATCAAGTCAAACTATTTCATTCTGAGTTGAAACCAACACAATTCCGACATCCCGACGGTCTAGTCGGAGAATTATCGAGTTCAAGTTCCATTAAGCTCTGCCTAAACACTTAACAATTATCTTAGATAATTATATTATCCATCAAAATAATTTTCCAAGTCTCATAATAATTTTTTTTTACATAATAATTAGCATTTATCATGAATTTTCAATCATTACTATCATATTTATATGATTTAAATACTTTAATTTTATATATTATAAATTCTTCTTTAATATACAAGTCAAATACCAATCCAACAACCCAGATTTGCAATCCAGCAACCTGGATTCAAAATCCAGTATCTAAATGGTCAATCTAGCAAATCAAACTGCAATCCAGCAAACTGGATTCCAAATCCAGCAACTAGATTGAAATCCAGCAAGCTGGATTCCATATCCTTTTCACGAAAATACCAAATAAACTTATTATTTTTCTATCCTTTGTCCAAACACATATACATATATTTCATACACAAAAAATATTTTTCCAAAAATTTTCAACTTTCTTTAGTATTTTTCAAAAATCATTTTTAGTGTGTAGCTTAAGAAATTAGCCCTATCATGCTTAACTCCAGAAATTCCCATCTCTTGACACAATCTTGTATGGGTTAACATGAGCCTCCAGTTTAAATTTTGTGGCCATCGGAGTTACAGAACTCCGGTTATAGCCGTTTTTGTCGGAAAATCAGAAAAATTGAAATGGTCATAACTTGGTCATTTTAAGTCAGAATGAGCTCATTTTTGGACAGGAGGTACTTTATACCATATATTTTCATGTCCCAAAAGGCCGGAATTTATATCACAAATTAAGTGGACAAAACATCCCCTACAAATTTCTGGGCAGTAGCTTTTTGCAATTTTTCACTTTTTCGTGCTTCGTTAAAAATAGTCCATACGGAAATCTACAACTCATTTTTCAGTGATTCCACTTGGAGATGTTAGAAAACTTATCACATTATCCTCCCAAACTTTTTAAGAATTTTTGAATGTCGAAAAAATGATGAAACTACCCCCTACCCTTATTGTCCAAAAGCAGATGCTTTTTCCTAAAAAAAAGCAAGCTGTTTTGGAGTCTTTTACAGAAACGCTTGTATTACGAGATCCACAACTCCAATTGAGGCCCAATCAGACTCGTTGGATCCGTATCTTCTTGAACTACAATTTTTAATTATCAAACACCAAATTCTAATCTATCTAAGTCCCAGAAATTAGGCCCAAAGTGACTGGTCAGCAAGGTTTTCGTCAACGGTTGGTTCTTTTTCCAGATTTGGGGTTCTTAACAGAAATACTTATAAAACGAAATCTACAAATCGGATTTAGGTCCAATAGGTATCGTTGGATTTGTACTTTCCCGAACTACAGTTTTAATATATCAATCATCCATTTTGGTTCTGGTTTGGTCCTGGAATAATGGACAGAAGTGACTGATCAGTAGCTTGTGTTAAACAGTTAGGGTAGTTTGGGATTTAATACATAACTTGTTCATTTCTTAACATATTTAAGTGATTCCAAAGGGGTTTTTCCCTTCACTCATGTATCAAGCATGCTAATATGTTTTAAACCATTTACCACATGAACCCAAAGAATCTAACATAATATATATAGCATACAAAGAAAAGTTTTTTCTTAAACCTTTTGGTACAAAACTTGATTTTCTCACTTTGAATCTTAATTTTGATTTCAAAAATACTTTGATACACATATAAAATAAAAATACTCATCTAAATCACGAGTTTTTAAAGATCCAAAAAAAATGTTGCTTGGTTCATAAAGATCTAACAAAGAGAGCACAAAAATTGAAAATTTTCAATTTCTTACATTTTTCTTCTTGCAAACCTTCTTGATCCTTCAAAGTAGCTTATGAGTTTAAGTTGTATGAAGATCCAAGACCCCAAATGGACTCTCTATGGCGTGATTTAATACTCCCCTTTTCTCTCTATTATTTTGTTTTTCTTTTCTTAGCAACTTGGAAAGTGAGAGAGAAAATGAGAGAGAGAAGTGAAGAATTGGACTTTTGTTTAGTGTAATAATCCAAAGAATGTATCTACCCATTAGTTTGCTTGCTAGCCTTGGATTACTTGCATATGTGAATAAAAGTGTTTGGCTAATTTACCAAGTGACACATAGCTTGGAGTTGGTAGCTTATAACCAAAAATTGGGACAAACTACTAAAATAAAATTTGTCTCCCCGTTATGCCCCCTTAGGGACAGGCTATTCCCCTCTTTATCTCTCCTTATTGATTTATTTTTTATGTCAAATTAAGCTTAAACAAATGAGCAAAATACTTCTCTTCAAGTGGGCTAAGCTTGGGTCATTCTTTTAATTCTTTTAAGCTTCCAATTTAATTGTTTGGGCTAGGTAAACTAATATGACGCAAAACCTTAATTTTATTTCACCCTAATTAGTTACTTAGGGTTTCCATTCCATCAAAGTTGGAATTTAAAATGTTTTCTTTTATGCATTCAATCTCATAACCCAATGAGACATGTCTCAATTAGGTTTAAAATAATTAATAACTTGAGATAATAAAATTTATCTCTTAAGTTAGTATAATCTTACGTACTAACATTCTTTATTAGCACATAATCACATATATATCAGTATACACCAAACATACACTTATATCCTTAATCCTGAATAATTCACCACAAAAATTTTAAATCCACCAAAATCTTATACCTCATTGCGGACTATCATTTCTGATCTACCAAATTATTCAAGTCTTGTCCAAAAAATTTTGAAATCCTTAAAATTTCTTTTCTGAGCCATCAATTCCATACACTTATTTTTACATACAGGTTAATATCGAACCTTAAATCAATCAATTATGATTTTAATTTTTTTTTAATTCTCGGGTTTTCACATTCACCCCTTCTTCAAAGAATTTCGTCCCTGAAATTAACCTTACACCTTACACCATACTGCTTACACCATTCATACACCTCATTACATGCTACCCAATACACCACTCACAAGTGTAAAAATTTTCAAATATTGTTGATGAGTTATATAGACTATTGTCTGTCATTTTCATAAAGGTTTTATGGAAATTCATCCGCAAACCGCACTGGTCTTATGAACATAGTGTGTGATCAGCCCGTTCTGCCCTGTACTGGCCCAGTAATACTGGTTTGATCTGTTTCTCCTCACTGGCATAGGCACAAAAATTTCACCTCAGTCTTATTGAATTCTGCACCAAAACAATTTGGTTCGGGAATATTTTTTTTTCAATGAACAGTTTTCAAAAACATTAGTCTAGCTGAATCGAATAACGTAAACTCATATCAATAATCAATTTCAATCGATTTACGAATGTGTATAGCCAAACGCCGTTGGCAAATTAAATTTTTGAAAATATTTTTGAGAATGACGGCATGATACCGTCTTTGTATTCTTGAGTCCATTTGAGGATCTTAGTCATTGTATGACTTTGTCATAACACATCATACAATAGTGGGACAACGATTTTTGGATCGAATTCAACACTATGTATTTCTGTATTTATAACTCTATCAAATTTTTATCATCTCTGCACCAGGTTACATGGTACATAAGTGATAAATAAAAATATATTTTGATATTTCAAATCATTATCGTCTACCCGAAACAAGTAGCATAGACTATACTTTAAACCATTCAAAAATCATTACAAATATCTATCTATATATATATATATATATATTTCAAAAGCACATAATGCGTATTTAGCTTGATGTCAAAATTTTGAAGTCTAGCATAACTAGGAGTTTTGGAAAACCTATGTCTCCACTAATAATCATTTGCTTAAACAGTCTACCTATTCCTATTATCCTCAATTCTTCATTCACACAAAACTATACCCAGTTCGTCAAACCATACTTATGAGTTCAGGAACTTTCCACAATCATATGAGTTTAAGAACTTGTCCTAGTCAGACCCTTGACGTCCATTCGCTGAGGGGTTCATAAACATTTCACATAACCATGAGTCACGAACATAACATAAGTAGTTTTAAGAATTCGTACTTAACCTTATATTCTCTACCTATAACCTATCTATCTGTTATACACATGAGAAAGGAATCACCCTCTTAACATACATATAGCAAATAACGCGACACAAACATTTCAATGATTATCAGTACCAGAAACTAAGTGGTATTACACCAAGTACAATTCAACTCTCATACGAAGAATCATACAACTTAGCTGCCAACATGAGTCCTCAATTGAAATCCTCACTTAATCCTATCTCCTTCTCAATACGAATTTCATTCAACTTGTATTCATAATCCTTTCCTGAATCTGTACCAATTCATAGTACAACTGACACACAACAATCTTGCTGTAAACTTTTCAATCATTCGCTTGATCCTTCTCACTACTATAACCTTATCAAATCACAAGGTGATCTCATCGTATATATGACGATTCATTTCTATATTATGATCGTTTTGTTTTATGATCTCCTATTGTTGCCTAATTTCTTAATAGCACTTTAACACGTAAGTATACGCGTTCAATTGTAATATTCAGCAAGTAAGGATATAGTTCCCATGAGAAAATAGACTAATATTTATCAATTACTAATTCCAATGCAATTAATCTTATTTTAAACTACGAAATATTGTTTGTGATTTAAAAATTAAACTTAACAAAACTAATAACTAAAATTAGAATTTCAAAAGAATAAGGGCAGATTTAACAGGTTAAGATTACAACTTCCCTTGGTATCTCATTTAAACCAATTTACTTCCCATTTAAATCAATTAATTAATATGAATCATTATCCAAGAATGCTTTATAAAATTCACACACTTCTTCCAAAGACACATGAACAAATCCTCCTAAATCCGATCTTTAAGACGCAGAATTACAAGGAACACCCTAGTTAATTAATTCACTATATTCCTATGTGAATCAAGTTAATTAGGGTTTTATGCACAAATTCTTTCAATGGATACAAAAGACACATATGTATATTCCTATCCTACACGCTAATCATATTAACCCTAATCAGATTATATGAACAAATGTTATCATATCCAGATTTCAATCTATACTCCATCTTCCAATTTTATATAGATTATCACAGTAATTGTTGGCCAAACAATTAATCAATAAACATAAGATATGATAAATAATTCAATAAAAACCAAATTTCATTCAATGGGAAGGTTCAATTTAAACTACATACCAAGTTCTGTTGCAATCTTAATTAAAGTTTAGTTCATAATAATAACAAAGAAAAACATCATCCAAATTAATAATCCAAACATCCCAGATAATTACAAAGATAAAAAAAATAGAGAAGAGAATAAGAAACTCTGAATTTTCTCAAATACTCTCTCTTTGATCTTCAGCCCTTGCAATTCTCCTTCATGTTTTCCTTCGTTGTTCCCTCTGCAAAACCCTTAAAAAATTAAGTGATACGTCTTTTCTAAAGTCTTCTCCTATTTGTATTAGTCTCAGCCCTCTTTTCGATTCATTCTTCGCTTCAAAACCCACTTAGCAGTAGAAAAATCCTTCTTTAGCCGCACATGAGCGCCTAGGCGCTCAACCCAGGCCATTTCCAAGCGCCTAGGCTCTTGACCAGGACCACATAATTACAAAATTGCCATTCAGCTCTAATTTTAATGATTTTGACCTTTTTCTTCTCCCAAATGACCAATTTGTCCATCCAGCTCCAACCTACAAGAAATAAATACAAAAATACATAAAAAAATACTAAAAAATAATTAAAGATAGCAATAATTAAGTTTAATAATATCGGATTCATAGGTATAAAACATACTCATCACCTATCCCGATACTTTCAGTCTTTTAGACTACATCTATTCCACAACTCTTTGTTGACTTTATTAGCAGAGTTAGGGAACTCCGTATCTTTATAACTCGCCGAGATTCGTCTTTGAATCTTACTGACACACTAACTCTATGTGAGTTAGATCTTATCCTAATTACTGCGGTTATTAGTCTATGGTATCATTACCCTAGGTTTATAACCAATAACTTTGATACCAACTGTGACAGCCCCAAATTCGGGTCCCAAATCACCACGGATCTGGTATACTATTTCTATTACTATAGCAGAAGATATAAACATAAATTGTTTATACATTAAACATTACACACTATTTTCCCAAGGTTGAGAACCTTCACATGATGCCTGCCTAACTATCATACAATATTATTATCATACATAACTGTTACAAATCTAACTGCACACATTATCCCAAGCTGAACTTGGCTTTGTCCTTTCCTGTATCCGACGTATTTGTCTTAATCTGCAATGTTTATCATGATATAGCAAGAGTGAGCATAAATTTACCCATCAAGTATAAGTTTATTTAAGGATATATCATGATTGAAAGAATTTGAATAATAAGCTGGCTATAATTCAACAATATAGTTGTGAATTAGCATGAACAAATTTTCATAGCTGAACGAACATTTAACATGAACATATACACATATCTGGACCGAATGGTAATGAAGGTGATCAACCTTTCATTCCTGATTAATATATGCAGTATGCACAAAGTGCGATTCAATAATTCTTAGACATGGCAATCAGAAATGATTAACCACACGTATAACTGAATAATACAACTCGAGGTCGAGTTAAGGAAAACCTGCACAAAAATTAGAAGTTCAAGATTAGGAACTTGCCTGATTGGTCGATTACTGTTACGCAATTTATTTAGCTTTGTCTGAAGACCTAATATATAAATAATATGAATTACAAATTAGAATAATATCATCGCAGTATAATACTATTATATATAAACATAGAATAACCTAAACACATAACACATAACCTTATCAGTCCACAAACTACCTAAGACTCAGTATCAAGTCAAACTATTTCATTCTGAGTTGAAACCAACACAATTCTGACATCCCGACGGTCTAGTCGGAGAATTATCGAGTTCAAGTTCCATTAAACTCTGCCTAAACACTTAATAATTATCTTAGATAATTATATTATCCATCAAAATAATTTTCCAAATCTTATAATAAATATTTTTTTACATAATAATTATAATTTATCATGATTGTTCAATCATTACTATCATATTTATATGATTTAAATACTTTAATCTTATATATTATAAATTCTTCTTTAACAAATAAGTCAAATACCAATCCAGCAACCCAGATTTGCAATCCAGCAACCTGAATCCCAAATCAAGTATCAAAATGGCCAATCCAGCAAATCAAACTGCAATCCAAAAAATTGGATTCCAAATCCAGTAACTAGATTGCAATCCAGCAAGCCCGATTCATCAGATTTTCAATTCAGCAAACTGGATGCATAAATTATTCAATCCAACAAGCTGGATTCCATATCCTTTTCACGAAAACACAAAATCAACTTATTGTTTTTCTATCCTTTGTCCAAACACATATACATATATTTCATACACAAAAAGTATTTTTCCAAAAACTTTCAACTTCCTTTTGTATTTCTCAAAAATCATTTTTAGTGTGTAGCTTAAGAAATTAGCCCTATCATGCTTAACTCCAGAAATTACCATCTCTTGACACAATCTTTTACGATTTAACATGAGCCTCCAGTTTAAATTTCATGGCCATCGGAGTTACAGAACTCCGATTATAGCCGTTTTCGTTGGAAAATCACAAAAATTGAAATGGTCATAACTTGGTCATTTTAAGTTGGAATGAGCTCATTTTTGGACAGGAGGTACTTTATACCATATATTTTCATGTCCCAAAAGGCCAGAATTTATATCACAAATTAAGTGGCCAAAACAGCCCCTACAAATTTCTGGGCTGTAGCTTTTTGCAACTTTTCACTTTTTCGTGCTTCGTTAAAAATAGTCCATACGGAAATCTACAACTCCTTTTTCAGTGATTCCACTTGGAGATGTTAGATAACTTATCATATTATCCTCCCAAATGTTTCCAGAATTTTTGAATGTCAGAAAAATGATGAAACTACCCCTCCCCTTGATTGTCCAAAATATTCTATTTTTCCTTAAAAGACACGAAACTATTTTGGAGTCTCTTTACGAAAGCTTGCTATTACAAGATCCAAAACTCGATTGAGGCCCAATCAGACTCGTTGGATCCGTATCTTCTTGAACGACAGTTTTCAGTTATCAAATACCAAATTCTAATCTATCTATGTCCCAGAAATCAGGCCCAAAGTGACTGGTCAACAAGGTTTTTGTCAACGGTTGGTTCATTTTCTAGATTTGGGGTTCTTAATGGAAACACTTTTAAAATGAAATCTATTAATCGGATATAGGTCCAATAAGTATCGTTGGATTCATACTTTTGTGAAATACAGTTTCCATATATCAATCATCCATTTTGGTTCTGTGTTGCTCCCGGAAAAATGGACAGAAGTGACTGATCAGTAGCTTGTGTTCAACAGTTAGGGTAGTTTGGGATTTAATACATAACTTGTTTATTTCTTTACATATTTGAGTGATTCCAAAGGGGTTTTGCCCTTCACTCATGTATCTAGCATGCTAACATGTTTTAAACCATTTATCACATGAACCCAAAGAATCTAACATAAAAATATATATATAGCATACAAAGGAAAGCTTTTTCTTAAACCTTTTGGTACAAAACTTGATTTTCTCACTTTGGATCTAACTTTTTATTTCAAATATACTTTGATACACATATAAAATAATAATACTCATCTAAATCATGAGTTTTTAAAGATCCAAAACAAAAGTTGCTTGGTTCATAAAGATCTAACAAAAGAGAGCACAAAAATTGAAAATTTTCAATTTCTTACATTTTTCTTCTTGCAAACCTTCTTGATCCTTCATAGTAGCTTATGAGTTTAAGTTGTATGAAGATCCAAGACCCCAAATAGACTCTCTGTGGCTGCAGATTTCGGCAGTCCTCTTTCTCTCTCTATTATTTTGTTTTTCTTTTCTTAGCAACTTGGAAAGTGAGAGAGAAAATGAGAGAGAGAGAAGTGAAGAATTGGATTTTTGTTTAGTGTAATAATCCAAAGAATGTATCTACCCATTAGTTTGCTTGCTAGCCTTGGATTACTTGCATATGTGAATAAAAGTGTTGGGCTAATTTACCAAGTGACATATAGCTTGGAGTTGGTAGCTTATAACCAAAAATTGGGACAAGCTACTAAAATAAAATTTGTCTCCCCATTATGCCCCCTTAGGGGCTGGATATTCCCCTCTTTATCTCCCTTTATTGATTTATTTTTTATGTCAAATTAAGCTTAAACAAATGAGCAAAATACTTCTCTTCAAGTGGGCTAAGCTTGGGTCATTCTTTTAATTCTTTTAGGCTTCCAATTTAATTGTTTGGGCTAGGTAAACTAATATAATGCAAAACCTTAATTTTATTTTACCCTAATTAGTTACTTAGGGTTTCCATTCCATCAAAGTTGGAATTTAAAATATTTGCTTTTATGCATTCAATCTCATAACCCAATGAGACATGTCTCAATTAGGTTTAAAATAATTAATAACTTGAGATAATAAAATTTATCTCTTAGGTTAGTATAATCTTACATAATAACATTCTTTATTAGTACATAATCACATATATATCAGTATACACCAAACATATACATTTATATCCTTAATCTTGAATAATTCACCACAAAAATTTTAAATCCACCAAAATCTTATACCTCATTACCAGACTATCATTTACAGTCTACCAAATTATTCAAGTCTTGTCCAAAAATTTTGAAATCCTTAAATTTTTTTTACAGAACTGTCAATTCTATACACTTATTTTCTGTCTAGGTTCTAATATTGAACCTTAAATCAATCAATTATGATTTTAAAATTTTTCTAAATTCTCGGGTTGTCACAGTATTCCAATTTGGTATAAGCGGGGATATTCTTAAAGAAAACTTTCTTTGTTTTCTATGCTCAAAGCTTTCTAAAACTAAAGAAAGAAATACGCCGATATTATAGAAGAAGAATTCTCTGATTCTGGTGTGATTTTCAATTCTAACTAAGCATCCTATTTATAGGAGAATAGAAAGGATACTATTTGGAAAATTTCACAGACCAACAATAGGATTTTCGGACGAACGTATCACGGGGAAAAGAAAAATTTTCAGACGTCCCTTATTTCAACTTATTAATATAATATTCAATAAAATATAATATATTTTATTTTTCATAAAAAACAAAACTTATAATAATAATAATAATAATAATAATAATAATAATAATAATAATAATAATAATAATAATAATAATAATAATAATAATAATAATATACTAACTCCCTCATTCTCCCGGCAATCTCCCCCACCACATTATCATTACCATTACTATATATATATATATATATATATATATAACATCACCTTATTAATTCCACACCACCACCCGTGACCACATGTCACACACACACACACACACACATACATATATGTATAAAATATGAGATAACTTTGTAAAATGGGTAAATGGGGGGTCCAAATAATAAGTTAATTTATAATAAATACTTCATAAAATCCCCTCAATATTTTTAATAACATTAATCATCATTATTATAATTTGCAATATTTAACAACTAGATCGTTCCCAGGAAAGAGGGGGCTTTCCAATAAGGATTTCTCCCTATTGGCGCTCAATTAGGTGACCAAACCTCTCCTCGACAGAACTTTCTAGACATCGTCAATATTGCAAATAATAATATGAATAATTGTATAGTCTCGATTATTGATGTAATAAAAATATCGACAATAATTGAATCAAATAACGTGAGATACTATGCGTACAATTCATAGTGATAATTGAATAAAAGCGGTGACTTCTCACATAAGATTCAATAATCAATACGGTGTGCTACTTATGCAATCACGTGTACATTTACTTTACTACTAAGGGTATTTCAACAGATTGGCGATAAAACTTTTCTTTGTTATTTTTATAAAAAGATATTTTGTCATTTTCTCGATCAAACAATAATTCCATTATAGGGTCCACCAATGATTGTGCTTGAGTCAATGCGAATATTTCCTGTTAAAACGAATATTCCCTGACCAATCAAATATAATATAAAAACTTGCGTACTTTTCAAAATTTATAAATATTACCCACAACTATAACATTATATCAAATTTACTCCATAATATTCAAAAATGATATTTATAGAAAATTTATCTTTATTCATAAAAGTTGGGGTCTTACATCCTTGGTCATTAGGGTTTAACAAATTAGGAATTAGGGTTTATTAATATTAGAATTAGGGTTTAACATTTAGATTTAGGGTTTATTAGTTTAACTTTAAGTGTTTCACATCCTTAATTAGGGTTTATCATAAAAAGTACACCTAATAAAACCCTAATTAGCCATACTTAATGTTAATTATGTAAAAATCAATAACCCTAATTTAATTTCTATTTATAACCCTAATTAGGGTTAGAATTTCTATTCTAAGATCAAGGTTCTAATTAAGGTTTTCTTATTTACTTTTTAGGGTCTCTTCCCCATATCATACCTTACCAAGTCCCAATTTAATTATTGTAACATTAACATACAGTAATTTATAATTTATAATTATAATTAACATTAATAATCCTAATTTAGGTTCGAATTATTACATTCACTCCCCCTTATAAGAATTTTGTCCCAAAATTAAAAACATAATTATACAAACAAATGTGGAAATTCTTCTCACCTTATCTTTAAGCTCCCTTGTAGCTTCTTCAATATCATGATTCTTCCATATCACCTTAACCGATGATATAATCTTGTTTCTTAACACTTGTTCTTTTTGATCAACTATCTGTACTAGAACTTCCACATAAGATAAATCTTTCGCAATCTGAACAGGTTCGTAGCTTATAACATGTTTGTAATCTGATTTATATGGACGTAGTACTAACACATGAAACATATTATGGATGTGTTCTAACTCAGGGGGAAATGCTACGTCATACGCTACTTCACCTATTCTTCGTAAAATTTGAAATAGTTCGATGAATCTTGGGCTTAACTTTCCTTTCTTTCCAAAATGAATCTTGCCCTTCCACGAGGATACCTTCAACGTAATTTTTCTGTTTGTCTTGAGAAGCTTGCAATCTTTTCCGTATAAGTTGAATCTTCTCAATAGTTTGCTGAACTATCTCAGGACCTAGCATTTTTCTTTTCCCAATTTCATCCCAGCACAAGGGTGTTCTACACTTTCTATCGTACAACATTTCATATGGTGGCATCCCTATGCTGACATGATAACTATTATTGTAAGCAAACTCTACCAGAGGAAATTAATCTTCCCAACTTCCCTTAAAATCCATGATACAGGTTTGCAACATATCTTCCAATGTTTGAATGGTTTTCTCACTTTGTCCATCTGTTTGTGGGTGATATGTTGTACTTAATCTCAACTGGGTTCCCAAGTGGTTTTGAAGACTCATCAAAAAATTTGAAGTAAACCGTGGGTCTCGATATGATACTATAGATATAGGAACTCCATGTCTAGAAATGATTTCATTTATATACAACTTAGCTAATTGGTTAAGGTTATAAGAAATCTTAATAGGCAGGAAATGGGCTGATTTGGTGAGACGATCCACTATTACCCAAATGGCATTATGACCTTTTTGTGTGAGAGGAAGTCCTACTATAAAGTCCATGGTGATGTGCTCCCACTTCCACTCAGGAATCGGTAGAGGTTGTAGCAATCCACTCGGTCTTTGATGCTCGACTTTCACCCTTTGGCATGTGAGACACTTGTTTACCCATTCCGCTATCTCTCATTCATGTTCGACCACCAAAAGTGCTGACTCACGTCTTTATACATCTTAGTACTCCCCGGGTGTACGGAAAACTTAGAGTTATGAGTTGCTTCTAGTATTTCCACTTTTAGTGCTGGTACCGATGGAATCCAAATTCTATCTTCAAACCTCAGTACTCCATCCTTATCTATTCGAAACTTGATATTCTAGTCTTGAGTTATTTCTTCTTTACACTTTTGACACGCGTCATCTTTGTCTTGCATTTCTTTGATTCTGTCTATTAAAGTGGGGCCAGTTTCCATCATAAATAACTTCTGATTAGGGTCAGCTGGAACTCTTACTTCAATCTCGAGCCTTTCAAATTCTTTTATTAGTACCTCGTTGTTTGTTATGATGTTCAACTTTTCTTTATTATTTTGGCTCAATGCATCTGCAACCACGTTGGCTTTACCGGGATGATATAGAATTTCACAGTTAAAATCTTTTATTAACTCTAGCCATCTTCTCTGCCTCATATTTAACTCCTTCTGTATAAAAGTATACTTCAGACTTTTATGATCAATGTATATTTCACACTTTTCCCCATACAAATAATGTCGCTAAATTTTCAATGCAAACACCATCGCAGCCAACTCCAGATCATGAGTAGGATAACTTTTCTCATAATCCTTGAGTTGTCGCGAAGCATATGCGATCACCTTCCTATGTTGCATCAAGACACACCCTAATCCCCTATGTGAAGCATCACTATATACAATGAGACCTCCAGTATCATCTGGTAAAGATAATACTGGCGCACTGCTTAATAACTTCTTTAACTCCTGAAAACTCTCTTCACATTTGTCTGTCCACACATACTTCACCATTTTTCTAGTTAAATTGGTTAGCGGGTTGCTATTTTTGAAAAATCTTTTATAAAACGCCGGTAGTACCCTGCTAAACCAAGAAAACTTAAATATTGCCAGTTAGAGTTGTTGGTTGATCCCAATTCATAATTGATTCTATCATTGCTAGTGTAAGACCCCAAATTTTATGAAATGAAAGTATTCAATTTTCTTATAATTATTATTTTATTTAGTAAATGGTTAAATTGATAAAAGGATTAAAGTTAAGGGTGATATGTGAAAATTTTGCAAAGTAAAGCAAGTTGTTATAAAATATTCGTTTGGTCGGGGAATATTTTTTTTATCGGGGAATATTCGTACGATGAAACAATCATTGGTGGACCCCACAACAAAATTATTGTCAAAGTTAGAAAACAACAAAAATATCTTTTTATAAAAATAACGGCGAAAGTTTTACCGTTAACTGTTGAAATATGATAAGTGGATTTTATATATGCGATTAAATGTCCATTTCATGCTTATTTGTTGCTAAATTCTTGTGATCATGTTCATTTTTACTCGTTTTATGTTATTGCATGTGTAGGATGGTGGTTGTGGCATTTAACGTACATTTGGAGTTAATTGGGATGATTTAAAGTCAATTGGAGCAAAATTGGAGGATGCCATGAAGTTCAGCAAGTCAGTTAGCAGTTTACACCCCCACCGGGGAGGGCATGTTTATACTGTATACCCCCGCCGGGGCGGGGGGTCTTCTTAATCAGTTAGCAGAAAGGTAGCCCATCAAGGCGAGCATAATTGGCCTATACACCCCCGTCGGGGCGGGGGGTCTTCAATATTAGTTGACAGAAAGGGTGCCCGCCGGGGTGGGCATATTAAACACATGAACCCCCGCCGGGGCCGGGGGTGTCGATTTTGACTGTGTCCTGTTGTGATTGAAAGTCTTTGTGGGTATGGATTCTAGCTTATTGCATGGCAATGGAACTCTAGAGAGATGAAATTTTAGTTGGAGCTTGTGTGTTGGACATCTACTACTCAATAAACAACAAATTAAACAACACACAAGGGATATTACAAAGATTGATCTCAGTTTTTCTTAGTAAGTTATGGAGGAGTATTTCGAGGAGATTTTCGAGACGATTGCGATTCTAGGCTACGTGAAGGGTGATTTTCAATATTCTTCATCTTAGGCTATTATTTGTAATTGAAAGAATGATTTCTATGATTTATTCAGTGTTTATTTCGTTTATTATGAACTAATTCACTTTTAGGCTTATGATGGATCTTTAAGTGAAACGATGATTTTGTAACCTTTTATTTCCAATTTAATAATCTATTTCCAGTTTATCTATATTGATTTGAGCTTGAATTAATGAATTGCCCGATCAACAATTCTATGTGGATTTGTTTGGAATTGAGAGAGGATATTCAAATCTAGACCTAATTAATATAACATGTGTTCATGAATTTTATGAATATCAGAATCTTGATGAATGTTAAGGTAGAGATATGTTTGACATCGCATGTAATCGAATAGAGAACTTATTCTTAAACCTTCTTTAATTTTAATTCACATAGAGATATAGTGAGTTAGTTAATTAAGGTGTTTAACTTGTTTCTATCTTAATTGTGGATTTAAGTTATTACTGTATTAGTGCATCGAGAGGTGGTTAATACTACGTTCGTGTTCTTGATTAATAAACTGGGATAGTGAATTGAATTGGAATTAAGGTGTTAAAATCAGAGTGAAGCTTAGGGTGAAATCATAAGTTTAATTCTCCATTAATTGTTTGAAATTCTAAATTTTGATATTTGTGATTGTTTTGTGATAGTTCAATTATTCTTTAATTTAGAGTGTTTAATTTTAATCATTGAGTTAATTTGTTTAATAAAATTAGGATTAATAGGAAATTGGTAATTGCAAATTAAGATTATTGCTAGCTAGTCTCTATGCGAACGATACTCTACTCATCACTCTATTACTTGTTGACCACGTATACTTGCGTGTTGTGCGTATATAGATTTTACCCAACAAGTTTTTGGCGCCGTTGCCGGGGACTATTTAGTATAAATCTTAATAGTTTTATAATATCAGTTTAATTAATCCAGTTTTACTTAGACATTTTTATTTTGTGTTGTTCCTTCTATTTCAGGTGTTTGAAGCAATTTATGCAAACTCAGTCCAAAAATCCAAACTTGCTGCCTTTTGAGGAGGACATTGAGAAAAGGTTTCAGAGGTTGAGTAAGTGGATCAAGGAAACAAGGCAAGAATTTAAAACATCTGAGAAAGAAGAAGAAATGGCAGCCGAAGATCATAAAGCGTTAAGGGACTTCGCCACACCCAAGGTGACTAAACTGCAGTCAAGCATCACCAGGCTCGCAATAGCTGCCAACACATTTGAAATCAAGCTTGGAACGATTCAAATGATTCAAAATTCAGTTCAGTTTGGGGGATTGGAAAATGACGATCCGAACGAGCATCTAGTCAACTTTCTGGAGATTTGCGACACCTTTAGGTACAATGGGGTGTCAGATGATGCAGTTAGACTTCGCTTGTTCCCATTCACTTTACGGGACAAGGCGAAGATTTGGTTGAATTCTCTACCGCCCGGATCAATAACTACATGGGAGGACTTAGCTCAAAAATTCCTCGCCAAATTCTTTCCACCGGCGAAAATTGCAAAGATGAGGAACAAATAACAATGTTTGAGCAGCAACATGGGGAGTCGTTATATGAGGCATGGGAGAGATACAAAGAATTACTCAAAAAATGCCCACATTATGGATTACCTAAGTGGCTGCAAATGAACACCTTTTACAACGGACTACATGGGAATCTCAGAACGAGTATCGATGCAGCGTCAGGTGGAGCTTTCATGGCCAAGAGTTACGAGGAAGCGTATGATTTGATTGAAACCATGGCGGCTAATAACTACCAGTGGCCCACAGTGAGAATGACATAGGCAAAGGCAGCTGGGGTTTTAGAAGTGGATGGGGTGACAGCTATACAAGCACATATTTCAACACTTTCGAAGAAATTGGATTCTATGACAGGGGCACAGGCACAACAAGCACAACAAGTGGCAGTTATATATGAGTTGTGCCCGGGAGAGCACCCAACGGATCAATGCGCGATAAATCCAGCATATGTACAGTTTGTGGGCAATTATAACAGAATTCCACAGAACACATACCAGAACATATACAATCAAGGAAATAGGAATCATCCGAATTTCTCATGGAGCAATAATCAGCAACATCAAGCTGCACGATAGTCATATCCCCCCGATTTTTAGAATCACCAACAACCGGTTCAACATCATGAAAGGAAATCAGATTTTGAGGAATTGGTGTTGAAATATATAACGAGTAATGAGGCAGCTATGAAAACTCAAGCAATAGTCATTAAGAACTTGGAAAATCAGATGGGGAAAATTGCCTTAGCACTAAATAACTAGCCACAAGGGACCCTACCAAGTGATACAGAGAGAAATCCGAAGGGTAACCATGAACAGTCTCAGGCAATAACATTGCGGAGTGGAAAACATCTTGAGGATACTAATGCAGAAAATTCAGCGACTCCAGATGAAAAAGTTTATGATAGTAACGTAATTAAAGGAAGCAAAGGTGAGGATAAACAGAGTGAGGGAACAAAGTTGAACAATAAGCCAATTGTTTATCCACCACCACCGTTTCAGCAAAGGGTCCAAAAACAGAAATTAGACAAGCAATTCGCAAAGTTTTTAGAAGTGTTCAAGAAACTTCAGATCAACATACCATTTGTAGAAGCCCTAGAGCAAATGCCGAGCTACGCAAAATTTATGAAAGGGATTCTGTCAAGGAAGAAGAAATGGGAAGATTTTGAAATAGTTGCACTAACAGAGGAGTGTAGTGTAGTATTACAGCATAAATTACCGCCAAAACTCAAGGACCTGGGGAGCTTCACTATTTCATGCACGATCGGGAATATGCATTTCAGCAAGTGTTTATGTGATTTGGGGGTGAGTGTAAACCTTATGCCATTGTCAGTATACACAGAATTGGGTTTGCCCATGCCAAGACCTACAAATAATTCATTACAGTTGGCGGATAGGTCAGTCACATATCCGAGAGGCATAGTAGAGGAAATTTTAGTGAAAGTGGATAAATTTATATGCCCCGCGGACTTTATCATTTTGGATTTTGGGGAGGATAAGAACATCCCAATTATCCTAGGGAGACCATTTTTGGCCACGGGTCGGACACTCATATATGTACAAAAAGGAGAACTGACTATGAAGGTCCAAGATAAAGAAATAAAATTCAATATGTTCAAGGCCATGAAATTCCCTACGGATGAGGAAGAATGTTTTTGAATGGATTTAATTGAGAAAATCATTAGTGAAGATATGAGAAAGAGTTTGGTCAACGATCCGTTAGAAACAACTTTATTGGGGGATGAAGAGGTCGACGACCCAAAATTGGTGGATTACTTACAAATGCTAGACTCATTGCCACGAGTTTCCACATTCAGAACACCGTTTGAACCATTGCACATGGAGGAAGTAGTCGTAAAAAAACTTAAACCATCATTGGAAGAGCCACCAAAGTTGGAACTCAAGCCACTCCCTAAACACCTTAGGTATGCGTATTTAGGCAATTCAAATTCTTTACCTGTTATTATTTTAGCAGCACTTAACGAATTGCAGGAAGAAAAGTTGCTAAGGGTACTTAGGGAACACAAATTAGCTATTGGGTGGACGATTGCGGACATAAAGGGAATTAGCCCTTCATTTTGCATGCAAATGATTTTAATGGAAGATGAAGCAAAACCAACGGTGGAGCAACAACGACGACTTAACCCGATTATGAAGGAAGTTGTGAAGAAGGAAATTTTAAAGTGGTTGGATGCCGGTATCATCTACCCGATTTAAAGCGAAAAAGTGGGTTAGTCCGGTGCGATGCGTCTTAGAAAAAAAGGAGGAATGACTATGGTGCAGAATGAGGACAACGAGTTAATACCAACTAGAACAGTGACATGTTGGAGGGTTTGCATGGATTATAGAAAATTGAACAAGGCAACCCGAAAAGACCATTTCCCGCTGCCCTTTATTGATCAAATGTTGGATAGATTGGATGGACATGAGTATTACTATTTGTTGGATGGATACTCGGGCTATAACCAGATAGTCATCGCTTCGGAGGATCAAGAAAAGCCAGCATTCACATGCCCTTACGGCACATTTGCATTCAAGAGGATGTCATTCGGGTTATGCAATGCACCTGCAACTTTCCAACGGTGTATGATGGCTATTTTTTTAGATATGGTGGAGAAAAATGTTGAAGTCTTCATGGATGACTTTTCAGTCTATGGGGACAGCTTCGATATTTGCTTAAAGAATCTGTTCATGGTGTTGCAGCGATGTAAGGATACGAACCTTGTACTCAATTGGGAAAAATGCCACTTTATGGTTGAAGAGGGCATAATTTTGGGCCATAAGGTATCGACTCAAGGATTGGAGGTTGACAAAGCAAAGCTGGAAACAATAGAGAAATTCCCTCCTCCGAGCTCAGTTAAGGGTATTAGGAGTTTCTTGGGACATGCTGGGTTCTACAGGAGGTTTATAAAAGACTTCTCTAAAATTGTAAAACCTCTATGCAGACTTTTAGAGAAGGATGCTATTTTCAGTTTTGATGAAGAATGCAAGATAACTTTTGACTTATTAAAGAAAAAAAATTAACTACAACCCCCGTGATAGTCACACTGGATTGGAGCATGCCATTCGAGCTTATGTGTGATGCAAGTGATTACTGTGGTTGAAATTTGTTTTTTAATAACGACGAGATAAGGTGTTTTCACGCCATATACTATGCAAGCAAAACACTTACAGAGACTCAAATGAATTACACAACCACAGAAAAGGAATTGCTTGCAGTGGTGTATGCGTTTGACAAATTTCGGGCATACTTGATCGGGACTAAGGTGATAGTCTACACGAACTATGTGGCGATTCGGTACCTAATAGCCAAAAAGGATGCTAAGCCACGCCTTATCCGGCGGATTCTCCTACTTCAAGAGTTTGACTTAGAAATAAAGGATAGGAAGGGGACGGAGAACCAAGTAGTCGATCACATGTCTAGGTTAGAAAACCAAGGGAAAGCAAAAGATGACAAATGTTAAATTAATGAGTCATTCCCAGATGAGCAGCTATTTGGGATTTCTGCAGAGATTCCGTGGTATAGGGATTATGCAAATTTTCTTGTGAGCAACATTCTACCACCTAACCTCACAAGATAACAGAAAAGAAAATTTCTTCATGACGTGAAATGGTACATGTGGGACGAACCGTATTTGTTCAAGCAGTGCGCCGACAAAATGATTCGACGGTGCGTCCCCTACAGTGAAGTGAAGAACATTTTGCATGAGTGTCACTTATCTGCGTATAGCGGACATTATGGGAGTGAAAGGACAGCAGCGAAGGTGTTGCAATCGGGTTTTTATTGGCCTACATTATTCAAGGATGCCCACCATTTTGTCAAACAATGCGATAGGTGCCAAAGGGTGGGCAACATTTCGAAATGAAATGAGATGCCTTTACAAATGATTCTTGAAGTGGAAATCTTTGACGTATGGGGTATCGATTTCATGGGGCCATTCCCTTCGTCTTTGAACAATCAGTATATTTTACTCGCAGTGGATTACGTATCAAAGTGGGTTGAAGCTGCAGCATTACCATCAAACGATGCCAAAGTGGTCCTCAAGTTCCTACTAAAGAACATCTTCACGAGGTTTGGCACGCCAAGAGCAATTATTAGTGAAGAAGGTAGTCATACGCAATAAGTCTTTTCTGACTCTTTTGGCCAAGTATGGGGTCAACCACAAGGTAGCTCTGAGTGTATCACCCTCAAACCAAAGTGGACATCTTTGAGGTATCAAACAGAGAAGTTAAGAAGATATTAGAAAGTGGTGAATCCAAGTCGAAAAAGATTGGTCATTGAGATTGGACGATGCATTATGGGCATCTTAGAGGATTTGCATATACAAGACACCAATAGGGATGTCACCATATCAACTCTCATCATGACGGAAGGCATGTCACTTACTAGGATACGAGCTACAACATAAGGCATATTAGGCGGTGCAAAAAATCAATTTTGATCAAGCAGCTGTAGGGGAAAAGAGACTACTTCAATTGAATGAACTCGATGAATTTTGCCTTCACGCCTATGAGAATTCCAAACTATACAAAGAAAAGGTAAAAAGATGGCACGAGCAGAAAATTATGCATCGAACATTCGAGCCAGGTTAATCAGTACTATTGTTCAACTCACGGCTGCGATTGTTCCCCGGAAAGCTTAAATCGAGATGGTTGGACGATTTACTATCAAACATGTTTTCTCTCATGGCGCAGTGGAACTCTACAGTCGCAATCCGCTAGAAACATTCAAAGTCAACGGATAATGTTTAAAGCATTATTGGGGTGGAGAAGCCAACACAGACGTGATCTCCATCACATTGACCGACACAACATGAGTAGGAAGTAGTCAGGCTGAACGACTTAAAATCAAGCGCTAATTGGGAGGCAACCCAATCTTTAGTTTCTTTATCGTATTTTCCAATCATATTTGTTAAATTATAGTTTTTATTTAATTACTAGTTAGTAGCATACAATGAAAGTCTAGTTAATCTCTCCACAATACATCACGTTATAAACATACCACTAAACTCCATGTTTTATGTCAAGCAGGATGGATAAAGGACTATTAAGCGACTACATTGAAGCAAAAGTGAGTTACATTGAATCAAAAACAAAGGAGTTTGACAGTAGCATAGTCGCCGGGGCGGGCCTCAAAAGAACTACAACCCCCGCTTTGTATGGGTCCCCAAACTCGTTAACAAGACACAAGCAGCCAAGGCCGACAGCCTTCCAAGACAATACCCCGGCAAGTGTGGTCCTGGACATTAATAGACTTCTGGAAGTTACACGCAGTCTTCTCCCATTCCCAATAAAACACCACTTTCCCACTTCCCCACTACTTCATAACTCCATCTACCACCCACTACACCCACTTCTACCCCACTATTTCCAATACTCCATTACTCCTCTCCACCTCTTCACTCCACCAATGGTATCCATCCTTCCACCTCTATATATATCACTACACCTCATATCATATCCCTCACAACAATTGATATAGAGCATTCATAGAGTATACTTGAGAGCTAGAGCGGATCAAATTGAAAAGTTTGGGGGAAAGCTAAGGCAAGTCAAGCACTAGAGAGAAATCATGGCTTCACAATCATCTTCTAAACGCTAAAGGGGGGAGAATTCACGGCCATCTCAACCAACCCGCACCTTCGATCGCTGGAAATTAGCGAGTGCTACCGCCGCTGACCGGTATGACTACATGCTAACCAAAGCCCTTACGCCGGAGCGGGGGTTGGCATCGGATCCTAACGATGGGGAGATGATGCCTCAAATTTATCAAAAGGGGTGGACGAAATTCACTGAAGAGCCGAAACCCGCTGTGGTAAACATTGTCAAAGAATTCTATGCAAACGCTGAGGACAAAGAACAATTCCATGCGTTTGTGCTAGGAAGGTTGGTTCCATTCAGTGCCGATGCAATAAACACCTACTACCAACTACGGGTACCTCGCCACTGCCATTATGCTCATCTACGTAATTCTAATTTGTACTATTATGCTATAATCACGGAGATGACAAAGGTGGGAACATCTTGGATTAAGGGTCGGAAGGGAGGAACCGTGTTCCATAGCAAGGACCTTAGCAGGTATGGTAAAATCTGGTATGCATTCCTATGCGCAAAATTGCTTCTGTCCCAACATACCTCGGACATCACAAAAGAGAAGGCATTACTGTTGTACGCCATTGTGTAAGATTTCATTATCGACGTCGGGGCCATTATCTGTTGCTCCATCCGCCGGTACTTACGTGGAAATTTTTTTGGAGGCTTGCCACACCCATCACTCATTTATGGGTTGTGTCACAATGCAGGGGTTAGATGGTCTAATGATGAAACCACACAAATGCCGCTCGCGTTGCTTGATTCTAGAATGATAGCGTGGTATTCTGTATGGACGAGAGGCGAGTCGCATCTGCGTGGTCTGGGTTTTATTTTTCCGTCGGATTCGGAAGATGACGTTTATGCTATAGAGATATCAGGGGATGATGATTAAGCAATGGGAGATCAAGGGCCCGAGTAAGTACTGCAGGCCGAGGCCATATCTAATCCTCAGTTCCTTGATTTTCAAAACCAAATGAATGCGCACAACAAAGCGGCACGATGAGAAATGCAGCGATTGGCAATGAGGAAAGATCACATGTTTGATGCTATGAATGCATCTTTCGCCTCACTCAACACAACCCTTTAGAGCTTTAACCCGGCGGCCCAATTTCCATATCAGCAGCCCGGACCAATGCCGAGGTTTCCACCAAGTGATTCGGACGAAGAAGAACAACAACCACCTCCTCAGACTTAAGCGATAGCAAGGAAGTCCTCACGTACTTATTTTGACTATTCATCCAATGAGGACATTGTATTACTTAAGTTTGGGGGATTTAAATACATGTTTGCATGCATAAGTAGTACTTAGGTTTGCACTTTGTCATTTTTATTTCAGTATTACATCTTAATTTCAGTATTGCATGATAGCTTATGTGCATACATAGTAGTTTAGGTTAATGTTTGTCATTTCATAGTAATTAGTTTTGTAAATAGTGCATTTTGTTATCTATCTATGAAAAAAAATATAATTAGTTAGTTAAATAGTGTGTTTGTGTAAGTCCATCAATGTTGTAGTTCATATTATTTGTGGGCCAATGATGTGATTGATAATAAGTTAGCAAATACAGTATTGAGTATTAGAACCGTGATACAATTTCTGCTATGAATCAAATCTTGAGCTTGTTTGAAACTGGTATAATAAGGATAGCACGAATAATAACATTGTTGTTGACTGGTCAGTTCAAATTGATACATAAATAGTCTCTAAAGGATAATGCTAGAGTAAATAAGAAAATGACAAGGATAGACAGTAAAGCAAAAATTAGGCAAGAACCTAAGTTTGGGGGATGATATGTGGGGTATATAAGCTTTATCTATAAAAAAAAGAAAAAAAAAGAAAAAAAAAGAGTATATGTGACGCCCCCAAAATAGGTATACATCACCTATTCTGAGTCGCCAAATACATGTTACAGAATACAAATACAATCTTTAATATACAACAAGAGAGCTGTGAGTTTTAACACAAATACTGTCTTCAAGACAATATCCACTCTTAGAATAAGTCCTCATTACATTTATTGTCACACTATTTAACATAATAGTGAGGACTACTAATACTATCATCTGGTCCATCACTCCGTTCCCAGGCTGACTCGTCCAACTATATTCTCATTTCACAAGAGAAAAGTGAAAGAAAGGGTGAGCTCAACTAGCCCGATAGAAGAGATATTATGACTAAGATAATGCAGAATAAATTATCATTAGTCTACAACAATGTTAAACTGATAAAATACAAAAGACATCAAGTTTAACTGCAGCGGGACAAACAATCCATTAAAAGAGTCAAGTAGAGAATAAAATCTACTATCTTTTATGATTTAAAAGGTTTTTCATCACTTTTATCATTTGAGACTCGAATTTAATAAATAATCCACATCATCGAATCACTTCACACACTACTGACAAGGATATTCTTTAGTATCACGACCACAAATTATCCATGCACTACGGGCCAAGGACATTCGTGTATTCATCAATGGTCATGATCATGCCAACAACTGTCCATCAATGCACTACGGGCCAATGAGGACTTTTATCACATCATTTGTAACATTATGGTCATGATTATATCAAATAATCCCTGGTCATAATCATACCAAGTCTATCTATGCACTACAGGCCACAGATGACTTTCAAAAATATAAACATGAGGATGATGACAATGATATAAGAATTCAATAAAACAATTCACGAATTAATTTATTCAAGAACTAATAATGTCTAAATTGTCAACATGATACTTCTTTGTAGAGTAAAATTCAAGAATGCTCAAAAGAATATTTCCATGAAAAGATACAGGATGAAGCGCAAATATCAAGGATATTCCACTAATTTCATGGAGTATAGAAGTCAAAACTTTAACCAACTGAGTATAATAAGGAATGGAATAACAAAAGAAATCACCAAGCATGAGTATAATAAAGAATGGATAACAAAAGAAATCACCAAGTATCGTGTGAGACATGCATGATAAAAAGTTATTCCAACAATAATAATAAAAGCGGAACTAGGTCCCGGCGTAAAACGCATGTGCATTGGATATTCCACAAGAATAATAAAGAGCGGAATCCCGTGTGCGGCGTAAAACGCATTACTACAGGATGTTCCAACGAGAATAATAAAAGCGGAACCGGTCATGCGTAAAAGCACAGACGAGGATGTTCCAACGGAATGGTAAAGAATGAAATAATGAAGAATTTCACCATGTATGCGATTACAGCAGCATAGGCGAGTTATTCAACATAATAATAAAGAATGGAATAACAAAAGTTCTCTTCATGAATACAAAAGAAATAATACCCCTTACCTTAGAAGAAACTGGATACTGGAATAGTGAGGTAGCAGGCTTCTCTTCTTCTATAGATTTTCTCTCTACAATTTCTCTCTATAATAATTGCTCTATAGCTTTAGTGAATTGGTGAGAAATAAAGGAAGAATGAGCTTTTATAGAAAAATATAGTTTCAATAATTGCACGTTTTGGGGATCGAAAAATTATAGTACAATACCTCCAACTTTTCCTTTATTTTTAATTTAGTCATACAAGTATTATCAAACTTGCACCACCTCCCTAATAGTAAATAATGTGATTCAATAGTATATCATGTGACTCAATAGTTCTAGACATGTGAAAATACGAATTACAGTATAGTACCTCCATCTATAACTTAGTCATGCAAGTATTATCAATCTTGCACCAACTCCCCTAATAGTAACAAGAATGTGAATCAATAGCACACACATGTGAACAAATAGTTATAATCATGTGAAATAATAGCAATCAATTGCTCATTTATCCGGTTAAATACCCGATTGGTCAATATAACCTCCAGACATCAATTATTATCGAAATAAATGTCGATTTTCACTAACACAAATAATTTCAATATAATGAAACTATTTTTATCAACAATATAAATTTTGAAATTTCAAAGTTTGACTATCCCAAAAAAGTCAATTGTTGACTTTTTGACCAAAAAGTTAATCCCGAAAAATTTTGTGTTTATAGACTATTTTTAAGAATTTCATAATTCCGGACTCAAATATCACGTTCGCGTCTCCAAATTCAACTTCAAACACAACTTCAATTTTAATAACATTCATCATTAATATTATAACTCACAATATTTATCAACCAGGTCGTTCCCAAGAAAGAGGGGGCTTTGCAATAAGGATTTCTCCCTATTGGCGCACAATTAGGTGACCAAACCTCTCCTTGACAGAACTTCTAGACATTGTAAATATTGCAATTTAATAATATGAATAACTTTCTCGTCTCAATTATTGATTTAATAAAATAACATATTATGTAGATGATACTGTGACAATAATCGAATCAATAATATTAGAGATATGATGCAGCAATTAATGTAGCTATAATTGAGTATAACTTAGTGACTTCTCACGTAAACATCATTAATCAATACCGTGTGCTACTATGCAACCACGCGTATTACTGTACTTTTACTACCGAGTAGTTCAACAGTATTAACGGTAAAACTTCCACCGTTATTTTCATAAAAAATATTTTTGTCGTTTTCTCATTCCGACAATAATTCTATTGTGGGGTCCACCAATGATTGCGCCATTGTACGAATATTCCCTGCTAAAACGAATATTCCCTGACTAATCAAATATAATATAACAACTTGCATACTTTGCAGAATTTATAAATACTACCCACAACTATAACATTATAACAAATTCATTCCATAATATTAAAAAAAAATATTTCGAGAAATTTAAATCTTTATTCATAAAATCTGGGGTCTCACAATCTCCCCTCCTTATGAAATTTCGCCCTCGAAATTTATGTACGTACCTGGTATGCCGAAGAGATGAGGATACCTTGACTTCATTCATATTCCAACTCTTGAGGTATAACCTTGAATACCTTTATCGTCGAAAACATCACACGTTGCATATGTGCATGCTCGATGTCCTCCGATTGCCTCTGAATGCATACCAGACCCTATAATAGCCCTTTTAGGACTTGATACCGACCTCAAATCTCAAAAAATAAAGAATAAAAGTTATAGGTCTACTCGTTATCTTTCCAAATCATCCTAAATCACCTCAATCGGAGTTCGTATGAAAAAGTTATGCCTAATTTACTAAAGGACGTCCGGACAGATTTTGATTTAACACTTAACCAGCGCCTAAGCACCCAGATTTGGCCTTGGGCAAGCGCCTAAGCGCCCAAGAGTAGAATCTAAGCGCCGAGCCTAGCGCCTAGGCGCTCGACCCTCGGCATTTAACTCCAATTTTCCAGATTTTGCAACTTTTGGCACACATACTTCAAATCTTCATAACTTCTTCATCCGTTATCGGAATTAGTCCGTTTTCGAGGCTATGGAAAGCTTGTAACATGCTTTATATAACCCCCATAATTTCATAATTTTTCAGCTTCATTAATTATTCCAAAATTTGGCTCCAAAGTCCCCCAAGACTAAGTTTTTACTAACAACGATATGTGAAAAACGTTATGAACACGCGACATACTTGGCAGTAAAACGAGTCTATAGGCCACAGATCCTACTCGATCGAGGATTTCAAATGGGCCGATTAAATTGAGGGTTGAGATTTCCTCTCTTCATCGATTCTTGCTTCTAGAATAACGCCCTCTTGAACCTTCTTCTTCACATTCATCAGCTCCGGGTGTGTAGCTTGAGCGGCCTTTAACTTTATCGATTAGAGTCGATTCTACTCGTATATTTGATATCACCACATGGGTCCCTAGAGTCTTTAACTCTATCTTCATCATTTGTAAGTTATACGAAATGGGTTTTTGTGTTAACAATGTCACACTCAGAATCACAGATACGATCTTCTACTCAATCAACGTCACTACCACGTTCGCTCTTTCACGATGATATTGAATGGTATGGTCGTAATCTTCAACAGCTCGAGCAAACATATTTGGCGCAATATACGTTCGTTTTGGTTGAAGAAATATTTAAGGGTTTTAGAAATGGGTTTTGTACTGGGGTCAATACAAAATTCGATTTCACACTGTAGGGTTAGGCTAAGAAGTCTTCAAGAATACGTTAGAAAATTTATTAACAATAGAAATATCATTCAAAACTGTGACTTTCATCCATAACTTGGATAATACGTCACATTGATATCTATCAACTTGCCATCGTCATTCACGACGTCGCTTATAGAAAGTCTAACTTCGGTGCATTCCACATAAGGAAGTAAACAACGAAAGGATCGAGGCTCATTACTTATGGCTTGATATGACAATGATTGACTTTAGTGGTTTGGTTGCTTGAATTCGTATAACAGGTTGGTTAGGAATATGAAAGCTAACAACCTTACGAAAAACATGATGAGTAGTTAACCAATCGATTTCTAAAATCACATCAAAGGCAAGTATTTTTAAAGAGATAAGATCGACAGGTAACGTGAAAGTGTCGATTTGAATCAAACAAGATTAATAAACAGTGGAGTTAACAAAGGTTTCTGCTAATGAAGTTTCAACCAATAAGTCAAAGTCCAACTTCTCTTGAGTTAAATTTAAACGTTGAGCGCAAGCAAGAGAGATAAAAGAATGGGTAGAACCGGTATCTAATAAGGTATAAGCTTCGCAAGAATTTATAATTAACTAACCTGTGCTAACTTCGTTCGGGTTACTCGCTTTTTGAGGAGTCACGAAAAATGCTCTCCCTTGCACTACCGACTTTGACTTTTCTGGGATGGTCTTTGGTGCCTCCATCCTAGCTGAACTTGTCTTCGGTGAAGGACAAAATCGGGCTAGGTGACCTTCTCTTCCACAATTATAACATGCTTTGGATGACATCGCTGTGATTTGGTGATGTGTCCCTCCCCTCCGCATTTGAAGCATATGATAGGTGGTCGTTCTCCTTCCTTAACAACGGGTGCTAGTGCTGATGTCTTTCCATCATTATTGAATCTTCCCTTCTTGAAATGTCCATTCTTATTGTTTTGGCCATGATTACCACCAAAGTGGTCACTATTTCTGGCATATTGATTCCCTCCACCCTTATTGTCACCGCTTCGATGACTACTATCACTGGTATTATCATTTTATTGGCTGCTCTCTTTTGGTTGGGTTGACTCATTATCACACTCCAATAACTGAGCCCTATTAACAACATATGAATACAAACACAGTTTATGAGAGATAAGATATTGACGTATCTCGGGTTTCAAACCTCTTATAAACATTCGCGTCATTCTCTCCTCATTATCAACCAAATGGGTCACAAACCAGGACAACTCGGCAAACTTGTCTTTGTACTGTGACACGGTCATGTTGTTTTGCTCCAGCTTGATGAACTCTACCTCTTTCATATGACGAATACTTTCGGGAAAGTACTTATCGTTGAACAATTCTTGGAACTTCTCCCAAGTCATCTTGGTCTGGCGCGAGTTGAGTACGCTTTTCTTGATTCCCACCAAATGCCTCTGCGCACTTAACATGAAAGTGACAAAGGGAACCTTTTGCTCCTTGGAGCATCCCAAGACATCAAATATCTTGCAGATCTGCTTTATCCACGTCTCCGCCTTAAGTGGTTTTGGCTCTCCAAAAAACTCCGGTGGTCCCAGTTCCTTGAACTGCTTAGCAGTGACCAACCGTGGGTTGTCATTGTTTCCACCTATATTTTGAACATGTGTCTTTCTTACTTGATGTTGGATGAATTACATAAAGCCTCTGAACATCCCATCATTCATCATCTGATCGGTGTTGTTATTTACCTGAGGATTATTGTCTTCCTGTTGCACATTATCCTCGGTATTAATCGTTGGTTACTCAACGGTCTCATGTGCTTCATTGCTGATCTCAACATTTTCATATGCCATTTTCAAATACTGCCACAAAACAAGGGTTAATTAACATATCACATATTATCCCTATACCCTGACCGACCAATTAAATACCAAACAAACTTAGGTAGGTCATACTAGTGAAGGAATTCCCCGTCTCTCCCCTCCTAGTTCTTGTCTCACATCTTAGCCAAGGATCATATCCCTAAGCTTTGATACCAACTGTGATGCCCCCAAAATAGGTATACATAACCTATTCTGAGTCGCCAAATACATGGTACAGAATACAAATACAATCTTTAATATATCTACAAAGAAAGGCATGAGTTTTAACACAAATACTGTCTTCAAGACAATATCCACTCTCAGAATAAGTCCTCATTACATTTATTGTCACACTATTTAACAGAATAGTGAGGACTACTAATACTATCATCTGGTCCATCACTCCATTCCCCGACTCGTCCCGGCTATATTCTCATTTCACAGAGAGAGAAGGTGAAAGAAAGGGTGAGCTCAACTAGCCCGATAAGAGATATTATGACTAAGATAATGCAGAATAAATTATCATTAGTCTACAACAATGTTAAACTGATAAAATACAAAAGACATCAAGTTTAACTACAGCAGGACAAGCAATCCATTAAAATAGTCAAGTAGAGAATAAAATCTACTATCTTTTATGATTTAAAAGGTTTTTCATCACTTTTATCACTGAGACTAAGCTTAATAAATAATCCACATCATCGAATCACCCCTGCACTACGGCCAAGGATATTCTTTAGTATCACGACCACAAATTATCCATGCACTACGGGCCAAGGACATTCGTGTATTCATTAATGGTCATGATCATGCCAACAATTGTCCATCAATGCACAATGGATCAATGAGGGCTTTTATCACATCATTTGTAACATTACAGTCATGATTATACCGAATAATCCCTGGTCATAATCATACCAAGTCCATCTATGCACTACAGGCCACAGATAACTTTCAAAAATATAAATATGAGGATGATGACAATGATATAAGAATTCAATAAAACAAGTTCACGAATTAATTTATCCATGAACTAATAACGTCCAAATTGTCAACATTATACTTCTTTGTAGAGTAAAATTCAAGAATGCTCAGAAGAATATTTCCATGAAAAGATACTGGATGAAACGCAAATATCAAGGATATTCCACTAATTTCATGGAGTATAGAAGTCAAAACTTTAACCAACTGAGTATAATAAGGAATGGAATAACAAAAGAAATCACCAAGCATGCGGTAGACCGTACAGGCAGGTTATTCCAACAGAATAATAAAGACAGAACCAGGTTTGGAGTAAAAGCGCTTGAAAGACGGATAGAATAAACATAATGGAAAAGAGCGGAACCGTGTCCGGCCAAAAAAAGTTACAAATGAGGATATTCCAACGAGAATAATAAAAGGCGGAACCAGTCCCGTAAAATGCATGGCGACATGGATGTTCCAATAGAATAATAATAAAGGCGAAACCGGTCATGCATAAAGCACAGACAGGGATGTTCCAACGGAATGGTAAAGAATGAAATAACGGAAGAATTTCACCATGTATGCGGTATCAGCGCAGACAAAGTTATTCCAACATAATAATAAAGAATGAAATAATGAAGTTCTCTTCATGAATACAAAAGAAATAATACCCCCTTACCTTAGAAGAAAGCTGGATATTGGAATAGTGAGGTAAGCAGAGTTCTCTTTTCTATAGATTTTCTCTACAATTTCTCTCTATAATAATTGCTCTATAGCTTTAGTGAATTAGTGAGAAATGAAGGAAGAATGAACTTATTTATAGAAAATATAGTTTCAATAATTGCACGTTTTGAGGCTCAAAAATTACAGTACAATACCTCCAACTTTTCCTTTATTTTTAATTTAGTCATGCAAGTATTATCAAACTTGCACCACCTCCCCTAATAGTAAATAATGTGATTCAATAGTAAATCATGTGACTCAATAGTTACAGACATGTGAAAATCTGAATTACGATTATATACCTCCATACATACCTCCATCTATAACTTAGTCATGCAAGTATTATCAATCTTGCACCAACTCCCCTAATAGTAACAAGAATGTGAATCAATAGTACACACATGTGAACAAATAGTTATAATCATGTGAAATAATAGCAATCAATTGCTCATTTATCCAGTTAAATATCTGATTGGTCAATATAACCTCCAAACATCAATTATTATCGAAATAAATGTCGATTTTCACTAACACAAATAATTCCAACACAATGAAACTATTTTTATCAACAATATAAATTTTGAAATTTTAAAGTTTGACTTTTTCCGAAAAAGTCAATTATTGACTTTTTGACCAAAAAGTTAATCCCTGAAAATTTTGTGTTTATAGACTATTTTTACTAATTTCATCGTTCCGGACTCAAATATCACGTCCGCGTCTCCAAATTCAACTCCGAACATAACTTCAATTTTAATAACATTCATCATTATTATTATAACTCACAATATTTATCAATCGAGTCGTTCCCGTGGAAGAGGGGCTTTCCAATAAGGATTTCTCCTATTGGCGGCGCAATTAGGTGACCAAACCTCTCCTATGTGAACTTTTAGACATTGTAAATATTGCAATTTAATAACATGAATAACTTTGTCGTCTCAATTATTGATTTAATAAAATAACATATTATGCAGATGATATTGTGACAATAATCGAATCAATAATATGAGAGATATGATGCAGCAATTACTGTAGCAATAATTGAGTATAATCGAGTGACTTCTCACGTAAACATCAATAATCAATACCACGTGCTACTATGTAACCACGCGTATTACTGTACTTTTACTACCGAGTAGTTCAACAGTATTAATGGTAAAACTTCCGCCGTTATTTTCATAAAAAATATTTTTGTCGTTTTCTCAATCCGACAATAATTTTGTTGTGGGGTCCACCAATGATTGCGCCGTTGTACGAATATTTCATGCTAAAACGAATATTCCCCGACCAATCGAATATAATATAACAACTTGCATACTTTGCAAAATTTATAAATATTACCCACAACTATAACATTATAACAAATTCATTCCATAATATTAAAAAAAATATTTCGAGAAATTTAAATCTTTATTCATAAAATCTGGGGTCTCACAGTATATATATGTCATGACTAGTCTTGTTTCGGGGCCTTTATTACTTGAGAAAGTATGCCCGAGGGGATTGTCTTTACACCTAGCGCCCTAAGGTCTTTTATGGTCTGGGTGTCGTTGGTCGAAAGCTCGCTAAGGGGTAGCACTATCAGCCTAATGGGATGAGACATTGCAGAGTCATGTATGTATATAAAAAGAAAAAAAATGATTAAAACGGGAAAAGAGCAAAAAGCCCCCGTACAATCTAAAAAAAATAAAATAAAATTATAAATATATAAATAAAGTATAAGTACCATGCTTGTGTGAGAACCCGGGTAAGGGTTTGGTTTTAAGAAATTCTGAGGACAGAATTTTTATAAGGAGGGAAGAATATAACAACCCGGAATTTTGGATTATCCAGAATTTAGGTTTAAAGAATTAGTTATTAATAAAATGAATTTTTATTGATACTATTCTGTGTTATGTGTATATTAATCGTTCTATAACCTAGGATGATTATAAGTCGGGAGGATTTAAAGCACGAGCTAGATCGAAGCGAGTAAGAATTTTCAAGACGAAAATAAAATTTTTTTGAAAACAAAATATTTTTGGGGAAAAAGACAAAATAGGCACTATTCACCTGACGAAACCTAAGGGTTAGGATTTGAATAAACTAAGCCTTTTCGAGAGTTCGGTATGTCGAAATGACATTCTGTCGAAAGATTTGACGATAATATATCGTGAAAAGTTAAGTAAGCGGATAAAAGTTTTTCTCAAAAAACGTGCAGAAATCGGATAAAATAAAAATGACAAAAAAGTACTGTTATGTACTTTTCATTCGTTTAGCTACGTTAGGGGGAAACGTAAAGGAAAACGCTTATCGTGGAAATGTGTTTTTCAGTTTTTCGGAAATTCGAAGATTACGTAAAAGTTAATCGGTAAAGGAAAGGCAAAATATCCAAAAATATTTGGATTCCGAGAATCTCAGTTTTTAATACTATTAGACGAAACCCGAAAGATGGAACCACAAAGCTTCAAAGGGAAGCTACGTGAATAGTAAGGATAAGTTACTTAATGGTTAAATAGACTTAATGGTTAAGTAGACTTAATGACTAAGTAGACTTAATGGCTAAGAAGACTTAATGGCTAAGTAAGTGTGGAGGCCAAGTAAACTTGGTCCTTAAGCTTTGAATAGTAAAGAGGTTAAGGGGGCAAAATGACTAAAATATCCCTAGCCTTGAAAATCTATAAATATGAAGCTAACTTCATTGTTATGGGATTTTGAAAAATCCTACAACTTTGAGAGAGTTCGGATGGGGGAAGAGAGGAAAAGGAAGAGGAAAAGCTAGCTTGAATGCACGCTTTGTCCGACAGAAGGAGATTAAAGAAGAACGACAATCCGAACCCTAGTTTCTTCTAATTTTCTTTAAGTTTAATATGTTCAAAAATATAACTTAATGAAGATAAGAAGTAGATGAAGTTAAGAATGAATTCATATGGTTGAAATCATGAGAAAACGAAGAAATAAGAATTAGGAATTTAGTTTATAAATTTCTTTAGGAAGTATAAGATTCGTAAGGATTTTGAGCGATCCGAATGAATCTTATGAATGAGTAGGTCAAATAAATAAGGAATGATGTTCTATAACATCAAATTCTAAGAAAAAGTAAAATCGTAATCCAAAATATCTATTAAAAATAAAGAACGAACGAAGAACGCGAAGAACATGAAGAACGTTGTTGATGGACAAATTTAAAACCATCGTAGGATAATTGTTGTTGATGGACAAGTTTAAAACCATCGCGTATAAGTTAGTTGCTTATTGCTTGGTTAGGAACATTAGAAACGTTCATGAAGAACAGATTAAAATTGAGCTATAACGAAGTTATGGTAAAATTTTCATAAAAGATAAATGAGAATTAGAAAAAATGAGAATTAGAAAGTTAGAAAATGAACTCGAATGTGTAGGGTTTCATAAGAAAGTAAGAGAACGTATAAAACGTGAGTCATAGACTCAAGAATGAACAAATTCCGAGTTCGGATGACCTAATTACGGACGAACGAACGAAGAACGTTAATAACGTAAAATGAATGAAGAGCAAAGATTAAGCCAATTGAATGGCATGTTAATGGATTCAGAATGAAGTTCTATCTATGGGTAATCAAAGTACGTAAGATGACGAAGATAATGGATTTAGAACGTCCTCGTTCTGAGTCATAACGAATAAGATATGAGATTTCGAAATCAGCGTCTCAAGCTTGTAAAAGACTTAGAAAATTTTTCTAGGTTTCATGCTCGGTGCCGCAGCGCCAGTCGTACCTTGGGGGCCGGCACCACATTGCAAGCTCGAGCCATCAGCTACTACTAATTGGCGCCGCAATGCGAAGGAAAGGGAAGGGACGCGGCCGTTAGCGCAGCCGCAGCAGGAAGGCAATGCCCGAAATGAGATTTTACCGCTTTCGATTCTTTCGGGGATATGCAAGAAAGAAATATGAACTTGTAGTTCAACTAATGTAACACTTAATCAAGTGTATTAAACCTTTAATGAAGGTGGAATGAAAAGATTTAACGTGATTAAAAGACAACGAATGTGAATGCGGGTTACAGAACCGATATCCGGGGACCGTAGTCGCGATAAACGAACGTGAGGGATTGCTATGGTTGTGATTCCTTAGACGTTGCATGACGAAGGTAATGTATAACATTTCGATGATATGACATGGTAATGAGAGAAGAATGTGAAGCGTTTAGACACTGTGAATGCAACGTTGTTGCGATGAGTGAACGATCTTAGCGTATAATGAACCGTATGGTTTTGACATTAAGAAGGAATATTGAACATGGGGTTCAGGTGATGAGCAATGAATGAAAGTGATTAAAACCTTAAGTAAAGGTTGAATGGGAGATTAAAGGATGAACAACGTAAACATTGAATGCGTAAATGATTCTCATGAATTGTATTCACGTCGAGCGAACGTTCTAAGTGTACAGTTAGACGTTGACCAAGGTAGTAAGTAAGATATGAATTATCAAGAAAGCCATAGCAAATGGTAAGAAGATTAATGAAATCCAATTATGAGTCGGATGAGAATGCTAGAATGAAATGTAAGCGTTGAACACTTTAACCGACGTGAAGGTTGAGTGTACACATACATTAAACGGGTAGAACCTACACCCCGTGTATAGTTTGACCGTAGAATAACGAAGACCAATGATTAAAGCTGTGAATGATGAATAAGATTATTTAAAGATAAGTACGTATAACGTAAATAAGCCGAGTTAATGTTTATAACTTGGAAGACGTTCTGAGTCAAATGAACCGGACGTTGTAAGATAAGAATAAGGTAATGTAAAATAGTTAATGCTATTAATGCATAGAATGAATATGGAATGATCATTCTGAGTATACAAAAGACTGTATGACTTAGACGATGATGAATAAATCTTGAGGAATGACATTTAGTTGCCAGAAAGCCATAAGGAATAAGAATTTGACTTAACGAACATTATAGTTTAATAGTTCAGATAAGTTAAGATAATTTAGGTTGTAGTACAATCGTAACCTTTGATGGTTGACATATAGGAGCTGGGCTAAACAATTCCTTCAGAGAGCGAAGGTATATACAAAACTGGCAACCGATCTAACTCACTGTTGTGGGCAGTGTAGATGAGACGTGAACTTGTTTGTTGGTTGTTTGTGGGAAACCACTCAGAGTACCATATGGACTACTAGCAGAGACACGATATGTGCTGAGTCCTAGGAAAGTTATAAGAAGAAAATAAGAATGTAAATCATCAAAGATGATGAACGTATTGAGTAAGACATCTTCGTATGTCATGAAGCCGTTAACCGGTAAATGAAGTTGGTCGCGTAAACTTAGTTTGTAAGAACGTGAACCTTAAGAAGTAAAGTTAAGTAAACCAATGCGTAAAGTCAAGTATATGACTAATTGGTGTACGTGTTATTTCTTTATGTGCTATATAGGAATTGGAATAAGCATTTCAGCGTAAACTATAAGTTGTAGTTGTACGTAAGGCAAGTTTCCTAACTTCATTCATATTTTAATGAATGCTAGTTTCTAAACTTCTCAAATGTTGAACTTGAGAAGTTCTGTCTATGTGCGAATGTGTGATATTTGTACAAGGTGGTAGAACGTATGAGGCCTTGTGCCACAATTTGAACACTTCAGTGTTTCTATGATATGAACTGTTATGTGATTGAACTGTTTAATATAAGTATGTTCTATTTATACATGAACTGTTATTGATAAGTCTGTGCTATTGATTCTAGCCAGATAGAATGTGCATGAAAGAGAGTAGAGAATGAAAGTATTTCAACGTAAATGTAACTGATGTGTTAAGATGATAGGAATCAAAACTATTCCTATTATTCAAGCTGCTTCATAACCTTTGTTCGGTTATTGAAGTCTTTAAAGAATGTTTGAATTCTTAAAGTTGTTTGTTCAACTATTATGACTTGCTAAGCAATTGAATGATCCCACTTGCTTTAAATAAAAACATTTTCAGCGAATGATGTTAAAAGAACTTAAGGATCTTGTAAAGATCAAGTTGATCGGTATCCAGAACAAGTGACATTCATTATATGAATGTGCGTGAAGATCAAGTGAAGACTTGTAATATAGAATGATAGAATTAAACTATAGCATAGTTTAATAAATGATTATTTATCCTTAGTGGCGGATAAAAGTCACTCGTGCAAGATGTAAAGAATAATGTATTTATCATTATTTGTAATGAAAGAGGTTATAAGGTTTTAAAACCTGGGATTTGAGAATATATGTCGTTATATTTAGCTATATAATGATGTATGTTTGGAAGAAGATGGGATCGTGACGTACGAAATTCGGATGTGAAAATAGACCGAATTTCGGGGTCTTACAGCTTGAACCCTCAAGATTAGTGATTGTTTATTTTAGTTGAAGATGTCTATGTTTGAAATTTTTAAGTTTACGCTATATGATTCCTTCTAAGAGATTGATTATGTATTAAATTTGAATCCGTATCAGTTATCATGGATGTTGATCACACACGCACACTATACCAGTGATGATGGCTTGAGATTTGAGGATTAAAATGGAATTGTAGATTGGTTTTTGGTGGTTGATATTGTATAATTGCTTGTTTTCACAAAGGCCGTTAAGAGAATCTTGATTCTGCGATATTATTGGATTCGAAAGCATATAAGATAGGTCATATTCATTTCATCTCATTGCATTGCATGTAGTTATTTTGTGCTCGAGGACTAGCACGATTTAAGTTTAGGGGATTTTGATAAGTGGATTTTATATACGCGATTCAATGTCCATTTCATGCTTATTTGTTGCTAAATTCTTGTGATCATGTTCATTTTTACTCGTTTTATGTTATTGCATGAGTAGGGTGGTGGTTGTGGCATTTAACATACATTTGGAGTTAATTTGGATGATTTGAAGTCAATTGGAGCAAAATTGGAGGATGCCATGAAGTTCAACAAGTTAGTTAGCAGTTTACACCCCCAATCGGAAGTAGGCATGTTTATATTTGTATACCCACGTAAATGAAGGTCTTCTTAAATCGATTAGCGAAGGTAGCCTGGGGGGTGGGCGTAATTGGCCTATACACCCCCGCCGGGGTGGGGGGTCTTCAATATTAGTTGACAGAAAGGGTGCCCGTCGGGGTGGGCATATTTAACACATGAACCCCCACCAGGGGGGGGGGGGTGTCAATTTTGGATGTGTCCTGTTGTGATTGAAAGTCTTCGTGGGCATGGATTCTAGCTTATTGCATGGCAATGGAACTCTAGAGAGATGGAATTTCGGTTGGAGCTTGTGTGTTGGACATCTACTACTCAATAAACAACAAATTAAACAACACACAAGGGATATTACGAAGATTGATCTCAGTTTTTCTGAGTAAGCTGTGAAGGAGTATTTCGAGGAGATTTTTTAGACGATTGTGATTCTAGGCTACATGAAGGGTGTTTTTCAATATTCTTCATCTTAGGCTATTATTTGTAATTGAAAGAATGAGTTCTATGATTTATTCAGTGTTTATTTCATTTATTATGAACTAATTCACTTTTTAGGCTTATGATGGATCTTTAAGTGAAATGATGATTTGTAACCTTTGATTTCCAATTTAGTAATCTATTTCCAGTTTATCTATATTGATTTGAGCTTGAATTAATGAATTGCCTGATCAACAATTCTTTGTGGATTTGTTTGGAATTGAGAGAGGATATTCAAATCTAGACCTAATTAATATAGCATATGTTCATGAATTTTGTGAATAGCAGAATCTTGATGAATGTTATGGTAGAGATATGCTTGACATCGCATGTAATCGAATAGAGAACTTATTCTTAAACCTTCTTTAATTTTAATTCACATAGAGATATAGTGAGTTAGTTAATTAAGGTGTTTAACTTGTTTCTATCTTAATTGTGGATTTAAGTTAATACGGTATTAGTGCATCGAGAGGTGGTTAATAATACGTTCGTGTTCTTAATTAATAAACTGGGATAGTGAATTGAATTGGAATTAAGGTGTTAAAATCAGAGTGAAGCTTAGGGTGAAATCATAAGTTTAATTCTCCATTAATTGTTTAAAATTCCAGATTTTGATATTTGTGATTGTTTTGTGATAGTTCAATTATGCTTTAATTTAGAGTGTTTAATTTTAATCATTGAGTTGATTTGCTTAATAAAATTAGGATTAATAGGAAATTGGTAATTGTAAGTTAAGATTATTGCTAGCTAGTCTCTGTGGGAATGATACTCTACTCATCACTCTATTACTTGTTGACCACGTATACTTGCGTGTTGTGTGTATATAGATTTTACCCAACAAAATAACTGGTGATAAAAGTACAGTAATACACGTGGTTGCATAGTAACACATGGTATTGATTATTAATGCTTACGTAAGAAGTCACTCAGTTATACTCAATTATTGCTACAGTAATTGCTGCATAGTATTTCATGTTATTAATTCAATTATTGTCACAGTATCATCTGAACAATATTTTATATTATTAAATCAATAATTGAGACGATAAAGTTATTCATATTATTATTTGTATTATTGACGATGTCTAAAAAGTTATGTCAAGGAAAGGGGTTTGGTCAGCTAATTGCGTGCCAATAAGGAGAAGTCTTTATCGGAAAGTCCCCTCTTTCCTGGGAATGATCTGGTTGTCAATATTGTGAGTTATAATATTAATGATGAATAATTGTTGAAAGATTAAAAAAATGTGTTGATCGAAGATAATATGATTTGTAGTAAATATTTATTCAATCTTTGATATAAATAAGATGTCTGTAATTAGACGTTTGTTATAAATTTGGTTTATTCTTTGGGGCCCATATGTCCTCATCTAAGAGTCAGTTTCACCAATAGTACTTGCCTTTACCAGACGTCAAACCACTTGCCGTTTCTATTACAGGTGTAACGCCCGAGAAAAATCAGATTTTTATGACAATTAAATTTTTATTTGATTATGAGAATTAAATGAATTTAATTGATTTCTTTGTGAGTAAGCTATGTGAAGGTCGTTCTATGACCAAGAATGTGCTAACGTGGTTAGTATTTTGGATACGTGCTAGAAATATTTGTTTGGAATTTCCAGGACGAAAATAAATGTTTGCCGAGAAATTTCCGTAAAAATACTATTCATCCGTTTCTGTTCGGGAAATTATTTTGAAATTCTGAGAAACGCGTAATGATAGAATATTGAGATTAGATGGAATATCTGATAATATTTCATTTATGGCAAACACATTTTTCGTCTGCGGACTTAAAACCTAAGGGTTGAGTATATTGATTTCCGAGAAGGAAATAATATGCGTAGAAAGGATGGCGTTAGGTTTAATGCGAGTGTTATACATTGGGTGATACTATTTAGTATCTATGTATAATACGATGAGCAAATACGAAGTACGATACGATTATTGTACGTGTAGTATACGGAAAGAATACGTGAATTGTATGTGTAAAATACGATTCGTATTATAGAATTAGGCTAGGACTTAATGTTAATCCAATTGAGTTGGATTTTATTTGGTCCAATTGATTTAATGAGCAAGCCCAAGGGGTTAAATTGATTAAGCCCAAGTCAAGGCCCAATGTTTAATTAGTTAAGCCCAATTTATTTAAACCGAACCGTGGATCGAACCGGTGGATCACTGAATGGGTAGAACCCATTGGGCAACCCATGGGATGACCCATGACTAGTGGTGGGCCGGCCACCTTGGTGTGGACTCCAAGCATAAGGCTTGGTCACCAAGTATTTTACTTGGTGACCAAGAGTGAATAGTAAGGAGGTTAGTGTGTGTAATGTCTAAGTTACCCTCCATTCTCATTTCCTATAAATAAGAAGGCAAGGTTGGTTATTTGAGGGTTTAACAAATTTCAACCTAGATTATTTGAGAGAGAAAGAGAGCTAGACTTATAAAACATACACTTTGGAAGCTTGATCTTTTAGTTTTCCAAGAAAGTTTCACCAGGATTCTTAAGGTATAATCCTTACCTTTCCTTTTCATCTCTTTTTGATTTTTCTTTTATCTTGGAGAATCATAGATGGGTGGTATATGTCTTGTATGAGGGAGTAGAGATGGCTTATCATAGAATCAATCTCTATAAGTCATGAGATTATAAGAAACATAAGGTTTAATATAGTTTTGAACCATGAAACTATTGATAGTTGAGATTTATTGTTAATAAACGATTAAGCTCCATCAATAAGTTAAAATATGCATCTTGTTTGGTTAGGATGTAGATATGAAATCCATGTGATTTGGCTTAAAGAACCCTAGTAACGAAGTTATGGCGAATTTTACGAAAATAGACGATAAACATCGAAAACGTTGAATTCTGGATTAGAGGTCAAAAGTTGCCGTGAGACTTGAAAATGTTGGTTTTCAATGTCAACACGTGAGATAGGGTGATTAAGAGTTGTGTGTTCGAGAATCATCGAATTCTGACTTAAAACGAAGAAAACAAGCATTGAACGCTCATTAACGTTTCTGAACGTTTAGAAAATGAACTCAATAGTGAATTTTGAGTTATCAGATTCGAAAGTGTCCAATTCTTATATGAACGCATAGATTACATTATTTTTGATGTGTAGGCTTTTGAACAGACCAAATTGGGCTTATAACGAAGAAGTTACGGCCCCGGGAATTTTGCAAACTTTTTGAAAGTTCTTTGAGAATCTGCATCGAGAAGTGCAGCGCCATGCAAGACTAGACGTAGTATAAAAAGTCAGCCTGATGCGGTCTGACAAGAGAGTTGAAGATCGCTAAATGGCGTCAGAAGACCATCATTCATTCAGGCCATTGCACGAGACTTGAGCCTCACTTTACATAGCTAACTAAGGTAGCCGCAGGTCTAGTGCTTAGTATGAAAGTATGCGCAATATGAAAGTGCAAAGGCTTGGATTTTGATTTAGATTTTCAACTGTAATTGTTCGGAGACTTATAGGGATAATGTTTGTACACTTAATAAGTGTATCCAAGCTATTCCTATATTACCTATACTAAGGTATATGGTATGAAACTTAGGAATGGAATTCATGTTAACGAGTTAAGAACGTTGAACACAGTTGGTACTTTATCAACGAAGTTCGAGTCCGGTTAATAAATGTCAGTTGATTAATAAACCGGGACGAAGTGTAATAAGTCTTGTCGACTTTAATAAAGATATTAAGTTAACAAAGACGTAGAAGAGAAAGAAGCTTGTAGGAACAATGTGAATAGTTGTTTGATAGCTAATTGCAGTGTGCTATGTGAATGTATCATGTAGATTCTGTAAATGCTATGGTCAGTCGAGTAAATTATTTAAAGACGCTGAAAGACAAGTTTTCGTAACACTTGTCTAACTTTAATGTTAGCCAAGTTTTATGTAATTCATGAACTGAATTGCAAGACTTGTTTTAAAGAAAGGGTCTGTGACGCCCCCAAATCCAGGTTCTCTAACCTCAGATTCAGTGCTCACGATCCTATCATCATCATAAGCATTCTATAACTATTTCGAAATAATAAACATACATTGTTCATTATACAAAAGTCTCAAAACATGGTCCCAAGGTCTCTCTAACCTTAACTTTAAATACACCATTTATAATACAAATAGTTTACCCAAGAAATTCCATTAGATAATAACTAATTTAACATTCATTCTAAAATTACTCCCCGGATCTTGCCCTTGCCCTTGTCCTTCGCATTAGATCCTTTGAGCTTAAGCGAAAATAGAGGTCATGATATAGCAAGAGTAAGCAACTAATTTGCTTCACAAGTTTATAAAGACAAAGGATATATATCATGACTTAGAAAGAAATATTGCCTTCAATGTTCAACAATAATATAAGATTGTGAAGGAACATGAATTAATAATCAACAATTGAATATTCAATAATTGAATAACATGAACTAAGTGGTTTTGAATAACCATGAACATTTGCCAAGGTGCTCAGTGATTTAAACTGGACCTTTTAATAAGTTTTGGTATTCAAGGGGATCCCTTTCATACCCCCGTGATTTATGCATAAACACTTAATAATCCGACATTGATATCATGCCTTAATCAAATTTGTTCATTTCTCACCAAGAGTTCTTACCATATCAATTAATAAAACAGTTATTTAAAATCCATTTGATTTAACAAATTTAGTCATGCTTGATCTAGTTGATACAATTAGCATAGATCTATCCCATAAACAGTTCATAAATGAAGAACTTTAATTTAATTCACGAGTTCAATGGCAAGAGAATCTGAATTCAATTGCACAAAGTGCTAATTTCAATAATCAATAAAGACGTGAATAATCATCAATAATTATTCACTAATATGCTTTTGAAAATAATAACTCAAGTTGAGTTAGGAAACTTGCCTCGATCGTGGAGTTACACTACTGAAATAAATTTCTATCCACTATGTAGTTAAATTATCTTCCTTTGAGAGACCTATAATTAGTCTTTCAATTAGTCAATGCATAACATCGATTATGTAATCACATAGATATCATACATTACAATAAGTTCTTATAAACATTATCATGCCTAGATAGTGTTATTATTAATTAACGACTACCTTTAATTCACATAATATTATTAACTTAGATAATATTAATTCACCTTCTAGTATTATTGGTTCACTAATAATACTTTAAATCATTTACCAACATTTTATTCACTTACTAATATTATTAATTATTTAATAATATTTTATCCCTTACTAATATTATTAATCATTTAATAATATTTTATTCACTTACTAATATTATTAATCATTTAATAATATTTTATTCACTTACTAATATTATTAATCATTTAATAATATTTTATTTAATCTCGAATATTATTATTTAATAATAATACTCTAATCTAATATTTTTATTTACATAACAACATCATATTATAATATTATTAGTATTATAATAATTTTCCAATGATTTATTAAATTAATAAATAATTTATTCTAATTGTTCATCCTTTAATAACCTCTTATTTAATATCCATAAAAGGTCATAAATAATATTTATTATTACAAATTACCAAAATGCCCTAAGATAGTCATGATATAATATATTACGAGCATTCAAGCATAAAAATCATATTTTTCTCATTAAAGACATCATTTAACTATTTATTTTCTTTTATTCACAACCTAATCATTTTTAGGAAAAATAGAAAACTGATTCCAAAAATTCTCAGCTTCTGGATTTTAACAGAATATGAACCAACAATGATCCTCTAATTTTTCTAGAATTTTAGAAAATGATTTACTATTTTTAAAGTACTCAAAACACTCAGATCTTGCTCTATTTTTAAAAAATTGAGTTTTGCTCAGAAAAATCTGAAATTTTCAGGGTATGCTCTCTTAACATATATGAAGCTACTGTAAACGTTTTGGAATTTTCCAGGGTATACACAGTGATATATTCGTAGGATAATATTTATGGAGTCCTTTACGGAAGTAGTCATTACGCACAATATATAACTCAAACGCGTGTCCGTTTCTTTTCCTACGCCGTAGATAACTTCATAAGGTACCTCTGTAATATTTTTCCAGATTTTTACAAGACAAGGAACTGACCGAAACAGCCTCATGAAAAACAAGTCAGTAGCTGATTTAGAGTTTCAAAGCTTTAGCATATAAAGTGGACTGTTTTTGTAAAAAAAATCTCAAAGGTTTCAAAACATGCTAGATTTGTGATCTACCACTTGGGTTTACTAGATAACTCATGTATCTAGCACCCCCCTTCGACGGATCATAATTCCAAGTTGTAGAACTTGAGTTACACAAGATTTAGTGGAAGAAAAACAAGAGTTTTCACCCTTGGAGAACATATGCTCATTTTCTTCCTCTAAGTCTTTGATCTAACACTCAAGATACTTAGTTCCATGCATGATGGTATGTATAACTAGTGTATCTTGAGTAGTTGTACATAACCCCATCAAAACTCAAGCTATCAAAACAAGGTAAGAGAAGAAGATGAAGGTACATTATACCTTGACTTAGTGGCTACCTTCCTTGATTTTCCAAAGTAACTAATAAACTTAGGGGGCATAAACTACTAGAACTCCTATAATTCTTCTTCCTATGGCTGAAATTATCTCTTTCTTTTCTCTCTTTGAAGTTGGCTAGCTTGGGAGCAAGAGATAGAAGAAGAAGATGAAGAAGATGGAGAGAAAATGAAATGTTGGAATACGAATGAAGTGTTGGAAGAATGAGATGTGCATTCAAAATGTAATGGGCAATTCATTATTAATTCTCCCACAATCATTTTGTTGCCCATTAGGTAAAACACTTTGTTTATTACTTACCTTAGGTTAAACATGATTAAATGTGCATAATGGAGTGGCAACCAATGGGAGCCTTACAACATTGTCCTTATGTTTATTCATGTCTACTAATGGACAAGCTAGATTAATTATTCCACTTAGGATCCTCATAATATCCACCATTTAGCTTTTATTTTAAATGCCCAATTTTGATTACTCAAATGTCTAGAATACCCCCAATCAAGTGGGCTAAGTATTGGATTACAATTTATTTTCCTTGGGCTTTTCTTTTAATTGATTTGGGCTAGATAAAAACATAGTCCAACAATTTTAATAATGTTACCCAATTTGATAATTTAGGGCTTTCATCTCCAATCATATGAAGTTTAATTACTTATACATATGATTTTATCTCATAACCTAATTAGATTTACAAGAATTAGGTTTAAAATTATTAGTCACTTGAAATACTAAGTTTACCCACTTAAGTTAGTATACGTATCAAATACTAACTTTTTCGTGTTACCATAACCCTTAGGTTATTTAATATCCTTACCTAATGTATAATTAGGTCACAAGGCTTTCATTTTTAATGAAATCCATAAATGTATGTATCCATATATAATACAAAGTTTAAAAAAAAAATGTACATACATACATGGTGACTTAAGATTCACGGTTATTACATCCTCCCCCCCTTATAAGAATTCCGTCCCCGGAATTACATATAAGGTTACTCAAAAAGGTGTGGGTAATTTTCTCTTATCCTTTCTTCAAGTTCCCACGTAGCTTCTTCAGCATTGTGGTTCCTCCAAAGAACTTTTACAGAATGTATAACCTTATTTCTCAATTTCTGTTCCTTTCTATCTAAAACTTCGAATGGAATTTCCTCGTACGATAAATCTTTTTCGACCTGAATTGGCTCGTACGATATCACATGCTTGTAATCAGGCTTATATGGTCGTAGCACTGACACATGAAACACATTATGAATATGTTCCGATTAGGGAGGTAGAGCTACCGTGACGCCACTTCGCCTATCTTCTTCAAGATCTCAAAAGGTTCAATAAATCTCGGACTCAATTTTATCTTTCTTTCCAAACCTTATCTTTCCTTTCCAAGGAGATACTTTCAAAAATGCATGGCTTCCCACCTCAAAATCTCGCTTCTGGCGATGTAAGTCTGCATACTTCTTCTGGCGATCTTGAGCTGCTACCAGTCGGGCTCTAATCACCTTAATGGTCTCTACGGTCTGCTGCACCAGTTCTGGTCCCAACAGTTGACGTTCACCCACTTCATCCCAAAGATACTGGGCGTTCTACATTTCCTCCCATATACGATTGCTTACGACGACGGCATTCCAATGTTTGGCGTGGTAGCTATTGTTGTATGCGAACTCTACCAATGGAAGATGATCCTCCCAACTACCCTTGAAGTCCATCACACAAGCTCTGAGCATGTCTTCAAGTGTTTGAATCGTTCTCTCACTTTGCCCATCGATTATCATGGATGATACGCGGTGCTCATCCGTAGTCTGCGTCCCCATTCTTTTTGAAGACTCTTCCGTAAGTTTGACGTGAAATGCGGATCCCTATCCGAGCACAATAGATCTTGGTATGCCATGTCTCGATATAATTTCTTTGATGTATAGTTTGGCTAATTTGGTCCAGACTATACCGATCTTGATCGGCAAAAAAGTGAGCCGACTTTCGTAAGACGATCTACGATCACCCATATGGCATCGTGTCCCTTTTGCGTTCTTTGGAAGTCCCACCACAAAATCCATCGTGATGTGCTCCCATTTCCACTGGAATCTCTAAAGGTCGTAATAGTCCACTCATGCCGTTGATGTTACGCCTTGACTCTCGACAAGTTAGACATCTCTTGACACATTCTCGCAACATCTCTCTTCATATTTGGCCACCAAAAGTGTTGGACGTAAGTCTTGATACATTTTGTGCTTCTCGGTGTATCGAGTACCTGCGCATTATGTGCTTCTTGCGAGAATCTCTTCTCTTAGTTACGGTATTAACGGTACCCAAATTCGCCCTTCAAATCTTAGCAATCCGGTGCCATCAATCTTGTATTTCAATTCATCCCCTTCGATTAACCGCTTCTTGATCTTGTCCGCAATCTTCTTCCTTCTCTTGAGCCTCTTTAACCTTATCTAATAAAGTAGGGCTCGGCCGCCACGAAAGAATAATTTCTCATTGACCTCCGTCGGCACTTAACCTCTAAGTCAAGTCGTTTCAAATCCTTCACCAATTCCTCTTGAATGGTTAACTTCAATAACTTCTCTCCGCCTTTTACGCCAGGCATCACCACTACATTTTCTTTGCTCGGATGGTACGTAATCTCACAATCATAATCCTTGATCAATTCTAGCCATCGGCCACGCCTTCATATTTAGCTCCTTACGGGTGAAGATATACTTTAGACTCTTATGATTCAGATATATCTCACACTTCTCTCCATACAAATAGTGCCTCCAAATTTTCAAGGCAAAACTCATCTTTGCTAACTCCGTGTCATGAGTGGATAACCCTTCTCATAGTCCTTTAGGCGACGTGAAGCGACGTGAATGACCTTGCCATATCGCATCAAGACACGCCCAAGACCCTTTGTGTGACGATCACTATACACTACAAATCCTCCCGTGTTGTCCGATAAAGCCAACACAAGTGTGCTCGATCGAGCCTCTTCTTCAATTCCATGAAACTCGTGTTCATATTTTTCCATCCAAACGAACTTCACCGTCTTTCTAGTAAGGTTGGTCAATGGCGATGCTACCTTTGAAAAATCTTGGATGAATCTTCGATAATATCCTGCTAATCCCAAGAAACTCCTAATTTCTGTCGGTGTCTTTGGTGTTCCCAGTTGATAACCGCTTCTACTTTTGCTGGATCTACCGAAACACCATCTTTGTCGATAACGTGACCTAAAAACTGCACTCTCCGCAACCAAAATTCACACTTGGAGAACTTTGCATACAACTTCTCCCTCCTTAACGTCTCCAACACTTTCCTTAGATGTTCAGCGTGATCTTCCTCTCGTCTCGAATATACCGTAATGTCGTCGATGAACACGACAACAAACTTATCCAAACACTGCTTAAACACTGTTCATCAAATCCATGAATGTTTCGTTGGTGCATTAGTTAACCCAAAAGACATTACCAGAAACTCAAAGTGTCCATACCGAAGTTTTGAATGCGAGTCTTTGGAACATCCTCATGTCTCACCTTCAGTTGGTGATAACCATCCTCAAGTCAATTTTTGAAAAGTATTTTGCCCCTTCAACCGATCAAACAAATCGTCGATCCCGGGAAATGGGTATTTATTCTTAATGGTGACCTTGTTTAACTCTCGGTAGTCGATCTAAAGTCTTAATGACCCATCCTTTCTTTACGAATAAGACCGGTGCTCTATGGTGGTGATACGCTTGGTCGAATGTATCCCTTTATCTAACAACTCTTGTAGTTGAACCATCGTTCCTTCATTTCTCACAGAGCCATACGACACGGCGCTTTGATACCGGTGATGTCCCGGTGCCAAATCGATAACAAACTCTATCTCTCTATCTGGTGGCAATCCCGGAATTTCATCTGGGAAAACGTCAACGAATTCCCTTACAATAGGTATTTGACCTAGTTCACCCTCGATTCTGCGGGTATCCACAACGTGAGCCAAATAACCTATACAACTCTTCCTAAGCAACTTCCTTGCTTGCAGATCATCGTCGAACAACAAGATTGTCTTGGCGATTTACTGCCATAAAATACCACCTTTGACTTATTAGGAGTCTTTAGGTGTACGCACTTTTTCTTATAGTCAATGACCGCTCCATGACTTGATAACCAATCCATCCCAAGGATTACATCAAACTCTCCAAGACTTAATCCAGATCAAATCCACGTTAAGCTTAAAACCTCTTACATTAGCACAACAGCGGTTCCTATAGATGTAGTCTACAGGATAATTTCTTTGTTTGCTACTTCTACATTCATAGGGTGTTCTAATAGTTCATGAGGTAAACTTAATCTTTGAGAAAATTCATCAGATACAAAAGAACAAGAAGCTCCCGAATCGAATAACACATAGGCATTTATATCATTGATCGGAATTATACCGACACCACCTCCCGGATGCCACAAAGATCTTCAGACCATCATATTGAATGTCCGTCTTTGTTGGCTTGTTTGGTCAATTGGGTCCTCCACCTGGTTGTCTTTGTGTTATTGCCCTCGCCGCCATTTCCGCCATCCATGCTTTTCTTCTTGGGCAATCCTTGATCCGATGTCCCACTTCACCACAATTAAAGCAACCTCCTTTCTTCACCTTAGTATAATTGGGTGAGGTATGCCCTTCTTGTCCACATGTATAACATATCATTTTTCCTTTCCAAAGACTCCCAGTGACCCTTTCCACAGTTCCCACACACCGACTTCTTTTGTTGACGCTTCTCACGATCTCCAGATTACTACCCCATCGATCCATTTCCGCTTCTTATTGTTGCTACCGCCATCACGACATTTTGATTCCCACCTTCTAATTTCTTCTTATTCTTCTCCCGATTGTATCTTGAGACCGCTTCGCTTCCTCCTTCCGCTATAAGAGCTTTTTCCAACAGAGTTGAGAATGATGGGATTTGTAAAACCGCTACCTTACTATAAATCCACGGCTTTAGTCCATTTTCAAACCTTCTCGCTTTCCTCACCTCTGTGTCCACCTGATGTGGAGCGAATCTGGCCAATTCATTAAATTTCGCAAAGATACCGACATCGACATATTCTCCTATTTTAGTTCCAAGAACTTGATCTCCATTCTTGCTTGAACGCCTCGGGAAGTAGTTCTCGAAGAACAACTTCTTGAATGCTTCCAAAGTCACGATTCGATTAGCCCGCTTTGTTCGGTTGGCATCCCACCAATAGCTAGCCTCCCCCTTCATTAAGTAGGTAGCAAAAATTGTCTTACTCTTCTTCGCTACTCTAGCAATAACGAAGGCCTTCTCAATCTCCTTTACCCACATTTGGGCTTCTATCGATCTGTTGTTCCTCCCGAACTCTGGCGGTCCTCTCGCCTTGAAGTCCTTAAAGTTTACTATTTGGGTGCTGCCGATTTCCTGCGCAGTTGAGCTTGATTCCTCATGGCTTCAACCATCATGTTAACAAAATCTTGCATTGGGTTTTGTTGAGATCCCACGCATTATTAATCGACTCTTCAATATCTTGGTTCCCGAGTCCACGTCTGCGGCGCCATTATCTAGTGAAACAAAATTCTAACACGTTACTCGGATTTATTATCATATGATTACTTAGTATGTAATACGCTATTTATTTAAACAATCGATGATCATTATGTGAGAGTTTTAAGTTACCGAGATTTGGAAGTCTTTCTCCTCGCTTAGTGGGTTAAGTTTGTTTTAAAGAACATTTTCCAAATCAGTCATCTTGAATTCACATAACATTAAATAGAAAATTTACTATTTAAAATTTTCTAACACATATCATAATAATTTCGCATTTATATTCATACACCAATCTTGGTGACTTACACGATTAATACGTGTATATTTTATAAATGCTACTATCCCATTTTAACACAAAAGATGGGATTAACTCATAATAATACCTCCCTACAAACACAATTAGGAAAGTACATAACCATTTACTACCTCACACCTCTTTGAGGTTTACATCAACATAAATCCTTATTACACAACAAGAAAAGTACTAATGCATCTATCTACAACCTGGGCCATCACATCATCACCATTGGTGGCTTCCGCCAGTCATCTCGCAGACAGCTCCTAGGGAAGCAACTAATCGCGCAGACTCTACGCCAAACGGATCGACTAGACTCTCCTATCTCGAGTGGACCCTCCTAGCCCCTCCTGTTGGCGGCCCTCATATCTTGCATCAAGGGCCAGTCCTAAAGTTTCAACTCGACCTTTACTACTGCAGATTCGATCTTTAATTGGCCCACCAAACTCATCCGACTCATGGAGTGCCTCTTCCACCCGCATCTTATTTATCGGCAATTTCTACGTTAAACTCAAATTTTGATCTCCGGATGCTTCATGCTCAACTCTCCAAACTTTGCCTTTTCATTCTCTTGTTGTACCTCAAGATCTCCACTTGCAATCGGGACTCATCAAATTTTCCTTCGCTCGACTTTCTCCATCCGGGCAGGATGATGAGCCTCATCCTTGTATTGTTCTTTGAAAGAAATGGAGGGTGTGGTTTTCACTTCTAATTCCTCCACTCGCCTTCTAATTGACCGATTCTCCTCAACAAGTCCCCTGGGAGGACCATGAGGGACATCTTGGGTGGCCTCATGCTCAATGGGTTCTCGCTCAACTGAGTAACTACCTTGGCGCCACGACATCCTACAAAACACCATAAAGTCAACGTCAATTACCACAATAAAATATATTCATTGATGAAATGAAATAATATTTTATTAAGTACAACACAAACTTGATGAATTTCCATAATCCATCTCCTAACATACTCCATAAGAGTTTTCTACTAAGGTTATAACCTAGGTTTCGCATTCCTAAAGTTTATAACCTACAACTTTGATACCAACTCGTGACGCCCCAAATCCGTGTTCTCTAACCTCGATTCAAAGGCTCACGATCCTATCATCATCATAAGCATTCTATAACTATTTCAAATAATAAACATACATTGTTCATTATACAAAAGTCTCAAAACATGGTCCCAAGGTCTCTAACCTTAACTTTAAATACACCATTTATAATACAAATAGTTTACTCAAGAAATTCCATTAGATAATAACTAATTTAACATTCATTCTAAAATTACTCCCGGATCTTGCCTTGCCCTTGTCCTTCGTGATTAGATCCTTCTGCTTAATCGAAAATAGAGGTCATGATATAGCAAGAGTAAGCAACTAATTTGCTTCACAAGTTTATAAAGACAAAGGATATATATCATGACTTAGAAAGAAATATTGCCTTCAATGTTCAACAATAATATAAGATTGTGAAGGAACATGAATTAATAATCAACAATTGAATATTCGATAATTGAATAACATGAATCGAGTGGTTTTGAATAACCATGAACATTTGCCAAGGTGCTCAAAGTGATTTAAAATGGACCTTTTAATAAGTTTTGGTATTCAAGGGATCACCTTTCATACCCCGTGATTTATGCATAAACACTTAATAATCCGACATCGATATCATGCCTTAATCAAATTTGTTCATTTCTCACCAAGAGTTCTTACCATATCAATTAATAAGAACAGTTATTTAAAATCCATTTGATTTAACAAATTTAGTCATGCTTGATCTAGCTGATACAATTAGCATAGATCTATCCCATAAACAGTTCATAAATGAAGAACTTTAATTTAATTCACAGATTCAACGGCAAGAGAATCTGAATTCAATCGCACAAAGTGCTAATTTCAATAATGATAAAGACGGAATAATCATCAATAATTATTCACTAATATGCTTTGAAAATATTAACTCAAGTCGAGTTAGGAAACTTGCCTCGATCGAGGTTACAAGCCTACGTAAATAAATTTCTATCCACTATGTAGTTAAATTATCTTCCTTCGAGAGACCTATAATTAGTCTTTCAATTAGTCAATGCATAACATCGATTATGTAATCACATAGATATCATACATTACAATAAGTTCTTATAAACATTATCATGCCTAGATAGTGTTATTATTAATTAACGACTACCTTTAATTCACATAATATTATTAACTTAGATAATATTAATTCACCTTCTAGTATTATTGGTTCACTAATAATACTTTAAATCATTTACCAACATTTTATTCACTTACTAATATTATTAATTATTTAATAATATTTTATCCCTTTACTAATATTATTAATCATTTAATAATATTTTATTCACTTACTAATATTATTAATCATTTAATAATATTTTATTCACTTACTAATATTATTAATCATTTAATAATATTTTATTTAATCTCTAATATTATTATTTAATAATAATACTCTAATCTAATATTTTTATTTACATAACAACATCATATTATAATATTATTAGTATTATAATAATATTCCAATGATTTATTAAATTAATAAACAATTTATTCTAATTGTTCATCCTTTAATAACCTCTTATTTAATATCCATAAAAGGTCATAAGTAATATTTATTATTATAAATTACCAAAATGCCCTAAGATAGTCATGATATAATATATTATGAGCATTCAAGCATAAAATCATATTTTTCTCATTAAAGACATCATTTAACTATTTATTTCCTTTTATTCACAACCTAATCATTTTTAGGAAAAATAGAAAACTGATTCCAAAAATTCTCAGCTTCTGGATTTTAACAGAATATGAACCAACAATGATCCTCTAATTTTTCTAGAATTTTAGAAAATGATTTACTATTTTTAAAGTGCTCAAAACACTCAGATCTTGCTCTATTTTTAAAAAATTGAGTTTTGCTCAGAAAAATCTGAAATTTTCAGGGTATGCTCTCTTAACATATATGAAGCTACTGTAAAAGTTTTGGAATTTTCCAGTGTATACACAGTGATATATTCGTAGGATAATATTTATGGAGTCCTTTACTAAATAGTCATTACGCACAATATATAACTCAAACGTGTCCGTTCTTTTTCCCTACGCAGAGATAACTTCATAAGGTACCTCTGTAATATTTTTCCAGATTTTTACAAGACAAGGAACTGACCGAAACAGCCTCATGAAAAACAAGTCAGTAGCTGATTTAGAGTTTCAAAGCTTTAGCATATAAAGTGGACTGCTTTTTGTAAAAAAAAATCTCAAAGGTTTCAAAACATGCTAGATTTGTGATCTACCACTTGGGTTTACTAGATAACTCATGTATCTAGCACCCCCTTCGACGGATCATAATTCCAAGTTGTAGAACTTGAGTTACACAAGATTTAGTGGAAGAAAAACAAGAGTTTTCACCCTTGGAGAACATATGCTCATTTTCTTCCTCTAAGTCTTTGATCTAACACTCAAGATACTTAGTTCCATGCATGATGGTATGTATAACTAGTGTATCTTGAGTAGTTGTACATAACCCCATCAAAACTCAAGCTATCAAAACAAGGTAAGAGAAGAAGATGAAGGTACATTATATACCTTGACTTAGTGGCTACCTTCCTTGATTTTCCAAAGTAACTAATAAACTTAGGGGGCATAAACTACTAGAACTCCTATAATTCTTCTTCCTATGGCTGAAATTATCTCTTTCTTTTCTCTCTTTGAAGTTGGCTAGCTTGGGAGCAAGAGATAGAAGAAGAAGATGAAGAAGATGGAGAGAAAATGAAATGTTGGAATACGAATGAAGTGTTGGAAGAATGAGATGTGCATTCAAAATGTAATGGGCAATTCATTATTAATTCTCCCACAATCATTTTGTTGCCCATTAGGTAAAACACTTTGTTTATTACTTACCTTAGGTTAAACATGATTAAATGTGCATAATGGAGTGGCAACCAATGGGAGCCTTACAACATTATCCTTATGTTTATTCATGTCTACTAATGGACAAGCTAGATTAATTATTCCACTTAGGATCCTCATAATATCCACCATTTAGCTTTTATTTTAAATGCCCAATTTTGATTAATCATATGTCTAGAATACCCCCAATCAAGTGGGCTAAGTATTGGATTACAATTTATTTTCCTTGGGCTTCTCTTTTAATTGATTTGGGCTAGATAAAAACATAGTCCAACAATTTTAATAATGTTACCCAATTTGATAATTTAGGGCTTTCATCTCCAATCATATGAAGTTTAATTACTTATACATATGATTTTATCTCATAACCTAATTAGATTTACAAGAATTAGGTTTAAAATTATTAGTCACTTGAAATACTAAGTTTACCCACTTAAGTTAGTATACGATAAAATACTAACTTTTTCGTGTTACCATAACCCTTAGGTTATTTAATATCCTTACCTAATGTATAATTAGGTCACAAGGCTTTCATTTTTAATGAAATCCATAAATGTATGTATCCATATATAATACAAAGTTTAAAAAAAAATGTACATACATACATGGTGACTTAAGATTCACGGTTATTACAGGGTCGATGCCAGATTTTAACTCGGCTAGACTATTCATAATATATATAGATTGATTATGATTCATATCTTTCTATATAGAAATGTTAACGCTATCCTATGCCAAGTGATTGGTCCGGATGTGAAGGTAAGGTTTGTCTATGAACAAACAAAAGTATTTTTCATCGATTATTTGATGGGCACGCGAGAAAAATATTAAATGTAAATACGTTTAATGAATGAGTGTTGATCAACATAGAGTACTAGAGGCTGATCACCTAGAAGTGCTCGTAAGTTATCAGATGAACGACCTTAGTGCTGTGGACTCCTTTTCAAGTATGAAAACCGAAAAGTTCTTTGTTCATGGTCTATTAATCGAATGTTCAGATTCCTAATCTATTCTATACTTTGGGAATTGATGTTATGAATTGTTAAAGTATTATTAATTCATAATACTTCATAACTATTGTTCAGTTATGTCGGAACTGTTATATAATTCACGAATGTGGTATTACTGTTATCCTTTGTTAAAAACTTGTTGAGCTATCATGCTCACTTCTTGTGTGAATTATATAACTGTAGTTAAAGATGAACGTACTGTGAATGCCAAGAGAGATAAGGGCAAAGCTAAGATGGATGCTTAGGCATTGTGTAATAGTTTAGTAAGTTTATATGTATTATACATTATGAACAATGAATGATGTAACCGGTTTATGAACCTGGGAAGAATTATACTTTGATTGTAATAATAAGATAGTAATTACATTCATTTTGTTGGATTTCAATGGAATGATTATATGAATGTTAGTACAGTGGAGCACCATATATCGGGTTGGAAGATACCCGAATTTGGGGGCGTAACAGGTTGGTATCAAAGCCTTAGGTTATAAAACTTAAGGGGGGGGGGGGAAACCTTAGGCTAATAGCCTCGTAAGGAAGGTAAAGTCCGAGGAATGAAGTTCAAGTACATTGAATTAATAAGATATTGAGATTACTTAGTATCGAAAGGATTAAAAGATGGAAATTAATCTTAAAGATATTAAATGTGATTTGTGCTTATACTATTGTGTATTATGTACTAATTAACTTGTTATGTGCTATTGTAGATGTCGATCGATAGCATGATGTATAGAGACATTCACGTCGTGAGTGAAGAGTCAGTGAACCATGTTGAGGTTGTACCAATGCCAGTGGCGGAGGTACCGATAGTTGTACTAGATGACTCAGACATTGAGGAGTACATCTCTGAGGAGGAATACTCTGAGGAGACCATGGGATTAACATCATATCTTAACGAGATGCTAGATGTGGAGGAGGAAATGGAGGTGACATCGATTAACACGGTGTTACCTACTCAGGAGCCGACACCTCCGGATGCAACTAGAGCATTGTATCTGGCAGTGTTGGATAGGAATGTGCATTTGCGTACAGTAGTAGAGACACAGATTGAGGAGATAACTTCCTTATATGAGGCGAAAGAATTTGCAGAGGCAGACTTTGAGTCAGAGCACGATGAAAAAGTGCTTATGACTGATAAGGCTCGTGACTATAAGGATGAGGTCCTTGAGCTACAAAAGAAACTGGTTGAGAAAGACCAGAAAATAGCTAGGATGTCATACATCCACGAATGCGCTCATGAGGATTTCAAGCTGAAAATTGCTTGTTATTCTATTGTGTCCGGGCAGACTTGACAAACCATAAGTCGAGATATAGTGTCGATTCTGGCAAATCAGAAATATGAGAATTCCGTTCGACAGTGTTAGTAGATCTTTAGATCTTTTTGTATGTAGTAGTGACGTAAAACCCTTTTTTGTATAATTTAAGGGTAGTCTTTTTGTAAATCCCAATTTTTGTAGAAGGCAATCGCGAGATAGTATGTAATAGATTTTGGTTAAAGGAACATGATGTAAATAGTTTTGACTATGAAAGCATATTAATATAATGAAGTTTTTATTTAACGTGCTTGTGGTGGTATGTGTGGTTGTTGTTGTTTGAGAATGATAACCAAGAATTTAAATAGATAATAACAAAGCTTTATTTATTTAATCAGAATTATGCCTCCGAGAAGGAGACAACGTAACCAAGAGGCTGAGTCTCATAATGAGAATTAGGAGGGGTCCTAATAACACTATACAAGAGTTCGTTAATTTATTAACGGCTGCATTTAACCAAGGGGGTGGGATTCTTGTAGCTCCTGGGGTAGCAAGAAAAACTACCTTTAAGGACTTTAAAAGTGTGGGTCCTCCCAGTTCGGATTTAATCCACGGACTGTTAGAAGCCCAGACATGGGTTAGAGAAATTGAGAAGGCGTTTGTGATAACAAACATAGGTGAGGCGCAAAAGACTTCTTTTGCGACTTACATGATGAAGGGGGGAGCCAACTACTGGTGGGAGGCTCACCAGGGTGGGGCTAGAACAAAGGTTGTTACGTGGAAACAATTTAAGAAGGTCTTCTTCGAAAACTATTTCCCTACTAGTATGCAGGGTAGAATGGAAACTAAGTTCCTAGAACTTAAGCAGGGAGATATGACAGTTCCCCAGTATGCTGCCATGTTTAACGAATTGGCGAGATTTGCTCCACATCAGGTAGACACAGAAGCAAGGAAGGCGCGTAGGTTTGAGCAGGGCTTAAAACTCTAGCTCTACAGTAGGATATTGGTTTTTCAAAGTGCTTCCTACGGGACCATTCTGGAGAAGGCTATAATAGTTGAAGGTGGTGGTGAGGCATTGTCTCAGTATCACAAAGAGTGGAAGATTAAGAGCAAGTTAGAAGGAAGTAGTAAGACCGAAGTTGCCAGCGGAAGCGGCAACTTGCCAAAGAGAAAGAGTTTTAGCCTTGGGAATACTGGGGTAAAGCAGGGAGATCCCAAACGGAGGACGGAAGCATGTAAGACCTGTGAAAATTCTCACATGGGAGTTTGTTTAAAGGGGAAAGTAGTATGCTATAATTGTGGGCAGGAGGGGCATTTGTCACCCAACTGTCCTAACCCTAAGAAGAACCAAGGATGCTTTGTCTATGGGTCAATGGACCACATGGCAAGAAAATGCCCGAAAAAGGGTTTAGAGGTGAATAAGAGCTCTGGTAGTGGTAAATTAGCCATTACTGGACCAACACCATCTGTTGGTAGACCCTCAGCTCGTACGTTTAATATGACTATCCAAGATGCGGTTGCATCAACAGATGTGGTAGCAGGTATCATTCCAGTCAATGAGATAAATGCTTATGTGCTATTTGACTCGGGTGCTACTTGTTCTTTTATAGCATGTGAATTTGCTAAAAGTTTAGGTTTAATCCCTGAGAAGTTACCTATACCTTCAGACGTTAAGGAAGCAAACGAAGAGATAATCCCCATTGAACATATTCATAAGGATTGCGTAGAAATTAGAGGGAATAAGTTATCGGTAGATTTTGTACCGATAAAGCTAAAAGAATTCGATGTGATTCTTGGTATGGATTGGTTTGTTAACCATAAGGCGATTATAGATTGCCATAGGAAATGTGTAAACCTTCGGCTTTCTAAGAAAACCAATGTAGTGTTCTTCGGTAGTAAATCTCCGAGACGCTCTTGTTGTCTGTCTATGACACAAGCTAGGAAGATGTTAAGAAAAGGGTGTGTAGGTTATCTGTGCCATGTTGTGGATACCCAAAGAGTGGGAACATCCTAGGACCAGATACCTATAGTGCAAGAGTTTGCGGATGTATTTCTGGATGAATTACCGTGTATTCCACTAGATAGGGAAGTTGAGTTTGTAATTGATCTGTTACCGGGAACGACACCAGTTTCAAGGGCTCCATATCGGATGGCGCCAGTCGAGATGAAGGAGTTAATGGTTCAATTACAGGAACTATTAGATAGGAAGTACATTCAACCGAGTGTGTCTCCTTGGGGAGCACCGATGTTGTTTATAAAGAAGAAGGATGGGTCGTTAAGACTTTGTATCGACTATCGAGAGTTGAACAAGTTAACGATTAAGAATAAATACCCTTTGCCCAGAAACGATGATCTATTTGATCAGTTGAAAGGGGCAAAGTATTTTTCTAAGATAAATTTGCGCACGGGGTATCATCAGTTAAAGGTGAGGAAGGAAGATGTACCTAAGACGGTGTTCAGAACTCGTTATGGTCATTACGAGTTTCTGGTAATGTCATTTGGGTTGACTAATACGCCAGCCGCATATATGGATATGATGAACAGAGTGTTCAAATAATATTTAGACAAGTTTGTCGTAGTGTTCATTGATGATATTCTAGTGTATTCTAAGACGCCAGAAGATCATACAGAACATTTAAGAATAGTGTTAGAGACACTACGGAAGGAGAAGTTGTATGCGAAATTCACAAAGTGTGAATTTTGACTTGAGAGAGTGCAGTTTCTAGGGCATGTTATTGATAAGGATGGAATTTCCATAGATTCGGCAAAAGTAGAAGCAGTTAATGAATGGGAGCAACCGAAAACACCAACGGAGGTTTGGAGTTTTCTGGGGTTAGCGGGATACTATAGAAGGTTCGTTTCAGACTTTTCTAAAATAGCTACTCCGTTGACAAATCTGACAAGGAAGTCGGTGAAGTATGTGTGGACTGAAAAATGTGAGAACAGTTTTTAGGAGTTGAAGAAGAGGTTAAATGAGGCACCTGTATTGTCCTTACCCGATGATACAGGAAATTTTGTAGTGTATAGCGATGCTTCGCATAAAGGACTAGGTTGCGTGCTCATGCAGCATGGCAAAGTCATTGCGTATGCGTCATGTCAATTGAAGGAGTATGAGAAGGTCTATCCTACTCATGACCTGGAATTAGCAGCTGTAGTTTTTGCCCTAAAGATATGGAGGCATTATCTTTATGGTGAGAAGTGTGAGATATACACGGACCACAAAAGTCTAAAATATATCTTTACAGAGAAGGAGTTGAACATGAGACATAGAAGGTGGTTAGAGTTAATAAAAGATTATGACTGTGATATTTTATATCATCCGGGAAAAGCAAATGTAGTAGCCGATGTGCTAAGTAGGAAGGGTAGAGAGAAACTGTCAATGTTAACAACTCAGAATGAGTTGGTAACAGCGATGACAAGAATGGAGCTAGAAGTTAAGTTACTGGAGGAAGCAGTGGAGATGTTATTCTCCATGGAAACCTAACCGACCATAGTGGAGCGAGTTAGGGAAGTACAACTGAGCAACGAGGAGTGTCAGCAAATAAAGAAGAGTATAGAAGATGAAGAAAAGACTAAGTATAACCTTGATAAGGAGGGATTACTTCATTTTGAAGGAAGAATTTGGGTTCCTAATGATCCTGAATTAAAAGAAGAAATTATGATCGAGGCCCGTAGTTCGAGGTACTCGATACATCCCGGTAGTACGAAGATGTATCAAGACCTTCGTCGTAACTTTTTGCAGGTGGCATGTATATGAAGAGGAGATAGCAGAATCACGTTAGTAGGTGCTTAACTTGTCAAAAGTTAAATTTGAACATCAACGACAAGCGGGTTGTTGCAACCGTTAGAAATTCCAGAGTGGAAGTGGGAGCACATCACGATGGACTTTGTGGTGGGACTTCCAGCAACAAGAAAAGGATACGATGCTATTTGGGTGATAGTGGATCGATTGACGAAATCGGCCCATTTTCTACCAATAGGAGTCAAGTATAACTTGGATCAGTTAGCTAAGCTGTATGTCAAGGAAATTATTTGCAGACATGGAGTACCTGTTTCAATTGTGTCAGATCGTGATCCACGATTCACATCGAACTTTTGGAGGAGTTTGCAAGAGCAAATGGGAACTCAGTTAAGATTGAGTACGGCGTATCATCCTCAGACGGATGGTCAGAGTGAGCGGACAATTCAAATGCTTGAATATAAGTTAAGATCTTGCGTTATGGATATTAAAGGGAGTTGGGACGAATATCTACCGTTGGTGGAATTTTCGTACAACAATAGTTTTCACGCTAGTATAGGCATGCCGCCTTACGAAGCGTTGTATGGAAGGAAATGCCGAACTCCATTGTGTTGGGATGAGGTGGGTGAACGTCAGATTTGGGACCTGAGATGGTACAGCAGATGGCGGACATGGTGAAGTTAATACGTACTCGATTAGTTGCGGCTCAAGACCGGCAGAGGAGGTATGCAGATCCTCACAGCGAGAATAGAGAATTCGATGTAGGATCCTTTGTTTTTCTAAAAGTATCGCCTTGGAAGGGAAAGATACGTTTTGGAAAGAAAGGGAAGTTAAGTCCATGGTTTGTAGGACCTTTTAAGATTTTAAGAAGGGTAGGAGAGGTAGCTTATGAAGTAGCTTTACCTCCAGAGATGGAACGCATTCATAATGTGTTTATGTATGTCGATGTTAAGGCCCTTATAAATCGGACTATAAACACGTAATAGAATATGAATCTATTCAAATAGAGAAAGACTTGTCCTATGAGGAACTTCCAGTTCAAATTATTGATAGGAAGGAACAAGTTTTAAGAAATAAGGTAATACCTTCAGTAAAGGTGTTATGGAGAAACCACAATGCTGAAGAAGCAACGTGGGAGCTCAAAAGTAAAATGAAGGAAGACTTTCCTCATTTGTTTATGTAATTATAAGCTAAGATTCTGGGGACAGAATCCTTATAAGGGGGAGAGAATGTAACGCCCGAGAAAAATCGGATTTTTATGACAATTAAATTTTTATTTGATTATGAGAATTAAATGAATTTAATTGATTTCTTTGTGAGTAAGCTATGTGAAGGTTGTTCTATGACCTAGAATGTGCTAACATGGTTAGTATTCTGGCTACGTTCTAGAAATATTTGTTTGGAATTTCCAGGACGAAAATAAATGTTTTTTGAGAAATTTCTGTAAAAACACTATTCATCCGTTTCTGTTCGGGAAATTATTGAGATTAGATGGAATATCTGATAATATTTTATTTATGGCAAACACAGTTTTCACCTGCGGACTTAAAACCTAAGGGTTGAGTATATTGATTTCCGAGAAGGAAATAATATGCGTAGAAAGGATGGCGTTAGGTTTAATGCGAGTGTTATACATTGGGTGATACTATTTAGTATCTATGTATAATACGATGAGCAAATACGAAGTACGATACGATTATTGTACGTATAGTATACGGAAAGAATACGTGAATTGTACGTGTAGAATACGATTTGTATTATAGAATTAAGCTAGGACTTAATGTTAATCCAATTGATTTGGATTATATTTGGTCCAATTCATTAAATGAGCAAGCCCAAGTGGTTAAATTGAATAAGCCCAAGTCAAGGCCCAATGTTTAATTAGTTAAGCCCAATTCATTTAAACCGGACCATAGATCGAACCGGTGGGTCACCGAATGGGTAGAACCCATGGGGCAACGCATGGGATGACCCATGGATAGTGGTGGGCCTGCCACCTTGGTGTGGACTCCAAGCATAAGGCTTGGTCACCAAGTATTTTACTTGGTGACCAAGAGTGAATAGTAAGGAGGTTAGTGTGTGTAATGTCTAAGTTACCCTCCATTCTCATTTCCTATAAATAAGAAGGCAAGGTTGGTCATTTGAGGGTTTAATAAATTCCAACCTAGATTATTTGAGAGAGAAAGAGATCTAGACTTATAAAACATACACTTTGGAAGCTTGATCTTTTAGTTTTCCAAGAAAGTTTCACCAGGATTCTTAAGGTATAATCCTTACCTTTACTTTTCATCTCTTTTTGATTTTTCTTTTATCTTGGAGAATCATAGATGGGTGGTATATGTCTTGTATGAGGGAGTAGAGATGGCTTATCATAGAATCAATCTCTATAAGTCATGAGATTATAAGAAACATAAGGTTTAATATAGTTTTGAACCATGAAACTATTGATAGTTGAGATTGATTGTTAATAAACGATTAAGCTCCATCAATAAGTTAATATATGCATCTTGTTTGGTTAGGATGTAGATATGAAATCCATGTGATTTGGCTTAAAGAACCCTAGTAAAGAAGTTATGGCGAATTTTACGAAAATAGACGATAAACGTCGAAAACGTTGAATTCCGGATTAGAGGTCAAAAGTTGCCGTGAGACTTTAAAACGTTGGTTTTCAATGTCAACATGTGAGATAGGGTGATTAAGAGTTGTGGGTTCGAGAATCGTTGAATTCTGACTTAAAACGAAGAAAACGAGCATTGAACGCTCATTAACGTTTTTGAACGTTTAGAAAATGAACTCAATAGTGAATTTTGAGTTATCAGATTCGAAAGTGTCGAATTCTTATATGAACATGTAGATTACATTATTTGTGACGTGTAGGCTTTTGAACGGACCAAACCGGGCTTATAATAAAGAAGTTACGGCCCCCAGGAATTTTGCAAACTTTTTGAAAGTTGCTGAGAATCTGGTACTGAGGTTTGGCATCGCGGCGCCAGACATAGTGTAAAAAAGCGGCAGTACCAATGACCTGAGAGAATTGAACATCGCTAAATGGCACAGCAAGACCATCGTTTCGCGCCGCAAAGACCGAGAGGCAGGAACCTTGCCATCGCTAACTAAGCGTACATGCACATGGTCTAATATGTTATGTAGCCTGCTACCAAATGTTGGAGTGCAAAGGCTTGGATTTTGATTTAGGTTTTCAACTATAATTTTTCGGAGACCTATAGGGATAATGTTTGTACACTTCATAAGTGTATCCAAGCTATTCCTATATTACCTATACTAAGGTATATGGTATGAAACTTAGGAATTGAATTCATGTTAACGAGTTAGGAACGTTGAACACAGTTGGTACTTTATCAACGAAGTTCGAGTCCGGTTAATAAATGTCAGTTGATTAATAAACCAGGACGAAGGGTAATAAGTCTTGTCGACTTTAATAAAGATAGTAAGTTAACAAAGACGTAGAAGAGAAAGAAGCTTGTAGGAATAATGTGAATAGTTTTTTGATAGCTAATTACAGTGTGCTATGTGAATGTATCATGTAGATTCTATAAAGGTTGTGGTCAGTTGAGTAAATTATTTGAAGATGCTGAAAGGCAAGTTTTTTTAATGCTTGTCTAACTTTCATGTTAGCCAAGTTTTATGTAATTCATGAACTGAATTCCAAGACTATTTGTAATAGACTATTCGATGCCATTTCTATATAGAAAGGGTCGATGCCAGATTTTAACTCGGCTAGACTATTCGTAATATATATAGATTGATTATGATTCATATCTTTCTATATAGAAATGTTAACGCTATCCTATTCCAAGTGATTGGTACGGATGTGAAGGTAAGGTTTGTCTATGAACAAACAAAAATATTTTTCATCGTCTATTCGATGGGCACGCGAGTTTGCCAAAAATATTAAATGTAAATACGTTTAATGAATGAGTGTTGATCAACATAGAGTACTATAGGCTGATCACCTAGAAGTGCTCGTAAGTTATAGGATGAACGACCTTAGTGCTGTGGACTCCTTTTCAAGTATAAAAACTGAAAGTTACTGTTCATGGTCTATTGACCGGTTCAGGATTCCTAATTTATTCTATACTTTGGGAATTGATGTTATGAATTATTAAAGTATTATTGATTCATAATACTTCATAACTATTGTTCAGTTATGTCAGAACTGTTATATAATTCACGAATGTGGTATTACTATTATCCTTTGTTAAAAACTTGTTGAGCTGTTATGCTCACTTCTTGCGTGAATTATATAACTACAGTTAAAGATGAACGTACTGTGAATGCCAAGAGAGATAAAGGCAAAACTAAGATGGATGCTTAGGCATTGTGTAATAGTTTAGTAAGTTTATATGTATTATACATTATGAACAATGAATGATGTAACCGGTTTATGAACCTGGGAAGAATTATACTTTGATTGTAATAACAAGATAGTAATTACATTCATTTTGTTGGATTTCAATGGAATGATTGTACGAATTTTAGTACAGTGGAGCACCATATGTCGGGTTGGAAGATACCTGAATTTGGGGGCGTCACAACAGGCGTCGAACCGCTTGTTGTTTCACATTACAGGAGTCGAACCAGTTGTCATTTCATATTACAGGCGTCGAACCACTTGTCGTTTCACATTACAGACATCGAAACACTTGTTGTTTCACATTACAGGCGTCAAACCACTTTTCTTTTCACATCACCAATCGTCAAGCCACTTGCCTCTTCCCATTGCAAGGGCTAAGCTAAAAATCTTCTATAAATAGAAGCTTATTTCTTCTTTAATTCCCACCAATTCACTACGAGTCACAAGAGAATTCTATAGAGAGAGAATCAGATAGAAAGAAGAAGAGTATTCTGTTACCACACTATTGCAGTATCAAATCTCCTACTAAGGTAAGGGGTATTATTTCTTTCATATTCATGAAGAGAGTTATTTCTTTCAATACTCTTAAAGGTTGTTATTCCATTCTTTATTATTCTGTTGGAATAACCTGTCTACGCGGACTACCGCATGCATGGTGAAATCAATTTGTTATTCCATTCTTTATTATTCTGTGGGAATAACCTGTCTACGCAGATTACCGCATGCCTAGTGAATAACCCTTCGTATTCATTTGGTATTAAATTATGCAAATGATCTATCTATGCAGACTACCGCATGACAGTTGAAAATCCATTTGTAGTTTCGTATATTGTTCATTTCAGATTCCTAACACTAAACTTACTATGGTAAGTATTGCTTCTATAATTCCTGAAATGATCAGAAATTCTTTGATATTTGCGCTTCATCCAATATATTTTCATGGAAATATTATTATGAGAATTCTTGATAAGTTTTAACCTTTTCATGCTGGAGTATTATTCACGGGGTACTATTCCCAAAATACTATTCATGGGATACTATTCACTCAAATACTATTCACCCAGGGTACTATTCATGACAAAAATTGATTTCTTTTATGTCCAAATCATTTTTGATACAATATTATTCTTGAATTTTACTCCATAAAGCAGTATCATGTTGACAATTTGGACTTTATTGAATTCTGGATAAATTAAATTATAAATATTTAGAATTTATCCTTTGCTTTCATTTAATTAAATTCTTATATCATTGTCATCACCCTCATGTTTATATTGTTATGAAAGTCATCTTTGGCACGTAGTGCATAGATAGACTGTTGATTGATATGATTATGACCAGGAATCATTCGGTATAATCATGACTTGTAATGTTACAAATGATGTGGTAAAAATCCTCATTGGCCCGTAGTGCATTAATGGACAATTGTTGGCATGATCATGACCATTAGTGATTACACGAATATCCTTGGCCCGTAGTGCATGAATAATTCAGTGATGTGGATTATTTATTAAGCTGAGTCTCAACGATAAAATTGATGATAAACTTTTTAAATCGTAGAAGATAGTAGATATCATGCTCTACTTGACTCTTATAATGGATTGCTTGTTCCGCTACAGTTGTTGATCTAAAACTTGTTGTCTATTATATTCTATCAGTTGTTATACTGTTGAAGGCTAAGGATAATTTATTCTGCATGATCTTAGTCATAATATTTCTTATTGGGCTAGTTGAGCTCACCCTTTGCTTTCATTGTTCTCTTCAGGAAATGAGAATATAGCTGGGACTAGTCGGGGAACGGAGTGACGGTCCAGATGTTTGCATTAGTAGTCCTCACTATTCTGTGAAATAGTGTGATAATAAATATATTGGGGCCTTATTTTGAGTTTGAATACTATCTAGAAGACAATATTTGTATTAAAACTCAAAGTTCATGTTGTATATTTAAGTTTGTATTTGTATTTTGTACCATGTATTTGGCGACTCAGGATGGGTGATGTATACCTATTTTGGGGGCATCACAGTTGGTATCAAAGCCATAGAAAAGAGCCCCGAGACTTTATCTGGTGACTTCCAAGTCTTGCGATGCACCGAAGCCGGACTTTTCGTAGGGGACGCCGTGAGTAATGGTGGCAAGTTGATATGTATCTTTGTGAGGTGCTATCCAAGTCTTGGATGCGGGTCATAGTTGGTATCAAAGTTTAGGGATATGATCCCTGGCTAAGATGTGAGACTAGAACTAGGAGGGGAGAGGCGGGTAATTCCTACGCTAGTATGACCTACCTAAGTTTATTTGCTATTTAATTAGTCGGTCTGACTATAGGGATAATATATGACATGTCAATTAACCCTTATTTTGTGGCAGTGTTTGAAAATAACATCTGAAAATGTTGAGATCAACAATGAAGCACATGAGACCGTTAACTTACCAACGATCAATACCCAGAATAATGTGATGTCAAGGAAAGAAGAAATTAGAGATATCCATATGATGAGTGAAGAATTAATAGTTGCACCCGAGCTAGTCATAGAGGTAGCAGCTGAGAGTGAGGAAGAAGAGGAACCTGCGGAGGATTTATTAGGAGAAATTTATGATCAAAATGTAGAATTGAAAAATTGTATTCATGAGTTAGAAGAGCATACTAAAGAACGGCAGGCGGTCATGAAGCAAAGGCATGTAACAATTCAAAATTGTGTTACCCGATGTGCGATACTTGAACAGAAGCACTCTTTGTCAGAGTATAAGATATTAGAGCTGGAATCTAATAATGCTATGATCAAAGTTCTGATGAAAGAAGAAACAACTAAATGAATGAGAATGGAGGATGCATGGGTAAAAGCCTCACGATGCGTTGATATTGCAGAAAAAGACGTCCGATCCAATAAGGCCAAAATAGATGAAATGGATTTCACTTTTTGGACATCAATTGGGAGAATCTAATATCGAGTTTGGAATTACCCTGTGCAGAGCGGTCAACCCCAATTCGATATGGATCGGAGAGTAATGATTCAAATCATGGATCAGGAATGCGACGAAGCAATTAAGGGTGGAATGTCCTTTATAGCAAAGTCAAGTCCAGCTGCGATGGTGACGCCAAAGGATGTACTAGACAATTAAAAATCAGTAGTTTAAGAGAGCTTTTTTCGTGATGAGGAACCTGAACGAAGTTATCACGGGTAAGCTAATCATAAACTCTTGCGAAGTTTATACCTTATTTGACACCGGTTCTACCCATTCTTTTATTTCTCCTATTGCGCTCAACGTTTAAATTTGACTCTGGAGAAATCAGACTTTGATTTATCTGTTGAAAGTCCGTTGGGAGAAATCTCCGTTACCTCCACTATTTATAAATCTTGTTTGATTAAAATCGGCACCCTCATGTTACCTGTCGATCTTATCTCTTTGAAAATACTCGCATTTGATGTGATTTTAAGAATCTACTGTTAACTACTCATCATGCTAAAATTGATTATTTTTGTAAGGCTGTTAACTTTCATATTCCTAACCAACCTATTATGCGAATTCAAGCAACTAAACCATTAAAATCAATCACTGTCACCTCAAGCCATAAAGCTATTCGTTTATTGAAAAACGGATGTCAATCTTTCTTAGCTCATATCACAGATTTAAACAAAAATACGTTAGATTTGAATGATATTTCTATTGTTAATAAATTTCCTGACGTACTCCCTGAAGAATTTCCTAGCCTACCGCAGCATGTGAAATCAAATTTTGTATCGACCTTGAACCTGATACAAAACCCTAAAATATTTTTTTCACCTAAAACGAATGCATTATGCGCCAAAGATGTTGGCTCGAGCTGTTGAAAGATTACGTACGACCATACCATTCAATACCATCCTTGAAAAGCTTAACGTAGTAATGTACGCGTTGGGGGTAAGATCATATGCGTACGAAAAGCGATATTGTCAACGCAGATGCCCATTTTGTATAACTTACAAAGGATGGAGATAGAGTTAAAGACTCTAGGGACCCATGTGATGATATCAAATATACGAATAGAACCGACTTTAATCGATAAAGTTAAAGCCACTCAAGCTACATACTCAGAGCTGATGAATGTGAATAAGAAGGTTCAAGAGGGTGTTATTCTAGAATCAAGAATCGACGAAGAGAGGAAATCTCAACGCTCGATTTTATTGGCCCATTTGAAATTCTCGATCGAGTAGGAACTGTGCCCTATAGACTCGCTTTTACCGCCAAGTATGTCGCGTGTTCATAATGTTTTTCACATATCCATGTTACGTAAATATGTGGAAGACCCGAACCACATTATTGTGTTAGAACCGGATGAAATAGCGGAAGATGTAACATATGAAGAGGTACCTATTAAAATCTTGGATAAGAATGAACATATTCTACGCTCCAAGGTTATACCTCAAGTCAAAGTTTTGTTGAGAAACCACGATGTTGAGGAAATGACCTAGGAGTTAAAATCTGAAATGAAATCAAGATATCCTCACCCCTTCGACATACCAGGTACGTACCCTAATTTTGAGGGGAAAATTTTATAAGGAGGGGAGATTGTAAGACCCCAAATTTTATGAAATGAAAGTATTCAATTTTCTAATAATTATTATTTTATTTAGTAAATGGTTAAATTGATAAAAGGATTAAAGTTAAGGGTGATATGTGAAAATTTTGCAAAGTAAAGCAAGTTGTTATAAAATATTCGTTTGGTCGGGGAATATTCTTTCTGTCGGGGAATATTCGTACGAAGACACAATTATTGGTGGACCCCACAACAGAATTATTGTCCAAGTTAGAAAACGACAAAAATATCTTTTTATAAAAATAACGGCGAAAGTTTTACCGTTAACTGTTGAAATACCCGGTGATAAAAGTACAGTAATACGTGTGGTTGCATAATAGCACACGGTATTGATTATTGATGCTTACGTAAGAAGTCACTCAATTATACTCAATTATTGCTATAGTAATTGCTGCATAGTATTTCACATTATTGATTCAATTATTATCACAGTATCATCTGCACAATATTTTATATTATTAAATCAATAATTAAGACGATAAAGTTATTCATATTATTGACGATGTCTAGAAACTTCTGTCGAGGAAAGGGGTTTGGTCACCTAATTGCGCACCAATAAGGAGAAGTCCTTATCGGAAAGCCCCCTCTTTCTTGGGAATGATTTGGTTGTCAATATTGTGAGTTATAATATTAATGATGAATAATTGTTGAAAGATTAAAAAAATGTGTTGATTGAAGATAATATGATTTGTAGTAAATATTTATTCAATCTTTGATATAAATAAGAAGTCTGTTATGAGACGTTTGTTATAAATTTGGTTTATTCTATGGGGCCAATATGTCATCATCTAAGAGTCACTTTCGCCAATAGTACTTATCTTTACAAGACGTCAAACCACTTACCATTTCATATTACAGGCGTCAAACCACTTGTCGTTTCACATTACAGGCGTCGAACCACTTGTCATTTCACATTACAGGCATCAAACCACTTGTCGTTTCACATTACAAGCATCAAACCACTTGTCGTTTCATATTACAGGCGTCGAACCACTTGTTGTTTCACATTGCAGGCGTCAAACCACTTTTCTTTTCACATCACCAGTCGTTAAGCCACTTGCCTCTTCCCATTGAAATGGCTAAGCTGGAAATCTTCTATAAATAGAAGCTTATTTCTTCTTTCATTCTCACCAATTCACTACGATTCACAAGAGAATTCTATAAAGAGAGAATCAGATAGAAAGAAGAAGAGTATTCTGTTACTACACTATTGCAGTATCCAATCTCCTACTAAGGTAAGGGGTATTATTTCATTCGTATTCATGAAGAGAGTTATTTCTTTCAATACTCGTAAGGGTTGTTATTCCATTCTTTATTATTTTATGGCATAACCTGTCTACGCGGACTACCGTATGCATGGTGAAATTCTTTTATTATTCCATTCTTTATTATTCTGTGGGAATAACCTGTCTACGCGGACTACCGCATGCCTGGTGAATTGTTAGGTTTGTAATATCATGAACACAATCAAATTGCAAAAATAAGCGGAAACGTGTAAAAATCAGAGTTTAAAAAATTTTACAAACCATATACCCGGATCACCCTTTATGCACAATTATTAATTAAACAAAAAAAAAAAGAACAAGAATCATACCCTTGAAGATTCAAGTTTCCTTAGGTACAAGTTCACCTCCAATCCTTTTCGCGTTTAACATGAATCCACCGGGTTTGGTTCCTTCCTTTTATCAACGTTAGCCACCCAAGTGTTTGGCCTCTAGAGGTGATCCACCAAGGAAGAAGAAGGATTCAAGAAGATGAGTGTTTGGCTCAAACCCTAGTTTTCTATCTCTATAGAAAAGAACGTACTCTCCAACTTTTGGAATTGCGTATATTTGATATATGATATAAGACTCCTCTTATAAAGATATCAGGTAACCCTATTTAATTAAAATAAGGTATTATTTAATTAAACTCTTTTAATTAAATAGGCTCCCTAATCTTATTAGGGATAATTAATTAAACTCCTTTAACTAATTTTTCCTCCTAATCCTATTAGGAATAAATGAGAGTACTTATATTAAATTAATTCCTAAACTCTTTTAGAAATTAAAATAATATTAATTGTAATAATATTAATAAGACTCCTCTTATTAATTTATATTTAATATTTCTAAAATATTAAATAATAAATATTAAGCTATTTGATTTATTCTATCATCATAGATTAAATTAAATATACTTAACATATTATTACGATTATGCCATTAACTTCTTAAATAATTATTCTTCCTTTTATGGTGTGACCCTTTAGGTTTTCCATATTAAACCGGTTGTGAATAATTCAATTAGAACAATTCTAATCTTATTTAAATAAATAATATTTATTCTACAATAGGGATAAGCCTCCCTAGCGATCAACGACTTTCCAGATAATATAGATTTCAACATTAATCATAAAAGAACCTTTGAGTAAATAGTTATCGTACAATTTAATCCTTCCACCATACAATGTCCCAATTAAATATAAGACATGGAATTACTGTCAAGTCTTATTTTATTTAATTATATGTATTTCGATCATTAAATGCACAACCCCAAATAATGCAAATTAGAAACACCTTTCTAATTTCATTCTGCTTTGGCCAAGGACTACTGGGTTGTCATTTATCGAATCACATAGGACATTTCTCTTCTTTTACTAGAAGTAGTAGATTCTTTATTGATCATACATTATCTCCATGTACAACTTATTATACCCAAGCATACCCTTTGATATACCCTAAGGGTCTTAAGGAATAAGTCAAAGTATAACTCATCATACACAAGATACTATGATGATCTCAAGTCCAAGGATCACTTGTACTACTATCACTACAGGAATTCCTATTGACAGGCAAGTAAAACTCCATTAGGTATTCTTTAGCGAGCCGCATTCAGTGAACTTATTCTCTAATAAGCACCTACATACTTGCTTTAGTGTCTCCACACAAATGATCATGAGATCAATCATCCTCATCCAATGAGCAAGCAACGTATGTACCAATCTATCTGAATTCACTAATCCCCAATTTAGTAATCCAACGATTGGGAACTATTTTAGTTTTAAGCTTTCTAAGAATTTAGATCTCATTAGAATGATCATCATCATTATTCTAAAAACATTGCTTAAAACTATGGGTTTATCACATATTGTAAAACAGCATCATGTAGATAATTAAAAGCCTTTAATAAATTAATACTTTTTATTAATAAATGAATAAGATTTTTACAAAGTATATGCTTTATCATCAAACATGATTGGCTTGTGTACATACTACTTTCATGAATAACCCTTCGTATTTATTTGTTATTAAATTATGGAAATGATCTTTCTACGTGGACTACCGCATGACAGTTGAAAATCCATTTGCAGTTTTGTATATTGTTCATTCAGATTCCTAACTCTAAACTTACTATGGTAAGTATTGCTTTTATAATTTCTGAAATGATCAGAAATTCTTTGATATTTGCACTTCATCCAATATATTTTCGTGGAAATATTATTCTGAGCATTCTTGATAAGTTTAAACCTTTTCCTGCTGGAGTATTATTCACGGGGTACTATTCCTGAAATACTATTCATGGGGTACTATTCACTCGAATACTATTCACCTAGGGTACTATTCATGACAAAAATTGATTTCTTTTATGTCCAAATCATTTTTGATACAATATTATTCTTGAATTTTACTCCATAAAGCAGTATCATGTTGACAATTTGGACTTTATTGAATTCTGGATAAATTAAATTATAAATATTTAGAATTTATCCTTTGCTTTCATTTAATTAAATTCTTATATCATTGTCATCACCCTCATGTTTATATTGTTATGAAAGTTATCTTTGGCACGTAGTGCATAGATAGACTGTTGATTGATATGATTATGACCAGGAATCATTCGGTATAATCATGACTTGTAATGTTACAAATGATGTGGTAAAAATCCTCATTGGCCCGTAGTGCATTAATGGACAATTGTTGGCATGATCATGACCATTAGCGATTACACGAATATCCTTGGCCCGTAGTGCATGGATAATTCAGTGATGTGGATTATTTATTAAGCTGAGTCTCAGCGAAAAAATTGATGATAAACTTTTTAAATCATAGAAGATAGTAGATAGCATTCTCTACTTGACTCTTCTAATGGATTACTTGTTCCGCTGCAGTTGTTGATCTAAAACGTGTTGTCTATTATATTCTATCATTTGTTATATTGTTGAAGGCTAAGGATAATTTATTCTGTATTATCTTAGTCATAATATTTCTTATTGGGCTAGTTGAGATCACCCTTTACTTTCATTGTTCTCTTCAGGAATGATAATATAGCTGGGACTAGTCGGGGAACGGAGTAACGGTCCAGATGTTTGCATTAGTAGTCCTCATTATTCTGTGAAATAGTGTGAAATTAAATATATTGAGGACTTATTTTGAGATTGAATACTGTCTAGAAGACAATGTTTGTATTAAAACTCACAGCTCATGTTGTATATTTAAGTTTGTATTTGTATTTTATACCATGTATTTGGCGACTCAGAATGGGTGATGTAAACCTATTTTGGGGACGTCACAGCTGGATCTACTGCTACCCCATTTTTATCAATCACATGACCTAGAAATTGAACCTTCTCTAGCTAAAATTCACATTTCAAAAATTGTGCATAAAGTTGTTCCTTCCGCAATATTTCTAATACCCTTCTCAAATGTTCTACATGTTCCTCCCGTGTCTTCGAGTATACTAAAATATCATCAATAAAAACCACCACAAATTTATCCAGACATGACTTAAACATCCGATTCATCAAGTCCATAAAAGCTTCCAGTGCATTTGTTAACCCAAAAGACATCAAAAGAAATTCGTAATGTCCATATCGGGTCCGAAACCCCGTGTTTGGTAAATCTTCTTTCCTCACTTTCAGCTGATGATACCCCGATCGTAAGTCATTCTTTGAAAAATACTCCGCTCATTTTAATTGGTAAAATAAATCGTCAATTCTTGGTAAAGGATACTTATTCTTTACGGTCAACTTATTTAATTCTCTATAATCTATACATAATCTTAAACTCCCATCCTTCTTTTTTACAAACAACACAAGTGCTCCCCATGGTGAAACACTTGGTTGTATGTATTTCTTATCTAGGAGATCTTGTAATTGAACATATAACTCCTTCAATTCCACTGGTGCCATCTGATACGGTGCCTTTGAAACTAGTGTTATACCAGGTGCAAGGTCAATCACAAATTCAATCTCTCTGTCAGGGGGAAGACAGGGTAGGTCATTTAGAAATACTTCAGGAAGCTCATTTACTACAGGAATTTGATCTATCTTTCCCCCTTCCTTATGTGTATCAACCACATAACCTGTGACGCCCCCAAATTCGGGTATCTTCCAACCCGACAGATGGTGCTACATGGTACTACCTTTCACACATACATTCAATTGAAATTACTCAAAAGAGTGAATATGTCTCATTTATATTCCAAAATAATATTCCCTTTCCCAGGTTCTTTATAACCATTACATATGTTTCTTGTCATAATATCAAATAATTACAACATTAAACCTATACTATTACATAGACAGTTCATAGGTCTGCCTTAGCCTTTCCTTTATCTTTATTCGATCCTTCAGGTCGTTCAATCTTAGCTGCATTCATATGGTTCAAGCAAGAGTGAGCATAACTAGCTCTGCAAGTATGACAATTTCATTAAACAACATGATTGAATCATACAAATCGTATATCTTCTATAACCGAAGCAATAGTTATGAAGTACTATAGATAAATCAAAATAGCACTTCTTTTCCTTTAAAACATTTCACAATGAACCACGTTCATTAAACATCAATTTTGGGTCCAAGACCTTGAGCATTCGTTCTTTCTTTGAAAAGGACAACCTGACACTAAGTTCGTAAGTCCGGTATTACTTACGAGCACGTCTAGGCGATCAGCCTATAGTACTCTATGTTGTACAACGCTTCTTTTGTAAACGTATTTACGTTTAAGTTTTGGCAACCTCACGTGCCTGTCGTTTGATGACAAAACGTTTATTTATTCATACTTTGTCTTTCTTTGAAATCCATACCAAAATAGTTTGGCAAAAGATAACAACTTTGATAACATTTCAATAGATTATAAGAAAACCAATAAATACATTAAGTCTGGCCGAAAGAACTGGCTTTGACCTTATCATACATTAATTCATGTGTAAGATACATGAATCACAAAGCTTGTCCAAAATGAACATAGACAAGGGTTTAAACACTTTCCTTCAGCGTCTTCTACAGATTAAATACTTTTCCTTTTGAGTCTTTAAGGATTTCTACAATATATGATCACATAACATACCACATTAGGTCATCGTCAGACATGTATGGTATCTAACTTATCTTACCCTTCTTATCAATCTAATCGTTCATTAGATTTGTTAACATTCATTACGGTTTACCGTATTACTTTACTTTTTGATGTTTAAGTAATCTTTCGTTAACCTTTAGTTGTAATTCTTAAGGTTATTAACATCTTTAATGATGTTACTTTAGGTGTATTAAGTATATAATTCACCATCAATCATCTGATATTTCTTTTGTATTCAAAAACTTTCTTTACCAACTACCTTCTAGTGCTAGCGCTGCAGCGCCAGCTTCCTTATATAAGTCTCGCGCTGCGGTGCGAATCTCCAGTGTGTTCTACCCGGACCTAGCGCTGCGACGCCATCCTCAGTACAATTGGTCACGTTGCGGCGCCACTCTCCAGTAGGTATTGGGCACGGCTCAGCGCCACTTTTCAAGCCTTGGCTAGCGTTGCGGCACCAGCTCTGTGCACCAGATAGCTTTGACAGTTTTCTTGCTTAAGGAACTTCCCAGACTCATAATTTGCTCATTTTAAGTCCAAATTGGCTCGTTCAAAAGCCATTAGCTCACAAATCACATGAACTAAGTGTTCATATAAGAATTTTACATTTTCAAATCCGTTAACATACAATTCACTATTTAAGTCCGTTATTACGAAAACGATAAACGTTCGTGAACGTTCATAGCTCGTTTCTTCGTTCTAAGTCAAAATTTGACCATTTTCGAGTCCGCAACTCTAAAATGAAAACTTAGAATATTCTCCATCGAAAACCAACTTTTTCGAGTTTAATGCTAACTTTTGACTTCCATTCCGAGGGTTTCACGATTTCGACGATTATCGTCTAATCTCGTAAATTTCGCTATAACTTTGTTACTTAAGATTTTTACACCGTTCCAAATGGATTCATTCCATTATCACAAGATGCATTATCTAAGACTACAAATGATGGTTTTAAACTTGTCCATCAACAATAATATTATAATTTTTCAATGACTTTCAATGGTTTATAACTTTTATACTTATGATTTCACTTTCACATGGTTTATTAAGGTTTCATCCGTTAATAACCATCCTTATACTCCTTATCGTACATGCTCTACCACTACTCACTTCTCTAACAAGTGAAGAGATGAAGAGTCATGGTTTAGGATTCTTACCTTTGATGTTCTAGCTTGGTTCTTCTTCTTCCTTTTGTTCTAGCAAAGTCTAGCTCTTACTCACTTTTCTCTCTCAATATGCTTAGCTCTAGGATGTTAGTGTATTTTGATCAAGCAAAATAATCTAGCAACCTCTTCTATTTATAGGTGTAATAACCCAAGATTTTCTATATAAATAAATCAAAAAATTTGAGTGTAAATTTTTTATTTTATTTATTTATTAAAATAAATATGGGGAATATGTACAAGATAATGTTGATATATATGTATGTGATAAATAAAATATATTTATTACATGAATAATTATAAATAATTTTATTTTAGAATTATTCATTATTATAAATTATATTTTTATAATAAATAATTTTATAATAGAAATGTTATCATTAATTATTTTCCATGAAAATATGATTATTATATTATTTAAATAATATATGAAATGATTACTTTTATGCCATTAAAATCATAAGACAAATGACCCAATTGCCCTTATTGTATTATTAAAGGAAACTTGTAGATCTTGGCCTATGTGTAGTTGTTCAACCACTCCAACCTAGCCATGTGCCTACATATTACACATATCAGCAGCAAAATCTCAGCCAAATGCATTGCACCACATTATTTATAAGATCAAAGAGAGAGAAAAGTCACTTATTAAGCCATTTATGCAACTAATACTCAATTCACTTCTGTCTCACCCAAAGCCATGAAATCTTAAGGCATTCAGTCACAAACCAAAGCCTCACTACCTCCATTAACAAATCAGAAAGCCAGATTCAAGTTAGTTCATAGAAAGGTATAAACCCTAACTTAGAATCTGACCTTTAATGTTGTGTTAGAACTTGTGTTTATGTGTTGTAATATGTTGTAAGTACTGTTAATCAATGATCTGGGTTGGTATCTTGTAGATCCATAACATCTAAGTGCTCAAAATTGAAGTTTTTAAAAATCTGGAAAAAGTTAAAAAAGTTATCTGACAATGAATGTCAGACCTCATATCTCTTTATCTATTATGTGTTTTTGTTGTTTAAAGGTTTGATCTTATAATATGCTATGAGATCTTGGATCTGGAACTTGAATCAGGTTTAGATCTCGCATAGATTGAAAGTTATTGATGACCAAGCCTTTCTGGGTAACCCAGAACTTACCCAGATGGCTCTGACAGTGAGTTCATGTCCACATATCTTGTTGTGTTTGTTGATTTGGTTCTTGTTCTTGTATCTATGTTGTAGTATGTTACATTAACTATTGATTCAAGCTTTTATATCGCCTAAACATCAAACAAGTGGATCATAGTGGATGGTCAAACCAAGCCGGACGAGCATGAAAGCTGTTTTCTGGGTAACCCACAAAACGCTTGAACATGTCGTTTGACATGGTTTGACCGGCATAGATCTGATTGATCTGTTGTTGTTTTAGTGATCTAATGTGATAGATTTCTTCCTGGTCATGTTGGCTACACACTGGATCAATTATATCACAAAAAACAATGCACAGATTGCAAGTTGTGGAAGCCCAAAAGTGACTGCTCGAACTGTTCTTCATTTTTGAGTAACCCAGAAATGAAGATCACAAATCTGACAGCCACTTTGCATGTTTAGATGTTCTTATTGCTATGTTGTTTTTCCATGTTTGTTGTTGGATCATGTAGTCTTACACTAGCACTACAAGATCTGACCAACATCTTGCCCAAAAACAACATGGTCAGTGTTTAATGTTTGGTCAAAGTACTCAACTCGATCACTGACAGGAGTTTCTGGGTTTGGCAAAAAGCATGAAGAATACCTATAGCGACGGTTCTGTCGCTATAGGAAGTCTTTAGCGACAAATCTAATAATTTTAATTATTTTAATTTCCAAAAATCATTTAAAATATAAATTAATTTCTAAAAATTACAGAAATAATTTTAAAAATTATTTTAAGCTATGAAAATTAACTTTTAATAATTTGGCATATTTTTCATAAATATTACTATTTATTTAAATATTATTGATATTTAATTTATTTAATAAATGCATTAAATAAATTAATTAAAATGATTTTGTTATATTAAAAATCATTTTAAATGATAATAAGGTATTTAAAAAGTATTTTAAGTTATAAAATATAACTTTTAATATTTTAAAGTAAATTTCATTAATATTTAGATTTATTTAATAATTATATTAAATAAATTAATTAAAAGTAATTTTAATATTATAAAATCATTTTAAATGAAAATAAAGTGTTTACAAATATTTTAAGTTATAAAATATAACTTTTAATGTTTAAAGGATAATTTTATTAATAATTTAATATTAATGATAATAGATTTATTTATTAATAATATTAAATAAATAGTTTAAAATTATTTTATTAATTTAAAAATCATTTAAAAAGGATATGAATGAATTAAAAATATTTTAAGTTATAATTAATGACTTTTAATATTTTGATAATTAATCCATTAATATTTAAATATTAATGGTAATTATTTAAAAATGATTTTAATGGTTTTAAAAATTATTTAAGGGTAATATTAATACTTTAAAAATATTCTAAGTTAATACAAATAACTTTAATATTTTGGCAATGATTTCATTAATAATTTAATATTAATTAAATATTACCTTGATAATAGAATTATTTAATATTTAAATCATTTAATAATGATTCCGGCGATTGAAAAATTATGATAAATTATAATAATTGTTTAAAAATTATTATAAGTCATTTAAAAATAATTTGACAAAATGTTTAAGTTTTATTGAACTTCAGGATAGAATCTCAGACTCGATAAGTACCTGATAAAGCCGTCGGTACACCGAAAAATTTCAGAAATTGATCTGGACTTAGATAGTTTGACTATATTAATGTTTGTTTGTGTTCTAATAACTGATATAACCATGTGAAAATAATATTAGGTTATGTGTTGACTGCAAATAGCAGTGCTATGTGACATGCTATATTATTCTAATTGAATAAATTATCTTATTAATGATAGGGCTTGATATAAAAGATAAAACTAAGTTGCATAAGCAGCAGACCAGGCAAGTATCTAATCCTTTGCATTTATTTTATGCAATGGACATGTGTAAGCTAATATCTGAACTATTCTTTTTCATTTTTCAAATGTCTTAACCCCTGTATATACTTGTGAAATAATTCTGTATAAGTATGTTATTAGATCATAATCTGTTGTACAAGTTTATTAGTTTTGTTATTATTGATCAAGATATATATTCTGTTCGTTAATTTCTAAAGCATGGTTATACAAGTGTCCTCACTTGGATAATCATTATATTTTATCACATGTTGATACATACTTATTGATTTCCAGTATATATACGTTGACTTAAAAGCTGTCTAAACTAATTGATCCGGCTAAACACAAACTTAAAAATATGATTGAACAAGATAGAACTTTATTGTTATCCAACCAAATTATTTTGGTTCGGATTCTAGACTGGTATGAACATCCCAAATATGGGAAACTTTTATGCTTTAAAGGCGGATATCTTTGACGAAAATATCATTCTTGTATGTAGTATTGATCAATCTGTAGGCATAACGGTCGATCACCCCCCGTGCCTGTAAGTTATGATAGTTTATAGATTAAGTTCTGTTAACCTTTTCAAAAATAGAAAACAATGTTCATAGTCTGTCGACTGATCCTAATTTATAGTAAGTACGTAGTTTCAACAATTTGAAATCGAAATGATATGTTGTTTATTATTGGTTCAACTTACTTCACAACTGTTGATTCGTTGTAGAAGTATCATTTAAAGAAAACATTTAATCCTTTCAGCTAACTATTATTGATTGCTATTACTTGCTGGGCACTCAAATGCTCATCCTTGCTTAATTTAAATGTTTTCAGCTAAGCATGAACAACCAGAAGGCTTGGCTAAAAACAAAGGGAAAGGAAAGGTTGTTGAATGAGTTTAATGATATCTTATGCAATAGTTAAACTTTATTATGATAAGGATGACATATATTATTATTAACATGTAATGAATGTTTAAAGGTTACGTACTTGGGAACTAGACTCTGATAATTATGTAAATTAAGTTTGATATTTATATTATTGTTATTATTATTAGTATTATTCCGCTCATAGAAATGGTATTGTGAAGCATCGAGTTTGGGTTTTAAGTACCTGAATTTGGGGGCGTCACAGGTTGGTATCAGAGCTTTAGGGTTAGAAACTTTAGGTGGGATAGACCTTAGGCTATAACCTTAGAAAAGAGGGAAACGTTGAAAATATAAATAACTCATATAGAGTTTAAAAGGAGATGAATTGAATAAATTCATCGTCAAACAAAATAAAAGATAACTTATAAAAAACTATTATTTGTTATATGTATATACTATATGCTAATCAGGATAATTTATGTGTGTAGATGTCAGGTGATAAAGGATTAGTATACCCTCAGATCGTAAAGAAGGAGCCAATATCAAAGCCAATAGCTGAAATAGAGGCTCAAAGTGAAAGCAACCTCGATGAGGTGGTTATTGTGGAAAACGTAGTACCAGATCCGAAAATGGTGAAACTAACAGATGGTGATTCGGACATTGAAGTTAGAGTTGATCAAGCATCAATGGAAGTGCAGAATCTAAGAAAAAAGGTTTCTTCTCTGGAAAAGCTATGGGAAATAGAAAAGTTATTGAATAGTCAATTGCAGAAAGCATTAATAGAAATAATAGAAGAACAAGATAAGCTTAAAATCCAAATTGATCAAATGGGAGCTAAAAACAAACAGTAAAAAGCATTCTCAGAAGCAAGAAAGGGAAAAGAAAAATGAAAGACTGCAATATAGGAAATTCTAATAACAACCAAGGAAACTTTAACCGAATAAAAAAGTGTACAAACTGTGACAAGAAACATGAAGGCGTATGTAGTAAAGCGGAGAATGTTTGCTACAATTACGGACATGAGAGACATTTCTCTCCTCATTATCCCAATCCAAAGCAACGTGTCTATTTTAATTATCCAAGATCAAGAAAAAGGCATAGTGAATAGGTAGTATAGGTTCTGTTGTGTAGGTGTGTTTAATGTAATATGTGTGATAAGTATGTTTGTGTAATGTAATATTCCCAACTTTTGTATGAGTCAAAGCTGTAAATCCCAACTTTTGTGGTCACAAAGGGATAACAGTATGTGCTATATTATGTAAAGTACTTTGAATTAATGAATATGAATCTATGTTTGATTAATAAAATAAGTTTAATACGTGAAACTTATATAATAAGGTTTAGAATGTAAAGAATAATTTATGGTCTTATTTAACCAGATAATGCCGCCAAGACGTCAAACTCGAAATCAAAGGGCAGAAGAATCTGTCAACAACGCTAGGGGATAACAACCCGACCCGATGCAGCACTTTGAAAACATGGTAGCTCAGGCTATGCAACAAGGAATACCAGTCGCGGGAAACTAGCCAGACAATCGCTTGACGAATTTTAAAGATTTTAAGGCTGTAGGACCGCCAGAATTCAAAGGGACAATTGATTCTGTTGAAGCCCAAACTAGGGTTAAGGAGATAGAAAAAGCGTTTGAAATAACTAGGGTAGCAGAGGGGCAAAAGACAGCTTTTGCCACCTTCATGATGAAGGGTGAGGCGAATTTTTGGTGGGAAGCAAATCAGACAAGGGCAGGAGAAGGAATAGTTACTTGGGATAGGTTCAAAACTTTATTTTTTGAAAATTATTTTTCATCTAGTATGCATGCTAGGATGGAGGTAAAATTTCTGGAATTAAAGCAAGAGAACAAGATTGTTGCGGAGTATGCCATAAAGTTTAATGAGTTGGCTAGGTTCGCTCCGTATCAAGTTGATACGGAAGCTAGGAAGGCGAGAAGGTTTGAGTTGGGATTAAAACCCTGGCTCTACAACAAGGTAGTAGTATTACAGATTGGTACTTTTGCAACACTGTTAGAAAAAGCTATTATTGTTGAGGAGGGGAGTGAGGCTATGAGCCTCTATAACAAGGAGAAAAGGAACAAGGGTAAGGTCGAGGGAGCTGGGAAGGTGGAAATTAATAGTGGAAGTAGGAGTGGTAATGGCAAGAGGAATGTGACGCTTTTAATCCAAGGTCCTCGAATTCCTTGTTCGATCAAAGATGATAAAATACAAACATCCACCTCTAAACAACATACGATAACTAAAATGCGGAATATAATAAATGTACGTTGTTCATTCAAAAGGTGTTATTAGTTCCAAGATACGATAACCTTAATATCATCTTATAAACATACCCTAAAATAAATATTAGGGTTCATATTACATAACAATAATTTAAACTAAGTGCAAGGTAAAGTCTGTTCCTTGCCACTATTCTACATCTTTCCTTTACCCTTGTCCTTCCCTGAGGTCTCAGGATTAGCTGCAATATATTCATGATATAGCAAGGATGAGCAACAAGTTTGCTTAGCAAATTTAAGTACAACAATAAGGATATATCATAATGAATGGAAAGATATCTGGCAATGAATTCAATAATATGAATATTTGAGGGATTCAATAATATGAATATTAGCAAGCAAAGATAATGATTGCTTTTAGAATAACTGCTAGTCAAATAGACTTTGAACTATAACACTTCAATGGGATCAATAGCTAATTGACCCTTTGGTTACTAGCTACAGAATAAGTACTTGAGGGGATCAGCCTCACGTACTTTATGTAAATGCATAACATTTAAATTTGCTCTGTGTATCTTATATTAAATACCTGATACTCTCCTATCATAGAAAGGGGTGTTCTTTCAGTTTAAGAATCCTTACCCTCAATAGGTTCGGATAGCTTTTATAAAACTTTATACGCTTGTCTGACCGAACAAAGGTTCAGACTCTATCTCACACAGTTCAAGAATTATTTAAACTTTAAATGATGTATAAGTCTAAGACTGTACGATCTCAAGTGCACTAAGTGCGAATATCAATAATTTCGATGTGGAATAATTGTAAAGTAATTAAACCACTTAATAGCATGCTTGGAAATAAGATTTAAGCTTAAATAAATAACTTTCAATTCAACAATAACCTACTTAATACAATATGAGAAGGATAAGAAACTTTCACAACAAATAAAGTTGTGTAAGTCAGAAATCTTGCAACACAATAAAATAGTGTTCGGATACTTGCTCAATAAACATTTGAGTAAGAATTAAGGAACTTCCTCAATAAAGGTATGATTTAAAGAACTTGCACAATCAAAGAGTGAAGTTCAAAGAAACTTGCTCAATAATATTTGGAGTAAGATTAGGAAACTTGCTCGAGTAAAAGATTAAGAATTCAGGAAACTTACCTGTTTGCTCAGCTACAATATAATTCTAGCTTTAGTTACTTGCGCTGAAACGACCTAACATTAACAAGTCGGTATTTTCAATTAGTATGTGTAAACTAGTATGAGTCTACACTTAAAAGAATCAAGTCATCACATAGCATGCTTCTCAACACATTATATGACATATTGGTCATACATTACAAAGTAAAGTAATCATATAAGCATGCCTTAATACTTCAGACCAAAAATAGATCATCTTGCAAGAAGATCGCAGGATGGCATTAAATTGTGCTCGGTCTAGGCTTATGGACTACAAGTAAAATTGTCTTGTCCCTCGCCGCACCATGGTTGAGCTTCTTCTCTCCTGACTTCAGTCCAACTGTAACACACTAATCACACATACCATTTAAAATACATACATGCTAGAGTTTCACATATAACACATGATCATACTTGAGTTCAATATCACAAGTTTAACTTACAAGTTATATGTCATTAAAACATAAAAAGGTCATGTAATCATTTGTGCCTTACAACTTGATCATTCAATACTCAGTAGTCATGCTTGTATATAGACAACACATGTATACTTTACTCATTTCTTGATGACATTAGCTTTCTCATTCTAATTGTCTTTGAATTTTATACTAAGTCAACTTAGCATATACAAGGCATATTAGTATATAGCTCTCATGCATTTACAACATATATTAAAGTCACATATGCATGTTCAAATAGCCAGAACTTAATAGATAAAAATCTTCGTCAAGTTCTCTTTGAAAAGTCTTAAGCTTCTTATCTTTGAAATAGTCAAATCTCTCAATCATGTATGCTAGTGTGTTCAATCACTTTAGTCTTGCATTTCACGTCAATATAAACCATATTATCATGTTCATAAAGTCAAAATGCTCACATGATGCGTTCGTGACAAAGTTCACTTTTGAAATCACAAATTTCTTTTCAAGACCACAAGTATTGTGTCAATCATTGCTATACTTGTTCAAGCTATAAGTATGTGCTTACATGTGCATTTTAAAATGGTTTACAAGCTCGTTCTACCATATACTAACAAGTTAGCATGAATAGAAATTGAACAGAAAATATCAGAGCTGGTGTAGGCCTGGCGCAGCTGTGCTGCACCCTAGTACAATTAGGGTGCAGATGTGACATGCCAGAAACAAAACTGAGTTTGGGTTATGGTGCAGCTGCACTGCACCCTAGTACAAATAGGGCGCAGCTGCGCCATACCTGCATCAGAGACAATAGCTTGCTCTGTTCGGCAGTTCAACAACCCACCAAAAAAAATCCTTACAAATATTGCTTCTAAAATAACCCAAGACACTTATAAGTATGTATAACACTAAGAAACATAACCCAAATCAACTAACAACCAATACATGCTTAATTCAAAGAATCAACCCATTAAATAATTTATCAAAAATTAAGAATGGGAATGGAAGTTATACCTTTGTGACTCAATCACCGTTTCTATACTCACTCTATATAAACTAATTCTCAGCAAAGTGCAACAAGGAAGGTGAAGATCTTATTTATAGAAGATTGATTATCTAGATGATCGGATTACCTCCCAAATCAAACAAAATAATTTCTAGAATGCACAAGGGTTAATAGAGAGTTGGTGATTCACCATGAATCCCACTCCCGTTCACTTATCATTTCTAGATTAATGAATTTGAGATGAAGAATAGAGTAGAAGCTTGCTCAGCTTCTTTTGTTTTCACGTGGAAGAAATGAAATGGGACTCTTATTATGGGACAAGAACTTCTCAGCATTTGCAAAATGAAATGTAATACTAAAACAACAATTGGCTAATACCATATATACCCATAATATAAACTTTGGTTATAAATTTATGTATGCAAAATTCATTTCACATAACATAGGTTATAATGATTTAAAGGCATACAATGTATTTCCTAATTACAAGGTATCAAGTAGTGCACATACATATAATTCATGTACATTTTCAATTACCATGACTGCTATTATTATAATAACTAATGAAATCATTATTAATTTAACAATTGATATTATTATTTGTCAATAGGGTATACATGAATGTTTACCCACACACTTCATATCATATAACAATATTATTATGCAACTCACATGAATGCAATTAACTCTTACTATATAATCTATATATATAATATATAGACATATTAATGTGTCACCTTGTACTATATAAAATATATAGTTAACTACCATATAACAAAGGTTTAATATATTGCAAAAATTAATCAAGTAAACATATAATCATTTTATAAATTATTAATCTTTTACACATTAATTATTATTTATTCATAATAATTATTAATTAACACATTATCAATTAATTACTCATAATTGCAGTTAATCAATATGTTCAACTCTTGCTACTATATTCAAATAAATTGAATATTTAATTATTAATAATCCTATCAATTCTTTGATATTAAAATCTTAGGGTTAGTCCACTAATTTAAATAAACTATTAGTGACTCCATTTAATCATTTCATAACCACATAACCACATAAGGTTTTAATAGACTCACAAAACTAACTCATTAAAATTAAATCACATATTTAATTAATAAGGAGTTTCAAATTCGTGGACGTTACATCCCTCCCCCCTTATAAAAATTCTATCCTCGTAATTACAAAAATAATGTTACTCAAATAAAAACGGATAATTCGCTCTCATTTTCTCTTTTAACTCCCACATAGCTTCTTCTACGACGTGATTCCTCCAGAGAATCTTAACAGAATGAATAATCTTATTCCTCAACTTCTGTTCCTTCTTATCTAGTATGTGGACAGGAACTTCCGTGTACGATAAGTCTTTTTCGACTTGAATTGGTTCATAGGAGATAACGTGCTTGTATTCCAATTTATATAGCCGCAACACTGACACATGAAACACGTTGTGAATGTGCTCAAGTTCAGGAGGTAATGCTACCTTGTACGCCACTTCACCGACTCGCCTCAGAATCTCAAAAGGTCCTATGAACCTAGGGCTCAACTTGCCCTTCTTCCCAAAATGAATCTTCCCTTTCTAGGGAGATACTTTTAGAAATGCATAGCTTCCTACTTCAAAATCTCTCTTCTTGCGATGTAAATCTGCATACTTCTTCTGGCGATCTTGAGCTGCTACTAATCGTGCTCTTATCACCCTGATGATTTCCACCGTTTGTTGTACCAATTCTGGTCCCAACATTCGACGTTCTCCAACTTCATCCCAGCATAAGGGCATTATATATTTCCTCCCATACAGTGCTTCGTACGACGGCATTCCAATACTGGAGTCATAACTATTATTATACTCAAATTCTACTAATGGAAGGTGATCCTCCCAGCTACCCTTGAATTCCATCACACAAGCTCAGAGCATGTCTTCAAGTGTTTCAACTTTTCTCTCGATTTTCCCATCGGTCTACAGATAATACACGGTACTCATTCATAGTTGTGTCCCCATTCTTTCTTGAAGACTCTTCCTGAAGTTTGACATGAATCGTGGATCTCTATCCGATACGATAGATATCGGCACCCCATGCCTCGAGATAATTTCCTTAACATACAATTTGCGTAACTGGTCCAAACTATACTTAATCTTAATCGGTAAAAAGTGAGATGACTTAGTAAGACGATCTACTATCACCCATATGGCGTCGTGCCCTTTCTGCGTTGTCGAAAGTCCAACCACAAAGTCCATTGTGATGTGTTCCCATTTCCATTCTGGAATCTCTAATGGTTGTAATAACTCGCTTGGTCATTGGTGCTCTTCCTTGACTCACTGACAAGTTAGGAATCTACTTACGCATTCTGTAACCTCTCTCTTAATGTTTGGCCACCAGAAGTGGTCACGCAAATCTTGGTACGTCTTTGTGCTTCCTGGGTGTATCGAATATCTCATACTGTGCATTTCTTACAAAATCTCTTCTCTCAGTTCTAGTACTAATGGTACCCAAATTCGTCCTTCAAATCTTAGCAGTCCAATGCTATCAATCTTAAATTTTAACTCATCACCTTCAATCAATCGCTTCTTAATGTTATTGCAATCTTCATCCTTTTCTTGTGCTTCTTTAACCTTATCCAATAAAGTCTTGGATACAAATAATGCCTCCATACAAATAATGCCTCTTGTGGTCCGTATATATCTCACACTTCTCGCCATACAAATAATGCCTCCAATTCTTCAAGGCAAAAACTACCGCTGCTAACTCCAGATCATGAGTCAGATATCCCTTCTCATAATCTTTTAGCTGACGTGAAGTGTACGCAATGACTCTGCCATGTTGCATCAGTACACAGTCAAGACCCTTGTGTGACGCATCACTATACACTATAAATCCTCTCGTGTTGTCGGTAAAGCCAACACAGGTGCTTGACTAAGCCTCTTCTTCAATTCTAGGAAACTCTCTTCACACTTCTCCGTCCAAACGAACTTAACTGTCTTTCTGGTAAGATTGGTCAACGGTTGTCGACGTCGGGATTTTTTAGTGTCCCTTTTCATTACTTATTCTTTGGTGTTCTCATGTTGATGTGAGATTTGTTTAAAAAAACAAGTGAAAAAGGTCTGACATGTATAATATTGACGATGTGACTTTAAGAGTCGTCAGTTCGTGTATTTAACTGGTTGCACCAACGCAACCGAAAAAGGTTTGCACATTGACCCAGTGATGTGGCACTACTAAACGGGTATGTGAAACTGAGATTCATTTGGGTTCGGGAGCTTGATTATGCGGAGGGAAGGTGTTAGGCACTCCCCGACATCCGTGTTGCCACGGTGACCGCCACTTTTCAAAGAAACTATTATATGAATGTGTGTGTATGTGTGGATCAATGTGCAATTATTTGGAAATAGTGCTACGCCTCGTTCGCACCTATACACAAAGGGTTTGAATTTATAGAAAAATCTAGTTTTAAATAAGATATAGCAATGAAGTTTTATAAAAAGAGGTTTTTCAAACCCTGTGCTCAATAGTAATTGAGGCTTTTGATACTTCCATTTTATTATTAATTGTTCGGCTTGTTTGCTTTTATTTTCGAGATGCGAAGCATCTTCAACAAAATAATATACAGCAGTGCCAAACTCCTCATGGGCATGACAACCATCCAAGGAAATTCGAGATTAATCGTAAAATAATGTACAAGTCATTCACGGTGAAAAAGGTCCATCATGGGAACTGAATCTAGATTCAGTAAACTGAATCTGTGATCACATGATTCCTAGGCTCATATGATACTGCAGTTTGTATAGAAAGTGGTAAGCAGTTATATATATAAAAGCTGTAAATATATATATACAGACTTGATCAACCACCACGAAGCAACTCCATGGGGGATCTGAAAGGTAAATATATATAAGCGATAAATATATATATATATATATGGACATGATCAACCACCACGAAGTAAACTCCAGGCCTGACAGAAATATAAATATAAGTAAATCCAGGCTCATCGGATATATATACGTATATATATATATATATATATATATATATCATTTCCACCCGTATTTTTTACACGAGTTTCCCTCATCTGATTTTGCATGAACTGCAAAAAGCTTCTAAACATTCCATCATTCATCGTTTGCTCGGTAGTGTTGTTTACAGGAGGAATATTACTTTCAATATGGGTGGGGGCCACCCTTTGAACAACTTGCAGGCAACAATCTCTTCACCAACCAAATGGCCTAACAAATCCCTTCTCTATGCCAATTTTTGAGAGTCCACAAAAGTTAGGAAAACCCCATTTGCTATCATTTTTCAAGCCATCAAGAAAGAATACGCATATACGTCCATTTTATCACATGTATATATATATATATATATATATATATATATATATATATATATTATAATATAATTATTTAAACAATCTTAATATATATTTAAATGAATATTTTATCGAAGAAAATAATTGCCAAACTTTCAACAAATAAAACATGCAAAAATTGCTTCATTTAAATCCACATAAAAAAAAATATATCCTTATCAATAATTAATTATTCCCAAATAACATTACAAAATTATTATAATAACAATCAGGCCGTTCCCAAAAAAGAGGGGGCTTTTCGATAAGGATTTCTCCTTACTGGGGCGCAATTAGATGACAAAACCTCTCCTTGACAGGACTTTTTAGACATTGCCAATAATGCTATCTAATAATATTGTTCAAATAATATGAATTATTGATTTGATAATGGGAAATACTGTGCAGTGACAATTATTAAAACAACCATAATATAAAATATCAACGCAGCAATTATTGAATCAATAACATAAAATATTAAACAATAATTCTTTGAACGATTATTGAGTAGTGCCTTCTTACGTAAGAATCAATAATTCAAAAAATATCGATGCAATACCTGGTATTCTTCTATATGCTACCACGCATATTACTATATTTTAACCAATCGGAATTCCAAAAGGTTAATTATGTGAACGATTACGCCATTATTTATCCAAACTCAAATTTGTCGTTTTTCTTCATCCGACCATTATTACATTATGGGGCCCATATATGACGCTATGGCGATAAATGCGAATATTCTCGACAAAAGAATATTCATGACCAAACGAATATTCCCGACAACAATGATTATTTTATAACCACTTGCTTATTTTGTAAAATTTGCACATTTCACCCATAACCAGAGCATTATATCAAATTAATTCCTTATTATTTAAAGATAATAAATAGAAGAAATTCAATTTTATTTATAAAAATTTGGGGTCTTACAACCTCTCCTCCTTATGAAATTTCGTCCTCAAAATTAACGTACGTACCTGGAATGTCGAAAAGGTAAGGGTACCTCGCTTTCATTTCCGATTCCAACTCCCAGGTCATTTCCTCAATACCATGGTTCCTCCACAAAACCTTGACTTGTGGTATAACCTTTGTTCGTAGGACATGTTCTTTCTTATCCAAGATCTTGACAGGTACCTCCTCGTACGTTAAATCTTTGGCTATCTCGTCTGGTTCTAACGCAATAATGTGGTTTGGGTCTTTCACATACTTATGAAGCATAGATATATGAAAAAAGTTATGAACACGAGACATGCTTGGAGGTAATGCGAGTCTATAGGCCACATTTCCTATTCGGTCAAGAATCTCAAATGGACCAACAAATCGTGGATTGAGCTTTCCTCTTTTCCCGAATCTTATAACTCCCTTCCATGGACCAATACGTAACAGTACATGATCTCCAATATTAAATTCCACGTCCTTTTGATGAAGATCAACATAATTCTTTTGTCGATCTTGTGAGGTCTGTATACGTTGCCGGATCATTTGAATCTTTTCTGTAGTCATGCGTACTAATTTTGGTCCCAACAATGTTGCTTCTCCCACCTCATCCCAGCATACTAGAGAACGACAGTTTCGTCCATACAATGCCTCGAATGCAGCCATGCCTATAATTGCTTGATAACTGTTGTTGTAGGAGAATTCTACCAATGGCAAGTACTTATCCCAACTTCCTTTGAAATCCAGGACACAAAGTCTTAATAGATCTTTAAGAGTTTGAATAGTCCTTTCTGATTGCCCGTCTGTTTGAGGATGGTATGTCGAACTGAATCGTAAATCCGTGCCCATAGCTTTCTACAAGCTAACCCAAAATCGTGAAGTGAATCTTGGGTCACGATCCGAAACTATGGATACTGGCATGCCATGCAATCTCACAATCTCATTTACATATATGCTAGGAAGACGTTCAAGGGAATAAGTCTCACGTATAGGCAAGAAATGAGCAGACTTGGTTAATCTATCAACAATAACCCAAATTGCATTTATGCCTTGAGAAACCTTGGGAAAACCTGTAACGAAATCCATGGTAATGTGTTCCCACTTCCATTCCGGAATCTCAAGTTGTTGCAATGGACCCTTTGGCACTTGATGCTCCGCCTTTACACGTTGACATGTTAAACACCTCGAAATAAACTTCGCGATCTCTCTCTTCATATTACTCCACCAAAATTTATGTCGAAGATCGTGATACATTTTGGTACTCCCAGGATGGATTAGAAATGGTGTGTTGTGTGCCTCCATCATGATTCTATGCTTCAAATCAAAGTCGTTAGGAACACAAAGTCTGGAGTTGACTCGAAGTATTCCCTCTTCATCGATTCTTACTTCCGGAATAGCACCTTCTTGCACTTTCTTCTTCATACGTATCATCTCTGGGTCTGTGGCTTGAGCAGCTTTAACTTTATCGATTAAAGTCGGTTCTACTAGTATGTTTGATATCATCACGTTCGTACTTGGAGCCTTTACTTCTATCTCCATCCTTTGCAAGTCATACAAAATGGGTCTTTGTGTTAACAACATTGCACTCGTACGCACATATGATCTTCTACTCAATGCGTCTGCTACAACGTTTGCTTTTCCAGGATGATATTGAATGATATGGTCGTAATCTTTCTACAACTCAAGCTAACATCGTTGCCGCATGTTGAGTTCCTTTTGGGTGAAAAAATATTTAAGGCTTTTATGATCTGTATAAATATCCACTTTCTCCCCATACAGGTAGTGTCTCCAGATTTTCAATGCGAAAATGACTGCTGCAACTCCAAATCATGAGTAGGATAATTCCTCTCATATTCGTTGAGTTGTCGCGTGGCATAGGCTATGACTTTCCCATGTTCCATGAGAACACATCCTAACCCTTTGCCTGAAGCATTGCTTTTGATAACAAATCCATCCAAACCAGATGGTATTGTCAGAACAGGTGCCAAAATGAGTCTCCTCTTAAGCTCTTGGAAACTCTTCTCGCATTCCTCGCTCTATACGAATTTTGTATCTTTCTGAGTTAGTTGAGTTAACGGAGTAGCAATTCGAGAAAATCCTTCCACGAATCTCCGATAATAACCAGCTAAGCCCAAAAATCTACGTACTTCGATCACCGACTTCGGCTGCTCCCAACTTTGGATTGCTTTAATCTTTGCCGAGTCAACAGATACTCCATGTTTTGACACCACGAGCTCGAGGAATGCTACTTCCTTAAGCCAGAACTCGCATTTCTTCAGCTTGACATATAGCTTGTTGTCACGAAGTCTTTGAAGTACCAGCTTCAAATGGTGCTCATGATCTTCACGGCTTTTGGAATAGATGAGGATGTCATCAATAAAGACAACAACGAACTGATCCAGATATTCCTTGAATACATGGTTCATCATAGCAAAGAAATTAGCAGGAGCATTAGTCAATCCAAACGACATGACTAAGAATTCATAATGCCCGTACCGAGTTTTGAAGGCAGTTTTTGGAATATCCTCAATTTTAATCTTCAGCTGATGATATCCAGAACGAAGATCGATCTTTGAAAAGAATTGTGCTCCTTGTAACTGGTCAAACAGGTCATCAATATGAGGTAGGGGATACCTATTCTTGATGGTGACATGGTTTAATTCTCGGTAATCAATACAAAGTCGCATACTCCCGTCTTTCTTCTTTACAAATAAAATAGGAGCACCCCAAGGAGATGTACTAAGACGAATGAAACCGATATCTAACAATTCCTATAGTTGGACTTTTAACTCCTGAAGTTCAATAAGAGCCATTCGATATGGGGTTTTAGAAATGGGCTTTGTACCCGGTTCAAGATCAATAAAGAATTCAACTTCACGTTCTGGGGGTAGACAAGGAAGTTCTTCAGGAAATTCATTAACAACAGGAATATTATTTAAATCTAACGTGTTTTTGTTCAAGTCCATAATATGGGCTAAGAAAGCTTGAATTCCGTTTTTCAATAAACGAATATCTTTATGGCTTGATATGACAGTGACTGATTTTAGTGGTTTAGTTGCTTGAATTCGTATAAAAGGTTGGTAAGGAATGTGAAAACTAACAACCTTATGAAAACAATCAATTTTGGCATGATGAGTGGTTAACCAATCAATCCCTAAAATCACATCAAATGCAAGTATCTTTAAAGAGATAAGATCAACAGGTAATGTGATTGTGCCAACTTGGATCAAGCAAGATTTATAAACTGTAGATGTAACGAAGGTTTCACCCAACGGAGTTTCAACAAATAAGTTAAAGTCCAATTTCTCCGGAGTCAAGTTTAAACATTGAGCACAAGCAGGAGGGATAAAAGAATGGGTAGAACCGGTATCTAGTAAGGTGTAAACTTCGCAAGAGTTCAAGATTAGCTTACCCGTGATCACCTTATTCGGGTTTCTCGCGTTTTGGCCAGTCACGACAAATGCCCTCCCTTAAACCACCGGCTTTGTTTTGTCCATAGTCACCTTTGGTGCCGCCGTCCCAGTTGGACTTAACTTCGCTACAAGACAAAATTGGGCTATATGACCGTCTTTTCCATAATTGAAACACACCTTGGTAGGCTGTGAACAGTTTGGACTTATGTGCCCTCCTCTCCGCATCTGTAGCATCTGACTGGCGGTCGTTTTCCTCCCCTAGAATTTTTTGTTGGTGCTGGTGCTGGTGCTGATGTCTTCACGTCATTGCTGAATCTCCTCTTACCTCTCCTATTATCATGGCCATGATTACCTCCCGAGTGGTTACCGCTTTTGTCCGTATTTTTCCTCCTCATTTGGTTATCATCGCTCGATGGATCATTGCCCGTGATGACCTCTGGTCGTGGTCCCTTAGTTGAACATACTCATTATCTCGCTCTAATAATTTATACATTGACAACATCTCGAATCTGAGAGAAAATTTATGAGAGCTAAGGTATTGGCGAATCTCGGGTTTTAGACCTCTCAGAAACATCCGCGTCATTCGTTCCTCATTCTCTACCAAATGAGGGGCAAACCTGGATAACTCCGCGAACTTTGCCTCGTACTAGGACACTGTCATGTTGTTTTGTTCCAGTCTAATAAACTCTACCTCCTCCATATGACGAATACTTTCAGGAAAGTACTTGTCATTGAACAGTTTCTGAAATCTTTCCCAAGACATGCTGAGTGCGGCTGGTTGGGTACACTTCACAGATTCCCACTAGTAATCTGCCTCACCTCGAAACATAAATGTGGTGAATGGAACCTTCTGTTCTTCTGTGCATCCCAAGACATCAAATATCTTGGTAATTTGCTTGACCCACGTTTACGCCTTAATCGGATCCGGCTTTCCCTAGAAATCTGGTGGTCCCAACTCCTTGAACTGCTTGGCCATGACAAACCGCGTGTTGCTATCATTTCCACCCGTATTTTGTATACGAGTCTCCCTCGTCTGATTTTGCATGAACTGTTTGGCCATGATTTTGCACGAATCTAGTGAGATAGAAGAACAAAGATTAGGAATTCGTACTTTAGATGAACCAAGTTTAAAAACACTCCATAATAAACCATAGTGAAGATAAAAACATGGATTCAATTTCAAGAATAAGGATCACAACAGATAACTTGGAAGAAAGAAAAAAAATATTTTTTTTCTTTTGCAAGCGAAGACAAGTGGAAGCGGTGACGTCGTGAGCGAAGAATCGATGGAACAAGAACGATGCAAGTGAGCATTAATGAATGTGAATTTACTCGGTCATGAAAAGTTCCAAATTTGATTAAAAGTTCAGACCAATATTTCTATGAAATGATATTAGATGAAGCGAAATTTCTAATCATTTTAGGAATTATAGAAGCAATACTTACCATAGTAAGTTCAAATTCAAGAATACGAGATGAAATAATATCGCTTACATAATATGGAGTATGAAAGAAAATAATATTTCTCACGAGTATTGTAATAAAATAATATCCTTTACCTTTGTAGAAGTTGGATTTGACTAGAATATCAGATATTATTCTGAGAAAATTTTGCAGAAAAACTACGCTCAAAATATTCTTATACTCAAGAAAAATACTCACAATACTATAGAATAAGAATTTCTGATTATGAATGTGTGATTGAGGAATGAGGGGTTACCCCCTATTTATAGCAACGGAGGAAAAGAAACAGACGCCTACAATTCTCCTCCGCCTAACATTATGCCTAACATACTCATTTTTTCATATGGGTGGGGGCCATCTTTTGAAAAATGGTTTTGCAGCAACATCATCTCATCTACCAAATAATTGGCTTTAGCAATACAATTCATTCTCTGCCAAAATCAATGCCTAACTTTCCTCATTTTCAATACCTAACTTCTTACTTTCAATATGGGTGGGGCCACCCTTTGAACAACTCATGCGAGCAACAATCTCTTCACCAACCAAATGGCCTAACAAATCCCTTCTCCGCCAATTTCTGAGAGTCCACAAAAGTTAGGCAATCCCCATTTGCTATCAATTTTCAAGCCATCAAGAAAGAATACGCATATACGTCCATTTTATCACACATACACACACACACACATATATATATATATATAAATTATAATATAATTATTTAAACAATCATAATATATATTTAAATGAATATTTTATCGAAGAAAATAATTGCCAAACTTTCAACAAATCAAACATGCAAAAATTCCTTCATTTAAATCCACATAAAATAAATATATCCTTATCAATAATTAATTATTCCCAAATAATATTACGTAATTATTATAATAACAACCAGCCGTTCTCGGAAAGAGGGGCTTTAGATAAGGATTTCTCTTCTTGGTAGCCGCAATTAGATGACCAAACCTCTCCTCGATGAACTTTCTAGACATTGCTAATAATGCTATCTAATAATATTATTCAAATAATATGAATTATTGATTTGATAATGAGAAATACTGTGCAGTGACAATTATTAAAACAACCATAATATAAAATATCAATCCATCAATTATTGAATCAATAACATAAAATATTAAGCAAGTAATTCTATGTAACAATTATTGAGTAAAGTGCCTTCTTTACGTAAGAATCAATAATTCAAAAATACTATGCTGTCTTAGTGTCTTCTTTGTGCAACCACGCGTATTACTATATTTTAACCACTGGGTATTCCAACAGTGTTAACGGTAATGATTACGCCATTATTTATCAAAACTCAAAATTTTCATTTTCTTTATCCGACCGTTTTCTATTATGGGGCCCACAAATGACTGCACCGTTGTAAGAATATTCCCGACAAAAAGAATATTCCCCGACAAAATGAATATTTCCCGACAACAATGATTATTTTATAACCACTTGCTTATTTTATAAAATTTGCACATTTCACCCATAACTAGAGCATTATATCAAATTAATTCCTTATTATTTAAAGATAATAAATAGAGGAAAATAAATTTTATTTATAAAAAGTTATGGTCTTACATTGGGGCTATCACCAAAGTCTCGAATCCTAGACACTGGCTTATATTTCATAAAGGTGCCTCTTGTGTATAAGAGATCTATGGGGATAAAGCTTTGTCTGTTTGAGGATGTGTATAACATATTCCCTCATTACATTCGAGATTCTTGCCAATAGTCTGTCAGCCGCGTGGTCGAGTTGCCCAACCTTCGTTGATGTGTGTATCACCGGATAGATCCCTGCTGGGTGCATTGTCAAGGTTGTTTGACCTTCATTGATTTATGTGTCAATGGTCGCATTGCGTTGTAACCCCCGCCGGGGATACTTGTATAAGTTGCTTCGATAGGTTTACTTGCCATCGGCTGACATGATGTCAAGGTTGCTTGACCTTCATTGATGTGTATCAATAGTTGCATTGCGTTGTAACCCCCGCCGGGGATACGTGGATGCTTGAAGGATGTGCGTTGTGACCCCCGCCGGGGATACGTTATTAGTTTGTAACTTCGGCATTGTAACCCCTGCCGGGGAGGTTTAGCATTTCGTGGTTTGGCGTTGTAACCCCCGCCGGGGAGGTTTAGGGTTGTGTCCCTGCAAATGACGGCATTGAACCTTTGTGGGCTATTGCCGAGCTTGATTTGTGAAAGCTGAGCTCATCGGTATAGTATACCCTGCATTCAAATGAATCTTGATGAGATGACGGAGTTTAATTTCGAATTCGTATGAAACCAGGATTCTAGGCTATTTCGCACAATCGCGTAGCATTTTTATTCTTGATTTGGCCTTTTAAACATGAGACCTCCTTTGCAACTCTAAGCTGAGCGGCTAGGAGGTGTGGGACCCATGTAGGAGTGTTGTAGGTACACTGCAGCGAGCCGCGAAGTGGACTACTACCAACCGTGGCTATGTAAAGCCCAAAGGTTGATTTCATAAGTCATTTTCAAGTTTGCTACTGCTGAAGGAATTCGAGAGCTCTTCTTCAGATCTCTTTGAGTTTGGGCAACTTTTACATATCTCGCCACCGCATAAGCGTTCTTCTTCACATCACGGTAACATATGAATGTATTTTTTCCAATTTCTATCCGTTGGAAAACGACTTATCACATGAAATGCATTTAAACACGTAGTAGTGAATATGCATGCTGATATGACTTGATAAAAAATATTCAACATAGTAAATGTTAGTATTAAACCATGCTGAACATAATGATGTGAAAATTTTTTGACTTTTGAAACAGTCAAATTGGCACCTTTTACTGTCATTTCTTATCCTATCTGAGGACAAATGAGTAAAGGTAAAAAAGAAAAATAATCCTGGTAATTAGACTACACTTACAGATTTTTTACTGTGATGTGATTAATGCATGTAGGATGTATATGACTGTGTATAGGTGTGCTACTGAATGGCCACCTAGTCATGCCTATGTGCATGTGGATAGTCCCATTTACAAAGGGTGCTATAGCAAAATTTTTCCAAAATGTAGGCATTGGGTAGTCATGCATTTTTAACTCTACTGTAGATGTATGTTAAAATAATGCATGCATGCATGTAATCATAAAATGCATTTTGAATACTCTAGGTAAGAATTTACCACATTCTTTCTGAGGTGATTTGGAGACTTGTTGTCCAGATATTATGGATCCGGATCAATAGGAGTAGTTCTCATGAGGACTACTTACGGTGTACCGGAGGAGGGCTTACGAAGAGCCTCAATATGGTCTCATCGAGACATCCTCGTCGTTTAGTGGAGGCGGTGATACGTCCTATCTGGGTTGAAGTGTCGAATGTCGAGGACGAAGAGGAGGATGTACCTATCGAGGTTCCTGCTCCTGCTGTACGTGTTCCCCATAGGGAATTGCCAGGTATTCAAGTGGCAAACCCAGATCTTCTGGGTGAATTTAGTAGACATCCTTCAGTATACCTACACGCAAATGAGGTATGAAGTTAGATCTTTAATCTTCCTTATTTCCTATTGAGGAGGAGTCAAGGATTCTAATGTTGATCTGCATTTGATGTAGGTTCCCGGCTTCACACAACATCGAGGGAACTAGTTTAGCATCCACTCTATGTATCAGGCTTTGCATGATGACTACAGAGCGATTGTACATGGCTGGGGATTTGGGACATTCTTCTCCATTCTTCCCCGTCGTTGTCCACAGGGTTACCTCGAGGGTATTATGTCAGCCGGTGGTTTTACGGACTTCGATCCTCCATTTCTGTTGGACTGTGAGGTGATGATGGCCTTGCGATGGATTGGCGGTTTATGATAGGTATGGAGTTTGGAGGGGATCCGATTGCCTTGCACAATGGATATTACCCCATCGCCATCGAGATCCTTGTTGGGAGTTCGGCAGAGCGCTGAAAGGCGGGGCTGTTTATCAGTTCCTTTGAGCGTAGGTGCTATGAGCGGGCTATTGAGTGAGCCCATACCCGATGATGTGAGAGGCAGGGATTGCATTCTTCGGCGATTGTTCCTGATGATCATTAGGGACTGTTTCATAGCAGATAATTCCTCTACAGTGTCCTTCGCTTTGATCAACGCCACTCGACACGTGGTCCGTATAGGAGAGTTTGATTGGGGTTCCTATACCTTTGACTACTTCCTCAGGGGAATGCGCATGTGATCGCAGGGCTTGATTGAGGCACGGTTAGGATTCTACCCATTTCTGCTGGTGAGTGTTTCTCTTGTCTTTTCCCATGTATAGGTTAAGAGTGTTTACTGACAACAGATGTTTGTGTTGGCAGTTTTGGGCCTATGAGAGGCTTCCATGTTTGCGTCCTGTGAGCGTGCTAGGTTTAGGCACCTATCCATGAGGACGGAGATGACATCATTCCATACTGGCGGAGGTCCTTGTTGCTGAGGGTTTCACTCATTGTCGCCTATAACTGGAGTTGTTGATAGCAGATGTCATCACATGGGTTCCCTACTCAGGGGAGCATTTTGGAGTTGGATTTGAGGATGGTTACCCAAATAGAGTTGAGTACGTCATTTCCACCCGCATGATTCCTCTCTTTATAGATGGAGGATGGGAGCTCTATTTAGGAGAGCGTGCTATCAAGAGCACTACATGAGAGATCCGTATGCCAATCTTGCCTCCTGCCAGGCGTTATTGGCCTGTTTCGCAGTCACCCGTCATTGACATCCCATTATTGGGGATTGAGGGTTTTACATTGTCAGAGGTCCCCTGGTCTCAAGAGATGTTCCAGCATTGGTGGATCCCTCGTACTATTAGAGCTCAGACCCGTGCCACACAGTTTATGGGGGATATGGTTCCAGGATCCGTGATGATGAAAGATTGGCTATCCCGTGTTAGAGATCCGACTTATGTGACACAGATTGACAGATTGACCCAGCAACTGGACCGGATACATCTTTTTATTCGGCATTTGGGCAAAGATCCTTCAGAGGTAGATACTTTTGATCCTTCTAGCTTTGGCACTGGCCCCTCAGGTGACCCATATGGCTTTTTCGGTGCAGATCCTCCCTTGTATAGGCCTGACATCCCTGTAGATAGAAATTCAGTGACTCAGGAGGAGTTACATCAGGTGGACAAGATCGATGATGTAGACATCGACACCATTGACTTTTTTTGATGTATTTCTCGTTATCTCTTTTGATAGGCCTCTGTTAGGCTATTTGGGTAACCGCCCCATTCTCGCTATATCTTTTGATAGGCCTCTTTACATGTTGGGTAGCCGCCCCATTTCCACATATTTTAGATGTATAGAGATGTATTAGATGATGATATACTTAGGAATATACACATTTTCCATTCCTATATCATATTGCCATCTATTGTATCATACATGTTATTATGTTATGCATATGTATGTATGTCCGAGAGATATTCAACATTGAGCCCTGGATGGTCTTATGACACAGCCCGTATAGATATTTTCTTTGACGATTTAGTAGTATTGATCATACCCCACCATTTTTGGTGGTATCTAGTATGGCCTTTCATGGTATGATAGTATATCACCATCGAGACATGGTGATCGTAGATGATTTCTTTGCTGACATACTATGACCTTGTTGATGTTTTAAGTTCCCACGAGATTTGTAGAGGTATCTTAGAAACCTTGGGTATCGAGAGGCAAGTTTTTCGATTTGGGACCCATGAGTTGACTCATACTTTGGAGGAGTATGCACGGTTGATGATGATACCATTGGGCCGGACCTTGCGTGCATATGGCTATCGAAGAGATGGCGAAGCGATTCATGACCCTCACCGGATTGAGACGCAGAGTGGTACGGGGCGAGATTACATCCCGCCACGTGATATCCGGCGTTTTCTATTTGTGGATTTGGCTCGAGGATAGTTATGCACGTGGCATTCGTTGATTTCACCACACCGGAGGATCATTAGCGTTCAGCCATAGTGGATGTACTACTATTGTGCGTATTGTCATACGTCTTCATGCCACGATATATGGATGAGCTGGATATCGGCGTCATAATGGCAGTGAGAGCTCTCAGGGAGGGTCATACCATTATACCAATGATCATTGTAGAGACTCTAAAGTCAGCTACATACTACTACACTTATCCGGTAGGAGTGTTCACATGTAGCTCGGTCATGTTGTATGTGTGGTTTATATCACACTTGAGACTGATTGGCACACTTAGACGAAAGGGGTTTTGTTTCACCCATGATATAGCCATGTCATACTCCTTTTCACCTGCGGAGTGTACAGATGCTGCATCGTGGTCAGCTTTCCTAGAAGGGATTAGAGATCCATTTGCTATATTTCCATGTTCAGGGCTTAGCTCACCCTACAGCTTCATTACTCATGCTCCGGGCATGGATTATCTCCCTCTGGTTGGATTGAGGGGCATGATTACTTACCACCCACTGGCCGTGATGTGTCAGTTTGACTAATTTCAGGATTTTCATCCTTTTGAGGGGGTAGTGAGTCAGCGCTTTGCTTTATACCATTTATCAGCGGAGGACAGATCCAAGTTGTATGCCTGTTAGGATCGCCGAGAGTGGATGATTTTGTCGTCATCATCCGGGTTATTCGCAGAGTATTCCGCATGGATGGAGACGAAATTGCGACGGTTGCGGTAGTATCCAAAGTCTGAGAGACTAATTACGACGATGAGGAGGCTATAGAGGAGGCGATATTCCCATCGATGATTTATTTGCTGCTAGCTTGCGGCATTTGTGATGGATTCTCCCACCCTGAGTGCCATTGTTACCCAATATTCGGCACAACATTTGGAGCAGAGCTTACATCTGATGACCTATGATAGAGATCAGGCTAGGGCCATGATGTTGACAGCTCTTGATGGGAGAGACATCACTCTGTTAGAGAGGGATGAGGCTAGATCATCCAGGGATGCATTGATCGTGGAGCGGGATGCCGCCTTATCTGCTACGGATGTGGCCATTGCAGACAGTACTTCAGTGAGATCCCAGATGACTGTCAGTCTTGCCAACATGAGTGCTTACATTGATGAGCATTATGCCACCATGCAGTTAGCCTCTGATCTGCTAGCTCGTATAGATACCCTTTGGCAGGAGCTTACAGCATTACCTCCGTCTTCAGAGAAGGATGCCATGTTAGATCTGATAGTCCGCATATATCTGAGATCGTAGATAGCTTTGTATTTTTCTGCATGCAGACTACTCTTTAGCCATTTTGTCATGTACAACACATATGTATATATCAAACAGTATTATGTATGGCAGGGAAATATATTTTGATTCACTTCCCTTTTAGCTATGGCTTGATACTTTCTTGATATTTTCCTGTTTCTTCAGGGCCTTGTGATCTTGATGCATTCTGAACTTATCCTTGATAGGTGGACATTGAGACGTTGGAAGATCTCTCAAAACGGATCATTGATTTCTGTATATCCCTACCATCTTTGGTGTCTTGGGACTGGTATCTGTATGAAAAAGTGGAGAGGAGGGTGGTTTTTCCTCTCTAATATTGACCGCACAACAGATGGTCGCCAGTACTTCTGTTTGTGAGAAGCCTAGTTAATTCCATCTCTTATGGGTTGGTATTGCTCTTTGAGGCACAACCACAGCTTAGATGGTCATCGAATCTTCTATTTGTGAGAAGAGGTTGGTTAATTCCATCCCTTTGATCTGAAATCGATGAAATGTGATGATTTGAAGGTTGATCCCAGTACCGTGTGACAAATATTTTTATTCTGGTAGGGGTTAGACTGAACCATAAAAGGCTGCCTACGTACTCCTATTGAAGAGGAGATCAAGTCTGCGTAGTTCGAACCTGGTGTAAGAGGTTCAACGCGGAATGTGAAAGGCAGTAGAAATGTTTTTGTTATTTTTATGGAGAAAGGGTAGAAATGTTATTGTTGGTTTTGTTGTTTATTACGACCGAGCCATATAGAATATGGTTGCCTACGTACCCCCGGGTATCAGGGAGATCAGGTCGACGTAGTTCACCCCTCAAGACGAATCGCGGCTAAAGAGAAATGTGAATCCCATGTACAGGCTATACTACGGGGAGAAGAAAGTTTGATCCCATAAAGGGGACAAACTGCAGGTGTGGAAAAAGTTTGATCTCTTCTTCAGGACAAACTGCAAGCATAGAAAAGTTTAATCCGTCTTGGGATGAAAACTGCAAGGTGAAAAATTTAACCGTCTTCGGGATAAGCTGCAAAGTGTGAAAAAGTTTAATCCGTCTTGAGGATAAACCAAAAGTGTGAAAGGTTAAATCCGTCGCCTAGGATAACCAAAATTGTATGAAAGGTTTGAAATGAAGTGACACCAGGCTGCTGGTTTGAAGTGTATGTTTCCCTGAGGGGCAGAAGAGTATGTGAAAAGGAGGGGGTTCAAAACCGGAATGACTGGTGATTTGATGATCAAAACCAGGATGTTTGTTTGATGGTAACTTCAGACATAGTACCGTTTCACGGTGTCCGAGTTGATAAGGTGTGAAAATTCATCGCCATATATTTCCTGCAATCTGAGAGCACCTCCTGTCAATACCTCCTTGACAACAAATGGGCCTTCCTAGTTAGGAGCGAATTTTCCCTTAGATTGATCTTGGTTGTCAATGATCTTCTTTAAAACCAAGTCATGTTTTTTGAACTGCCGTAGTCGGACTTTTTTTCGTTATAGGATAAATGCGATCCTTTGTTGATATCTCTTGACCATGGAAGATAGTCGACTCTCCTTTTCGTCTATTAGAGACAATTGGTGATACCTGTCTTGTACCCATTAGTCTTCATCCAACTAAGTATCCATCAATACTCTGAGGGATTCCATTTCCACCTCTATGGGGAGAACTGCTTCCATCCCATAGGCTAATGAGTAGGGGGTTGCCCCAGTGGAAGTACGCATGGAAGTTCTGTAGGCTAATAAAGTCAGAGGCAAGAGGTTTGGCCATCCTTTGTGATTGGCTGACATTTTCTGCATGTTTTTTTTGATGTTTTTATTAGCCGCTTCAACAGCACCATTCATCTTTTGATGGTAGATGACGGAGTTAAGGTGTTTGATGTGGAATTTTCTATATAATTCCTCCATCATTTTGTTGTTGAGGTTCTTAGCATTGTCTGACACAATGACCTCTGGTTGTCCATATCGACAGACAACATTGTTTCTGATGAAAACAATGATGACTTCTTTAGTAACCCTGGGGAAGGAAGCTGCTTCTGCCCATTTGGTGAAGTAGTCGATCATGGTGAATATGAATCGATGTCCATTACTGGCTTTGGGCTAGATGGGCCCGATCACGTCCATTCCCCACATTGAGAAGGGCCATGGCGAACTCATATTGTGGAGTTCCTTGAGGGCGTGGATAATATTCCATGAATCGGCATTGATAGCACCTCTTGACGTGATCATCATAGTCAACTTTGAGTGTAAGCCGATAATGCCCCATTACGAGGATCTTCTTGACAAGTAGGGGTCCACTCATGTGAGGGCCACATACTCCACCATGGATCTCATCTATGAGTCTCTGAGCTTGGTCTTTATCCAAACATCCGAGGAGACCTAATCCTGCATCTCTTTTGTAGAGTGCATCTCCGTTCAGGTAGAATTTCATAGCAAGTCGATGAATCCGCCTCTTTTCAGTTAGGGTCGCCTCAGCGAGTGTAGATCCATCTCGCAGATACTCCTTGATGTGCTGATACCAAGGGTTGTGGATGGGAGGTAGTTCATCCGATACTTCTCCAACAAAATTCCCATAGACTAGGGCCTTTTGAAGTGCAAATGTGATGCTTGGCATGTTTTCCTTGTCAGGTATGTGAACCAAGGAGGCCAACGTTGCTAATGCATCTGCAAAATCATTCCTATTATGAGGAATGCGTATAAAGGAGATTTCTTCAAACTACAAAGCCATCTGTAAAACTTGCCGATGGTAAGGCAGCAAATGTAATTCTTTGGTTCGATAGATTCCTGTGGATTGTCTAATTACCAATTTGAAATCCCCAAAGAGCGATTAAGCGCTTTGATGCCTTTATTGAAGCGGGCAAGTTTTAGCCCCATGATCTGACCTTCATACTCGTTTGTGTTGTTGGTCTTTGACAAACTACAATTTAGCGGTGATGGGATGCTCCCCATATCGGATATTAGAACTGCTCCGACTCAGAACCTTCTACATTAATAGCTCCATCAAAATACATTTTCCACGTATGGCATGTATCGTCTTGATGTTGTTAGTTGAGTGTCATTACCCTTCATCGAGGAAGTATGTTTCAAGGGTTTGTAGTCCCACAGCAGGTGCGGTGACCGATTGATCCGCAATTCCTTGAACTTTGATAGACTTTTGCATCACGTAGAGCGATGTCAAATTGCTATAGGATCAAGCGCCATCGGACGATCGACAATTCAATATGGGCTTACTGAACACATACTTGAGAGGATCCACGCGGGATATGAGATGGGTTGTGTGACCATGGAGGTAATGCTGTAACCTCATGGAAGCCCATGCTAAAGCACAACAAGTCTTCTCAATCAGAGTGTACTTGTGTTCAGCGATCTTTGAATCTTTTCTTTGAGGTAATAGATAACTCGTTCTTGGCCTCTATCGTCTTTTTGCCCCAAAGATCTGACCCATGGCATTGTCATTTATGGACGGTACATGAATAGGGAACATCATCCACAGGAGGTACCAAAATAAGGCGTTAATCGGTTGTTTCTTTGATTGTGAGGAAGGCTTTTTGACACTCATCATTCCATTTCATGGAGGAGTTCTTCCTTAACAACTTGAAGATGGGCTCATAGGTTCTTTGTGAGTTGAGAAATGAACACCGCTAATGAAGTTGATTCTTCCCAAAAATCCCCGTATTTCTTTCTCATTCGAGGAATGGGCATTTCCTTGATGGCACTGGATTTTGGTAGGATCCGATTCAATTCCTTTGTGGTGATTAGGAAACCTAGCAACTTGCTCGACTTAACACCAAAGGCGCACTTGGCTGGATTCAACTTCAAGTTGTACTTACGCAACCTGTTGAAAAGCTTTTTGAGATGGTCTAATTGGTCCTCCTCCTTTCGGAATTTCATAATGATGTCATCCACGTAGATCTCTATCTCTTTATGCATTAAATCGTGGAAAAGAGCCATCATAACTCGCTGATAGGTTGCCCCGGCATTGATGAGGTCAAATGACAACCGTCTGTAGCAAAAAGTTCCCCAAGGCGTGATGAAAGGAGTTTTCTCACGATCTTTCTCAGTGACCATAATTTGATGGTACCCAGCAAAGCAATAAGCAAAGGAGTACATGCCGTATTGAGTAGTGTTGTCAATAAGAATGTGGATAAAGGGCACAGGAAAGCTATCTTTAAGGCAAGCTTTGTTCAAATCCCGGTAATCCACACAGACTCTCACCTTTCCTCCTAGTTTAGGCACGAGAACAATGTTGGATATCCACTCCGGATATAGAGACACCATGATAATGCCAGCTTGAAATTATTTCACAATTTCTTCTTTAACCTTTAAACTCCACTCGTGTTTCATTAATCACGAGTTTTTGAATCCTGGCTTAAATCCTTCTTTAATGGGAAAGCGATGAAGAACAATGTCAGTGGACAAACCCACCATGTCTCATGAGACCATGCAAACACATCCTGGAATTAGGTTAATAGTGCAACCATGTCATTCCACTGATTTGTGGTAAGGTCTGAACTAATTTGGATTAGCTTAGGATTTTCTAAGGTTCCAAGATTAAAAGAAGTGGTTTGATCAAGATTGGGTTTGGGGTTTATCTGTGACCCATTCGTTAATCTCTGAGGTGTCTCAATGTCCTCTTGTATGTCCATCAAGTGTGAGTCCAACTTTGCATCAAAGTTACAGCCCTTGTGGAGAGAAGGCATCTCATCAACAAGTACAAGCACATCTAAATTTAGAGTCCTGAAACAAAATATGCTTTCACTTAATATATGCAACTGTTTGATCATACAAAAGTGTTAGCATGTACTTGATAAAATAACTGCTACTACTGTAAAGAAAAGCAAGCAATTAAAGTTATCTACATGGCAGATGGATTTTCTGCCCATTTTACCCTCGTCGACCAATGCATGTAGTGCTGATCCAATTGTCGAGGGAAAAGTTCTGATGGACTGCAATGATGGAAGGATCGTCATTGTCCTCCTTCTCCCGAATGATAACCATGACATCTGGGCAATCATCGTCTGGGGTTTATCTATTTGTATGTTCATCATGAACAATGACGCGTATGCCTGCCATCATCAAGGCAATGTCATGTTTACAGTTTTGTTCCTTTTCTTCCACTTTGGGATCAGGAATCGGCACCTCTTTTGCTTTGATTGGCTTTGTTTTTGGAAACAACATAGCCACAACATGGGCTAGCACCTTTCTTTGGAGATTGTATCAACTTATGAGGTAAAGGTATAGAAAATCAGCCGTGTGGCAATGAAGCTTGAGGAACTCGCTTGTGCTTATGAGGATTCATATGATTGGGCTGGCGAGAATAGCCTAGCCCATTATTGCTCCAATTTGATTGGACATTTGGATATGGTGCTTAATACCTTGCTTATCTTTACCAAGCCCTTGTCGAGTTGATGACCCAATGACATCATTTCTTGAGTGGGACGACATAACCTCGGGAGAAATCTTAGGTGCGGGAAGTGGCGCCCAATAGAATGATATTGCATGTTACTCACTTCCAGAGTATGAAAACTAGCCGATTCAACTTACGAATTGAAGGCGATAATTGGTAGAGTTCCTTGTTTAGGGATATTCTGGCTCGGCGTTGATAGTGACTAGACTATTGTTGATAATGTATTTGAGTTTTGATGTAGTGTGGAGGAACGGCTCCGACCATGTGTATCCATGGTCTCCCCAATAGCGAGTTGTATCACGAATCTATCTTGAGGACGTGGAAGGATACATTGAATGTATTTGGACCAATCTCAATTGGTAATTCAATCTTTCCAGCGAATTTCATCGGGATCCATCAAAAGCTCGATAACCGTATGGGCGCTTTGGATCCGATTGAGATTGACATTCATCTTCACCAAGGTGGCATAAGGGCGAGATATTTAGAGATGAGCTTCCATCTATCAAAACTCCAGCTAGCATATACTCGAAAGACAAAACTGCAATGTGCAATGGCTTGCAATGACCGGTCCGCCAGGAGGTATATCGTTATCGATGAAGGATATCACATTGTTGTTGAAAATGTGATCAACCAGATGTTGAAATTTTTCCACATCCTTGATTTTGGCAAGTAGGCTTCTTCCAAAACCTTGATAAGATCTTTCGATGATCCTCGGAAGAGAAAACCAAGTCCATATCTATACGGTGTGGAGCTTCTCTAAGCTTAAAACCACTTTGGCTTCATTGTGGCCCATAGTGCGGAGGAATTTTCAATCTTTTCCATGGGAATCTTTCCCTTTGCTTTAAGTAGGTTTAATAACCCGTTGAGGAAGATATACATGGATTTTCCTTCGACACTATAGTGATAGTATGAGGCGTGGATCCTTAGCTTCTCCATAATTCCATGGAACTTTGTGTTGGTGACAATAGGATATTGTGGTGCGAGAAAGGTAAAGAAATTGGCTCAAAGTGCGACCACTTTCAAAGGATTATCAACTCCTTTAAGTTGAATTGGTTGTATAGGAAATACTTTGATAGTCTCATCATCCACTTGGATATAAGCGCCATTGATCCCTTCCATTTGGTAGGACATGCATTCCCACCCTTGAGTTTGCAGTTGTAATCATCTGCTATTTGTGAGGACACCACTATCAATAAGATTACGAATGAGATGGGCGGAGTGCATCATTCTTACGTGTTGTATGCGCGAATGTGAATGATATTGACACACTTCATCGAATTAAACTATCCCGAATGGGGATTGATTGGTGGGAGAAGGAAGGTAATTCTTCCGTTGAGTGACATCTGCGATATCTCATTTGAAGATCTCTTCCATAGATTTGCGAAATAGGTGAATTCCTTTGATTGGCAAAATCCGACGAGGCTTTAGCATTTGCTCTCTTTGCAACCTTATCCTCCATACTTTACGAAGGTGATGAGGAAGCATTCATAACAAATGAAAGGAGATAGGCATGCTCCTTCACGATTAATTGGCGTGTGACTTGATGATGGTGGGTCACCGATTCATCGATTGCTTAATTTATTTACAAAGAGCTTTCATCTTTTATTCCATTGTAAATTGGAACTTTGTATAATCCCATCGTCATCACCGTCTTTGAGGGTTTGGGATGATTCACCATTAAATTGGAACCTGTCCGTTCTTCCGATGGTTTGACCTCTTCTTCTTTGTGTTGAGGAAGATGGCTTCGTGAGGTGTGGCGACCCCAAATCCAGTACTTGAAACCCGAACTCGGTTCTCCACGATACCATTTCTTTAAATTTGAATAATACTAAATAATAATACATTCGAACTTAATTTACATACATCAAAGTTTACTTCCCCAGTGCACGTGACCTTCAAATACATTCCTTACAATACTTGAATAGATACCAATACAACTATAACCATTAACTCATAATACACACTTATTCGATCGACTTTTCTTTTCCTTTGTTTCGTGCTCGAGCCTTTGAGTTGCTCATACATAATCGAAAACATTTAATTTAAGCAAGGATGAGCATTTAAGTGCCTTGACAAGTAATAGCGATTATATATAATTTGAAAGAATATAAGTATTCTCTTTACATAACACTTCTACAACGAATTGAAAGTTGTGAAGTAATGCATCTTGATAAAAATTCACATAACAACTCTCTTTCAAATTCTTTAAATTTGGCTCTGGCTCTACCCTTGAATAGGGTTTAAGAAACATACTATGAACATTCTTTTCATTTTCAAAAGGTTTAGCGGAATTCTATCCTCAAACCGTCATAACTTTACAGTACGCGGAGGGTGATCATCATTTCATTGTACCTGTATTGATCAATAATACATAACTTGAACGAAATTCATCGCTCACTCTATCCGCCTTGCATAAAAAATCTTCCCATATAGGGATGTTCATACATGCACTCGGTTCCAAACCGAAGGTTTTAATCTTGCTCAACAATAATATGTAATTCAACATATATGTATACGGGTAATTGACAGAGGTATATCAACATGTGAATAAATGCCATGGTTATCCAAGTGGGGACACTTGTATAACCATTTAGAAATCAATGAACAGAATATATATCTGAGCTAACATGTCGATAATCAAAGAGTACATAATCTGTACAGGGATAGAATAATTCTGAAACTTCTTACTCATGTCCATTGCATAAAGGAAGTGCAAAGGTAGGATACTTGCCTGATTCGCTGATTACAAATCTCAACTTAGGTTTTATCTCTTTATCACAACCTATCAATAATCAGATCATTCGTTCGATTAGAACAATATATCTTAACACATAGTACTGTCTATTACAGTCAGCACATAGTCTAATCACATAATCACAGTGATCATACTTTTAGTTCCTATTCTATACTTGAAATATTTTTATACATTTTTCAAATATCTCATCCATGCTCTTACAGTAGTCTTTTCTTTCTTTTATAAGGTCGACATTTGTCGCGTGCAAACAACTTTATCGTAAATCTTGAGTCTAAGACTCTTATTCTATACCTCAACATCTGTAAATATCGGACATCTTATTTTTAATCATTTTTGCAATTTCCAGAAATTGAAAAATTTAAAATAATTCAAATCTGTCACTAAAGGGCCTATAGTGATATAACTGTTACTATAGGTGTTCTTCTTCAAATTCAGAACTTCATAATCGGTTCTCAAGTCAGCTAGTTTGGCCGGCTATAACTTTCAAATATCGGAATCATAATTAAATGATTTAAACATTAAACAATTTCATTATCATTAATAGTTTAATTAATACTAAACTATTAATGAAACCATTGCCAAAATATAAAAGTTATTTATAATAACTCAAACTATTTTTAAAACATTTATATTACCCAAATAATTACCATTAATATTTAAATATTAATGTACTATTTATCAAATATTAAAAGTCATTAATTATAACTTAAAATATTTTTAAATCCTTAATATCCTCTTTAAATGGTTTTAAATAAGTAAAACCATTTTTAAACTATTTATTTAATATTAATCATTAAATAAACTAAATATCATTAATATTATCTTAATATCATTAATATTTAATTATTAATGAAATTATCATTTAAATATTAAAAGTTATATTTTATAACTTAAAATATTTTTAAATACCTTATTTTCATTTAAAATGATTTTTATAATATTAAAATCATTTTTAAACTAAATTATTTAATATAATCATTAAATAACTTTAATATCATTAATAATTATTAATTAATGAAATTCATCACAAAATATTAAAAGTCATCACAAATAACTTATTTACATAATCAATTCCAAGCCAAAATAAACATAGTAAACTAACTAGTTTATTAACAACACTAACTAAACTTCAAAAATTCAAACTTTAACTAACAATTAAAAATAATAACATTACAAAAAATTAAATAAAAACATACCAGGAAATCTGAATTCCACGCAATTTGAATCGCACTTCCACGCCAAAATTTAACTAAGGAGATCTTTATAAAAAGTTCTCCCACAACAAAGCCTTTCTCAAAAATTGGAGGCCTTATTGTTGGTGAATGAAACAAAGGCCAAGCCCTTCTATTTATAGGTTTAGAAAATGGTGAAGTTCTCAATTTAGTCGATGTGAGACTTGGTTTATATTAATTTTTCAATAGCTCACTTTGCGATTTTCTAACGCATTGCTCATAACTCCGATTAATCTGATTTTTGGATATGTTATACATGGTATGTAAGACTATTTTTAAAAAATACGAATTACCCAATTCGAGTTCATTAGGTAGCCCAAACAGTGCGTCAAAAGTGGACGTTCATAACAGTTTTCAATCTCGTTTCAGCTTTACCCTCTTTCACTAAAACAGTCATAACTCTTTCATTTTAAAACATTATTGAGCGATTCTTGAGCCCACGCGAAGATAACTTCTGGGGCTACAACTTTTATTCTTTGACCATTTCCAAATTCCGAACACATCAGCCCAGAAATTCCGTTCAAATGGACTGCACCGCACTTGTTGGGAAGTTTTGACACTACTACTTTGAAATGTCATAACTCTCTCCTCCGATATCGGATTTAGTCCGTTTGGAGTCTATGGAAACTTATTCGAGTGTACTATAACATACCAAAAGCCCAGAAGGTTTTGGAAACATTAACTAATCGAAACAGTGTCCCGAATAGCACATCCCGCTGCTGACTTTTCGGTTTTGAAAAATTTGACACATTTCCTTCCAATCACCGTAATTCCTCATCCGAGGTCGGAATGAGGTCATTCCAAAGCCTATGGCTTCCTAACTCAGTGCACTACAACATATCAAAAGCCCAGACCTTTTAAAGCACAAAAAGTGGACGAGAATGCCCCCATTACAGACTGCCCAAAAACAGTTTATCATGATCGGTCAACCATGTTTGACCATCTATAACTTCTAATCTATACATGATATGGACTTGATTCTTTTTGCAGATTAAAGACCACATATCAGGCTACACATAACAACTTTTGAAGAACAAAACTCATGATCGAGCAAAGAGTTATGGCCTCTGACATTTGGTGAAAAAATAACAGAATTCGGTTTTTCCAACTTGCTTAAATCTTCAAATTCGTGCACTTTGATGTTATGGGTCTTTGATTTATCAACCCATATCATCAATTAACATTCTATTACACAACTTTAAACAATCAATTGCATCAAATAACATCGAATCAAAGGATTTCTAGGTTTAGTGTTCTTATACCCTTTTTGCCAAAAATTCTTGATTCTTGCTTCTGATTTGTTATGGGTGATGGTTGGGCTTTGTTTAAGAGTGTATGGGCAATCTTGTACAAGGCAATTAAATGTAATATTTAATCACTAGATTTAATTCTTATAATTTACCAATTAACTTCTATCCTTTGGTAAATTAAAACACTTATACAATAACATCAAAATTAAACCCGGTAATTAAAATTAGGGTTTCTCAACGTCATCAATTAGGGTTTCTAATTGACCATTAGTGGTTCTTTAATTATCTGTGTATGTTACTAACACAGTCATTACGGTTTCTAATTTCAACCGGTTAGGGTTATAATAATTAGGGTTTGTCCTAATTACCGATATTCTTATTCACAGTAACTTCATATACACAGTCACTACTCAGAAATATCCCATAACTGAGTTTAATAATTAGGGTTTCACAGACGGTAATATGCTATGACCTAATTCTACCGTCATTGCTCAATATTATCTGTCTTCGCACATACCCGAGTACATAATTGTGGTGTCTTTGTAAAATCATTATATAAATAATATAATATTATTATTCTCATCTCTTGATCATAATCCCAATCCGAGGTTTGGATCTCATATCCGACTTATTCTTCGTACACATCATCAATAATCAAGTTAAAATAATTAACTTAAATATTACGAACAATTCATATAATAAAATATTTATTATATAAATCTAATTATCACTTCATATATTATTTTCAATCATGTTTTCATGGAAAATAATTAATAAAAACATTTAAACTACTGAAATTTATTACCATATAATTTGTGGTAATTAATAATTCCAAAATTATTTCTAATTTTTCAAGTAATAAATGTATTTGCATTTATCGTTCACTTTACTTGACACTTAGTCTCGTCATTAAATAAAAAAAAAAAATTATCATAAAATTTCTTATTTATTTTATATAGAAAATCTCGGGTTATTACATTCACCCTCTCCTTATAAGGATTAGTCCCGGAATCACCGCTTTAAAAACTCATATCTGTAAGGGTACATAACATATAATCATCAGACGTAGATCTCGATCATACTTGATCGAATCGATCTTTAATTATTCATCATAACACTTGTCATATAAGATATATAAGTTATTCAAATAGCACACGGAGTTACATTTCCACCGCCACCGTATATCTGGACCGTCATGTTGTAAACCCTCGGAGTTGCTTTCGTTGGAGTTCTTGGTTGAGTTTGTCCTGAAATTGCTAACGTCCACCGCTTCTCCCCAGTGGTTACGTTCCACGCCTCCATTCCCCTCTGTGGACAGGTTCCTCACCTTATGCTCGATCGATCCACATATGAAGCATCCATCGATCATCCTTGAGTTGGGGCAGTTGGGAGAGATATGACCTGTTGTTGCGCACTTGTAGCATACAAACTTGCCCTTGAGACACTCGCCAGAGTGATTCTTCCCATGATTCTTACCTTTGCACTACACCGCTTCTTTATACCTTCCCTGCTTTACTTGCATTTTCTCGGAAAAATTCCTCATTCTTTTCTCACCCCTATTCCCACTACTACTTTCTATCTTTCTGTTCCTCCCGACTTGCTTTTGTTCTTCTTCTCCTTATGGTAGAGGCTCATGGCCTCACTTCCCTGTTCAAAGAATGATAGCCTTCTCCATGAGTCTTTGCAAAAGTATTGATTTGCGATCTCGACACCTTATCAGTAGTGCTGGGTTTTAAGTCCGGCTCAAATCTCCTTGCCTTCCTAGCCTCTGTATCCACTTGATGTGGAGCAAACCTAGCCAACTCATTAAATTTTGCGGATACTCCGCAATGATCATGTTATCTGCTTTAACTCCGGGAATCTCACCTCCATTCTAGGCGCATACTAACAGAGAGATAGTTTTGAAAAATAAATCCTTAAACCTATCCCAAGTAATTTCTTCTTCTCCCGCCTTCGAGTCTTATTTGCCTCCCACCAAAAGTTAGCTTCCCTTTCATCATATAAGTGGCAAAAGCGGTCTTTTGCCCCTCATCTACTTTTAGCGTCTGACGCCTTCTCTATCTCGTTCACCCAAGTCCGGGTTCTATAGGTCGGTGATCCTCTCAATTTCGTGGTCCTACGACTTTGAAGTCTTTGAATTTTGCCAAGCGATTATCATTTGGTTTCCATATTGGTGTTCCTCATTGCATAGCTTTGAGCTACCATGTTTGCAAAGTTTTGCATCGATTAAATTTTGCGTTCCCCAAAGATTAGTAGATTCTTCTATCCTTTGGTTTCGAGTTTGAGCGTCTTCAGCGGCATTATCACGGTTAAATAAAACCATAAATTATACCCTTACATTTTAAACCTTATTGCATAAGATTAATGTATTAAACTTGTTTCATTTCTCAATCTTAGATTCATATTCATTTATCGAATATTTACACAAAGACATCCCGCTTTAATCAACAAACTATCCCTTTGTGACTACGAAAGTCTGGATTTAAAATCTTAACAAACATAAAAGTTAAAATAGTTCATTACTTATCACACATATTACATACATAACCCAAACTACTTATTTACCAAGCCTTTTTTCTGGACATTCATTCGCTCGATGTCCTTCCATCCCACAATTAAAACATCCACCTTTCTTATAGTGAAGCAACGAGGAGAGGTGTGTCCTTCACGGATGTGTCGCTTGAGGCTCCATCCGTCAATTTGGATTTTGAGCTTATCCTGCTTTCTTCCATTGTTTCCATTAACGCTTTGACGCATCAACTTTTCTATCTCCCACAACCTTTCCAATGAAGAAACCTTGTTCTCCAAATCCGCACCTCCGTTGATGCTTGAGCGGCTTCAACTTTAGTGTCCGAATCACTATCTGTCAAATCCAACATTTACGGATCGATGCTACGCGTTTTTCCACGATAGCCACCTCGTCCGATTTGGGTTCCTAGTGAGCTTCTATTTCATCTGTTGGCCTCGATATTAGCTCGGGGTGTGAATATGATGCTTCTTATTCCACATATCTTTCTCATCGACATCTACATACATAAGTTACCTGATTAACATATAGTATATATACACAAAGAATCAAGAGTTCTATATCGTTGTCTCTTATTTTGATTGACGATAAATTTATTCAATTCTCATCAACGCCTATCTCTGCCGAAAGGCAGCTCCATCCACTCTGCATCGAATTGCATGAAGGTGATGACTAAAGCCTGATTCAAGGTATATATCTGGTGTCTTTGGCTTCTATTTCAACCTTCAACTGTCTTATCTGAATATCTCCCTCTGCTCCAACCTTCCTCATAACTCGGCTAACTCTATCTGTGCTTACAACATTCACACATATCATCACATGCTACCCAATACACCTCTCATAAGAGTAAAAGTTTTAAATTGTCTTTGAGGGGTCATATAGACCATGAACACATAGTTTTAAGCAGTATTCATACCACAAAACAAAACATTACCTGGTATGTTTACAATCACAAAGAAGGTAAACTACCATTAATAGTACTTTAGGTGATTAGCCTATTGTACCCCTACGTAATGCATAACGTATTAATCATACCTAGCGAATATTTACGCCATTAGATTGGATCATTTATCCAAACAACATTGTTCACCTCAGTCTTATCATAGGATTTCGCACCAAAAAATTTGGTTCGGGAAATTTCTTTCAATGAACACTTAGAGTTTTCATAAACATTAGTCTAGCTGATTCAAATAGCATAGGCTCATATCAATAATTCAATTCAATCGAATTATTTAGATGTAGCCAAACCAGATTAACAAATTAAACTTTTGAAAATATTTTCGAGAATGGCGTCATGATGCCGTCATGTATTAACAATCCGTTGAGGATCTGGTCATTGTATGACTTTGTCATAACACATCATACAATAGTGGAGCAATGACTTGGTCAAATTCACACTAAGTATTCCTATATTTACAACTCCATCACATTTTTATCATCTCTGCACCAGGTTACATGGTACATGAGTGATAATTAAAAATAAATTTTGATATTTCAAATCATTTGCGTCTAGCCAAAATAAGTAGCATAGATCGTATTTTTAAACCGTTTCAAAAATGATTACTGAGTCTACATTTTGTTTTCAAAAGCACATAATGCGTATTTAGCTTGATGTCAAAAATTTTGAAGTTTAGCATAGCTAGGAGTTTAGGAAAACCTAACACCTTCACTAAAATCATTTACTTAACAATCTATCATTCCTCGTAATCCATAACACTCCATTCACACAAAACTATACCCAGTTCATCAAACCACACTTATGAGTTCATAAATTGCCACAATCATATGAGTTTAAGAACTTATCCTAGTCAGACCTTTGGCGTCCATTCGTTGAGGGGTTCATAAACATTTCATATAATTATGAGTCGAGAATGTCTCATAGGTATGAGTTTTAAGAACTCGAACTTAATCTTATATTCTCTATCTATGACCTATCTACTGTTATACACACGAGAATGGAGTCATCCTCTTAATGTGCATATAACAAATAAGCGCGACACGAGACATTTCAATGATTATCGATTGCGAAACTAAGTGGTTTTTACACCAAGTACAATTCGGCTCCCATAACGAAGAATCATACAACTCATTGCCGAGCATGAGTCCTCAATTGAATCCCCATCTAACACTAACCCCATTCTCCATACGAATTTAATTGGTATTTATAATTCTCTTCTGGATCTGTACCAATTGATAGTACAATTCATACACAACAATCTTGTTGTAAACTTTCCAATCATCAAATTGATTCCTTCTGGCTGTTATAGCCTTATCAGATCACGGGGTGATCTCATCGTATATATTACGATTTAGTTCTATATCTTGATCGTTTTATTTTATGATTTCTCATAACTGCACTTTCAGTCTTTTAGACTCAATCTATTCCCCACTAATGTTTAACTTTATAATCAGAGTTAGGGAACTCTGTGTCTTTACACTCGCCGAGATTCATCTTTGAATCTTATCGACCAACTAACTCTATATGAGTTAATACTTATCCTAATCATTGCGGTTATTAGTCTCTGGGTATTCCTACCTAAGCTTCATAACCAATGACTTTGATACCAACTTTGATGGCGACCCCAAATCCAGGTACTTGAAACCCGAACTCGGTTCTCCACGATACCATTTTTTTAAGCTAAATAATATTAAATAATAATACATTCGAACTTAATTTACATACATCAAAGTTTACTTCCCCAAGTACGTGACCTTCAAATACATTCCTTACAATACTTGAATAGATACCAATACAACTATAACCATTAACTCATAATACACACTTATTCGATCAGCTTTCCTTTTCCTTTGTTCGTGCTTGAGCCTTCAGGTTACTCATACATAACTGAAAACATTTAATTTAAGCAAGGATGAGCATTTAAGTGCCCAGTAAGTAATAGGTTGCCCCGGCATTGATGAGGTCGAATGACAACCGTCTGTAGCAAAAAGTTCCCCAAGGCGTGATGAAAGGAGTTTTCTCACGATCTTTCTCAGTGACCATAATTTGATGGTACCCAGCAAAGCAATAAGCAAAGGAGTACATGCCGTATTGAGTAGTGTTGTCAATAAGAATGTGGATAAAGGGCACAGGAAAGCTATCTTTAAGGCAAGCTTTGTTCAAATCCCGGTAATCCACACAGACTCTCACCTTTCCTCCTGGTTTAGGCACGAGAACAATGTTGGATATCCACTCCGGATATAGAGACACCATGATAATGCCAGCTTGAAATTATTTCACAATTTCTTCTTTAACCTTTAAACTCCACTCAAGTTTCATTTGCCTGAGTTTTTGCCTAACTGGCTTGAATCCTTCTTTAATGGGAAAGTGATAAAGGACAATGTCAGTGGATAAACCCACCATGTCTCATGAGACCATGCAAACACATCCTGGAATTAGGTTAATAGTGCAACCATGTCATTCCACTGATTTGTGGTAAGGTCTGAACCAATTTGGATTAGCTTAGGATTTTCTAAGGTTCCATGATTGAAAGAAGTGGTTTGATCAAGATTGGGTTTGGGGTTGTCTGCGACCCATTCGTTAATCTCCTTAGGTGTCTCAATGTCCTCTTGTATATCCATCAAGTCTGAGTCCAACTTTGCATCAAAGTTACAGCCCTTGTGGAGAGAAGGCATCTCATCAACAAGTACAAGCACATCTAAATTTAGAGTCCTGAAACAAAATATGCTTTCACTTAATATATGCAACTGTTTGATCATACAAAAGTGTTAGCATGTACTTGATAAAATAAGCACGCTACTTTCAAAGAAAAGCAAGCAATTAAAGTTATCTACATGGCGGATGGATTTTACGCCCATTTTACCTCGTCGACCAATGCGTGTAGTCTTTGATCCAATTGTCGAGGGCAAAGTTCTGATGGACTGCAATGATGGAAGGATCGTCATTGTCCTCCTTCTCCCGAATGATAACCGTGACATCCGGGCAATCATAAATGCTGGGGTTTATCTATTTGTATGTTCATCATGAACAATGACGCGTATGCCTGCCATCATCAAGGCAATGTCATGTTTACAGTTTTGTTCCTTTTCTTCCACTTCGGGATCAGGAATCAGCACCTCTTTAGCTTTGATTGGCACTGGTTTAAGAAACAGCATGGCCACAACATGGGCGGGCACCTTTACTGGAGATTGTGTCAACTTATGAGGTAAAGGTATAGAAAATCACCGTTCGGCGGAAGCTTGAGGAACCTGCTTGTGCTTATGAGGATTCTTGTGACTGGAACTGGCAGAATAGCCTAGCCCGACTGTTCCAATTTGATTGGACACTTGAATAGGGTGCTTAATAACCTGCTTATCTTTACCAAGCCCTTGTCCAGGTTGATGACCCAATGACATCATTTCTTGAGTGGACGACATAACCTCGGCAGAAATTTAGGTACGGGAAGTGGCGCTCCAATAGAATGGTATTGCGTGGTACTCACTTCTAGAGTATGAAAACTAGTCGATTCAACTTCTGAATTGAAGCTGATGATTGGTAGAGTTCCTTGTTCAGGTCATTCCGGCTCAGCATTGACAGTGACTAGACAGTTATTGACAATGTATTTGAGTTTTTAATATAGTGTGGAGGGAACGACTCCAGCCATGTGTATCCATGGTCTCCCCAATAGCAGGTTGTATCCTGAATCTATCTTGAGGACGTGGAAGGATACATTGAATGTATTTGGACCAATCTCAATTGGCAACTCAATCTTTCCAACGGAATTTCGTCGGGATCCATCAAAAGCTCTGATAACCGTATGGCTGCTTTGGATCCGCTTGAGATTGACATTCATCTTCACCAAAGTGGCATAAGGACAGATATTTAGAGATGAGCTTCCATCTATCAAAACTCCAGCTAGCATATACTCGAAAGACAAAACTGCAATGTGCAATGGCTTGCAATGACCGGTCCCTTCGGGCAGTATATCGTGTTCAGTGAAGGATATCACATTGTTGTTGAAAATGTGATCAACCAGATGTTGAAATTTTTCCACATCCACTGATTTTGGCAAGTAGGCTTCTTCCAAAACCTTCAGTAAGATCTTTCGATGATTTTCAGAAGAGAAAACCAAGTCCAGTATCTATCTGGTGTGGAGATTCTCCTAAGCTTAAAACCACCTTGGCTTCATTGTGGCCCATAGTGTGGAGGAATTTTTCAATCTTCCCCATGGGAATCTTCCCCTTTGCTTCGCAAGTAGGTTTCATAACCCGTTGAGGAAGATACATCGGATTTTCCTTCGACACTGTAGCAGTTGTATGAGACGTGGATCCTTAGCTTCTCCATAATTCCATGGAACTTTGTGTTAGCTGACAACATGATATTGTGGTCTGAAAGGTAAAGAAATTGGCTCTGGTGCGACCACTTTCAAAGGATTATCAACTCCTTTAAGTTGAATTGGTTGTATGGGAAATACTTTAACAGTCTCATCATCCACTTCAGATATAACTGCTACTGATCCCTTCCATTTTGTAGGACATGCATTCCCACCCTTGAGTTGCACAGTGTAATCATCTGCTAGTTGCAGGACACCACTATCAATAAGATTCTGAATGAGATGGCGGAGTGCCCAACATTCTTCGTCTTTGTGTGCGCGGAATGTGAATGATATTGACACACTTCATCAGAATTGAACCGTCCTGAGCGGGGATTGATTGGAGGCAGAAGGAAGGTAATTCTTGTGACGACCCCAAATCCAGGTACTTGAAACCCGAACTCGGTTCTCCACGATACCATTTCTTTAAGCTGAATAATACTAAATAATAATACATTCGAACTTAATTTACATACATCAAAGTTTACTTCCCTGTGCACGTGACCTTCAAATACATTCCTTACAATACTTGAATAGATACCAATACAACTATAACCATTAACTCATAATACACACTTATTCGATCAGCTTTTCTTTTCCTTTGTTCGTGCCTGAGCCTTCAGGTTGCTCATACATAACTGAAAACATTTAATTTAAGCAAGGATGAGCATTTAAGTGCCCAGCAAGTAATAGCAATTATATATAAGCAAAAAGAGTATAAGTATTCTCTTTACATAACACTTCTACAACGAATTGAAAGTTGTGAAGTAATCTGTACTGATAAAAAATTCACATAACAACTCTCTTTCAAATCCTTTAAATTTGGCTCTGGCTCTACCCTTGAATAGGGTTTAAGAAACATACTATGAACATTCTTTTAATTTTCGAAAAGGTTTAGCGGAATTCTATCCTCAAACCGTCATAACTTACAGCACACGGAGGGTGATCGACCCCAGATTGTACCTGTATTGATCAATAATACATAACTTGAACGAAATTCATCGCTCACTCTATCCGCCAAGTAAAAAATCTTCCCATATAGGGATGTTCATACATTACAGTTCCAAACCCAAGGTTTTAATCTTGCTCAACAATAATATGTAATTCAACATATATATACGGGTAATTGACAAAGGTGTATCAACATGTGAACAAATGCCATGATTATCCAAGTGGGGACACTTGTATAACCATTTATAGAAATCAATGAATGTAATATATATCCGAGCTAACATGTCGATAATCAAAGAGTACATAATACATGCGAGGATAGAATAATAATTTCAAACTTACTCATGTCCATTGCATAAAGGAAGTGCAAAGGTAGGATACTTACTCGATTCAACGATTACAAATCTCAACTTAGGTTTTATCTTTTATCACAACCTATCAATAATCGGATCATTCGATTCGATTAGAACAATATATCTTAACACATAGTAATCATCTATTACAACAAGATATAGTCTAATCACATAATCACGGTGATCATACTTTTAGTTCCTATTCTATACTTGAAATATTTTTATACATTTTCAAATATCTCATCCATGCTCTTACGATAGTCTTTTCTTTCTTTTATAAGGTCCGACATTTGTCATTGCATGAAAGACTTTTTTTTCGGGTAAATACCGAGATCAAGACTCTTATTCTATACCTCAACATCGTAAATATCGGACATCTTATTTTTAATCATTTTGCAATTTCGAAATTGAAAAATTTAAAATAATTCAAATCATGTCACTAAAGGGCCTATAGTGATATAATCATATTTATAGGTGTTCTTCTTCAAATTGAGAACTTCATAATCGGTTCTCAAGTCAACTAGTTTGGTAATTTACAACTTTCAAATATCGGAATCATAATTAAATGATTTAAACATTAAACAATTTCATTATCATTAATAGTTTAATTAATACTAAACTATTAATGAAACCATTGCTAAAATATAAAAGTTATTTATAATAACTCAAACTATTTTAAAACGTTTATATTACCCAAATAATTACCACTAATATTTAAATATTAATGTACTATTTATCCAAATATTAAAAGTCATTAATTATAACTTAAAATATTTTTAAATCCTTAATATCCTCTTTAAATGGTTTTTAAATAAGTAAAACCATTTTTAAACTATTTATTTAATATTAATCATTAAATAAACTAAATATCATTAATATTATCTTAATATCATTAATATTTAATTATTAATGAAATTATCATTTAAATATTAAAAGTTATATTTTATAACTTAAAATATTTTTAAATACCTTATTTTCATTTAAAATGATTTTATAATATTAAAATCATTTTTAAACTAAATTATTTAATATAATCATTAAATAACATTAATATCATTAATAATTATTAATTAATGAAATTCATCACAAAATATTAAAAGTCATCACAAATAACTTATTTACATAATCAATTCCAAGCCAAAATAAACATAGTAAACTAACTAGTTTATTAACAACACTAACTAAACTTCAAAAATTCAAACTTTAACTAACAATTAAAAATAATAACATTACAAAAATTAAATAAGAAACATACCCGGAAATACGAATTCCACAGATTTGAATACGACTTCCACGCCTAAAATTTAACTAAGGAGATCTTTATAAAAAGTTCTCCCACAACAAAAGCCTTTCTCAAAATTGGAGGCCTTATTGTTGGTGAATGAAACAAAGGCCAAGCCCTTCTATTTATAGGTTTAGAAAATGGTGAAGTTCTCAATTTAGTCGATGTGAGACTTGGTTTATATTAATTTTCAATAGCTCACTTTATGCGATTTTCTAACGCATTGCTCATAACTCCGATTAATCTGATTTTTGGATATGTTATACATGGTATGTAAGACTATTTTTAAAAATACTGAATTACCCAATTCGAGTTCATTAGGTAGCCCAAATAACAAGTCGTCAAAAGTGGGACGTTCATAATGAGCTTTTCAATCTCGTTTCAGCTTTACCCTCTTTCACTAAAACAGTCATAACTCTTTCATTTTAAAACATTATTGAGCGATTCTTGAGCCCACGCCAAGATAACTTCTGGGGCTACAACTTTTATTCTTTGACCATTTCAAATTCAACACATCAGCCAGAAATTCCGTTCAAATGGACTGCACCGCACTTGTTGGGAAGTTTTGACACTACTACTTTGAAATGTCATAACTCTCTCCTCCGATATCGGATTTAGTCAATTTTGAGTCTATGGAAATCTTATTCAGTGTACTATAACATACCAAAAGCCCAGAAGGTTTTGGAAATATTAACTGATCGAAATAAAGTGTCCCGAATAGCACATCCCGCACGCTGACTTTCAGCTTTTGAGAAATTTGACACATTTTCTTCCAATCACAAGTAATTCCTCATCCGAGGTCGGAATGAGGTCATTCCAAAGCCACGTGGCTTCCTAACTCAAATGAACTACAACATATCAATAGCCCAGACCTTTTAAAGGACAAAAAGTGGACGAGAATGCCCCATTACAGCATCGCCCAAAAACAGTTTATCATGATCGGTCAACCATGTTTGACCATCTATAACTTCTAATCTATACATGATATGGACTTGATTCTTTTTGCAGATTAAAGACCACATATCAGGCTACACATAACAACTTTTGAAGAACAAAACTCATGATCGAGCAAAGAGTTATGGCCTCTGACATTTGGTGAAAACAATGTAATTCAGCTTTTTGCAACTTGCTTAAATCTTCAAATTCGTGCACTTTGATGTTATGGGTCTTTGATTTATCAACCCATATCATCAATTAACATTCTATTACACAACTTTAAACAATCAATTGCATCAAATAACATCGAATCAAAGGATTTCTAGGTTTAGTGTTCTTATACCCTTTTTGCAAAAATTCTTGATTCTTGCTTCTGATTTGTTATGGGTGATGGTTGGGCTTTGTTTAAGAGTGTATGGGCAATCTTGTACAAGGCAATTAAATGTAATATTTAATCACTAGATTTAATTCTTATAATTTTACCAATTAACTTCTATCCTTTGGTAAATTAAAACACTTATACAATAACATCGAAATTAAACCCGGTAATTAAAATTAGGGTTTCTCAACGTCATCAATTAGGGTTTCTAATTGACCACTAGTGGTTCTTTAATTATCTGTGTATGTTACTAACACAGTCGTTACGGTTTCTAATTTCAACGGTTAGGGTTATAATAATTAGGGTTTGTCCTAATTATCGACATACTACAATGATAATTAGGGTTTCTTCTAATTACCGATATTCTTATTCACGGTAACTTCATATACGGTACTACTCGTAAATATCCCATAACCGAGTTTAATAATTAGGGTTTCACCAAGACAATAATATGCTATGACCTAGTCGACCGTCATTGTTCAATATTATCGTCACTCAACACATACCAAATTACATAATTATGGTAATTGTAAAATCATTATATAAATAATATAATATTATTATTCTCATCTCTTGATCACAATCCCAATCCAGGTTTGGATCTCATGTCCGACTTATTCTTCGTACACAAGATCAATAATCAAGTTAAAATAATTAACTTAAATATTACGAACAATTCATATAATAAAATATTTATTATATAAATCTAATTATCACTTCATATATTATTTTCAATCATGTTTTCATGTAAAATAATTAATAAAAACATTTAAACTACGTAAATTTATTACCATATAATTTGTGGTAATTAATAATTCCAAAATTATTTCTAATTTTTCAAGTAATAAATGTATTCGCATTTATCGTTCACTTTACTTGACACTTAGTCTCGTCATTAAATAAAAAAAAAATTATACGCAAAATTTCTTATTTATTTTATATAGAAAATCTCGGGTTATTACAATTCTTCCTTCGTTGATCAACATTTGCAGTATTTCCTCTATAGATTGGCCCAGATAGGTAAATTCTCTCTGATTAGCAAAATCCCGACGGGCTTTAGCATTTGCTCTCTTTGCAACCTTATCCTCCATAGCTTCGCTTTCTGAAGGTGGTGATGGAACATTCATAACAAATGGAAGGAGATAGGCATACTCCTGCCTGATTAATTGGAGTGTGACTTGATGCTGGTGGGTCACCAGTTCTGCTAATTGCTCAATTTGTTTGCAAAGAGCTTTCATCTTTCGTTCTATAGTAAACTGGAACTTTGCATAATGTCATTTGTCAACACCGTCTTTGAGGGTTTTGGATGATTCACCATTAGAATTGGAACTCTGTCCAGTGCTCCAACTTATCATGTTGACCTCTTCTTCTTTGTGTTGAGGAAGAGGGTTGTCTTGCATATGAGGTTGATCTGGTTTGGTGACCACAATCTCACCGTTGTCTATTAAATCTTGGATCTTGTGTTTCAAGGCCCAACAATCTTGAGTATCATGTCCAGGTGCTCTGACATGATAATCATACTTCCGAGTAGCATTAAAACCCCTCCCTTTAGGGTTGGCTGGTGGAAGAAGATGTGTAATTTTCTTCTAAGTAGTCAGAAGAGCAAGAAAATTCTCGAGCGAGTCCCCTAAGGGTGTGAACGTTCGAGGGCGCTTTGCATCTCCACTTTTAGGCAATGGAGGGTTTGAAGATTGTGCTTGAAAAGGGGAGTGATTTCTCCTATGTATAGGCACGCTTTGATTGCCTTTTTGACCTTGTAGTATCAAGGAAACATCCTCTTCTTTATTTTTATTGACCCTCCAAGGGTTGTTTCCATAAGATCCGGAATGGATGTGCTCAACAACAGCTTTAAGAGTGGCTAGGTCTTGAATTTTACCAGACTTCAATCCCATTTCAGCCATCTCTCCGTGCTTGATCATTTTAGAGAATGGTTTGCCAATACCAGCTAAGACTCTCTCATAGAAAGGAACTTCCTGTACATCTATAAATGTCATGACCATTTCTGATTCCGTCATGCAAGGAATAAGTTGAGCAGCAAGGCGCCTCCACCTTTGAGCATACTCTCTGAAAGACTTATTAGACTGTTTCTTGACCTTGGTAATTTGGTACCGGTCAGGAGCCATCTGAGATTGAAAATTGTATTGAGTGAGGAAAGGCGTGAGCCGACTCTTCCAAACTATGGATCTTTGAGTTGCCTAACTCGGTATACCATGAAGCAGGCTTCTCCGGTCGGACTTTTTACGAATAAATTTGCATTTTAAGATTTTCATTTTCCGCGTAAGATCCAAGTTCTCCAATGAACACTTTAAAATGTGTATAAGGATCCCCTAATCTGTCATACTTTTCAAAATCAGGGGTTTTGAATTTCTCTGGATAATGAACACCAGGGAAGATGCAAAGGTCAGCATATGAAACACTTCAATGTGTTCCAATTCCTTTGAAAACACGGATAGTTTCCTCCATTTGGAGTACCTTCTTCCTGATATCACCGGTGTCTGGATCTCCTTTGAGATGGGTGTTTTCAGGGTCTTTGTTGGTCATATCCAACGGAGGTTCTAGATTTGTTTTATCTAGACCTTGTGTTCCTCCTTCTGTAGAGGATTCTGTATGTGGAGGCATCTTTATACCCTGAGTGGATTGATACAATTCTTTAAGCAAGACAACCAAATTTGTGATTTGTTGACTTAATCAATCAAATTTTTCACGAGAAACAGGATTAGATTGATCAGACGAAGACATGATTGGCTGTAGGCTCGTGGCCTTTTTGGATTTTGAGCGGGTAACATGCCCAATGATTTCCCTACAAAAGACTTATGTAGTTTAGTCTTAGGGTAATGTAAATGTTATCATAACATGTCCGTTTTAGGAATATTGTCCTGCAAAACCGGGTGTTAATTGATAACATGCATGCACATATAATCTTCATATTTTCCATTACATAAAGATGAGCATGGAATAAAATTACAAGTAAATGCTTTTACAAGTAATTGAAAATGGAAAGCATGAAGAGACTTTCCTCCGCGTTAGGTTTATCAGAGGTTGACCTATCTTAGGGTTTCTCACGCGGCTTTTTGGCATGAAGGTTTCCAGATCATTGCAATCTACATGACGGGAAATTAATCCGGTCTTTTAACTGGAGCGAATCTGGGTGGTGCCTTTCCTGAGCCCCGTTGGAATTATTCTTCCTACGAGTCCAGTAATCAAACACCGACAGGATAGCCTCCTAATGGAGGAACCACAAAACATACATTCACATATAACGTGTCTCACCGTTTATGAAAATGATGACATGTGCGAAGCACTAATATCACAGATAGATATAGTATAGTGTAGTAAGTAAAAATGTATTCGTACACATCCATCATAAATGTAAATGCAACATTCACACACAAGCATATAACAGTTTTGAAAAGCTTATAATAGCGGCTTAAGCCCTCTTACTGCAGTCCCCAGCAAAGTCGCCACCTGTCGACGTCGGGATTTTTTAGTGTCCCTTTTCATTACTTGTTCTTTGGTGTTCTCATGTTAATGTGAGATTTGTTTGAAAAAACAAGTGAAAAAGGTCTGACATGTATAATGTCGACGATTTGACTTTAAGAGTCGTCAGTTGGTGTATTTAACTGATTGCACCAATGCAACCGAAAAAGGTTTACACATTGACCCAGTGATGTGGCACCGCTAAACGGGTCTGTGAAACCGAGATTTATTTGGGTTCGGGGGCTTGATTATGCGGAGGGAAGGTGTTAGGCACCCCCCGACATCCGTGTTGCCACGGTGACCACCACTTTTCAAAGAAACTGTTATATAAATGTGTGTGTGTGTGTGTAGATTAATGTGCAATTATTTAGAAGTAATGCTACGCCTCGTTCGCACCTATATACAAAGGGTTTGAATTTATAGAAAAATCCAATTTTAAACAAGATATAACAATGAAGTTTTATAAAAAGAGGTTTTTCAAACCCTGTGCTCAATAGTAATTGAGGCCTCTGATACTTCCATTTTATTATTAATTGTTCGGATTGTTTGCTTTTATTTTTGAGATGCGAAGCATCTTTGAGAAAATAATATACAGCAGTGCCAAACTCCTCATGGGCATGACAGCCATCCAAGGAAATTCGGACACTGTAAAATAATGTACAAGCTTCTCACAGCTGAAAAAGGTCCATCATAGGGAAAGAATCGGATTCAATGGCTGAATCTGTGATCACATGATTCCTAGGCTCACATGATACTGCAGTTTGTATGGAAAGTAGTAAGCAATTATATATATAAAAGCTATAAATATATATATACAGACTTGATCAACCACCACGAAGCAACTCCATGGGGGATCGGAAAGGTAAATACATATAAGCGGTAAATATATATATATATATATATATATATATATATATATATATATATATGGACATGATCAACCACCACGAAGTAAACTCCAGGTGAGACAAAATGTAAATAAAGTTGTAAAAGCAATCAACTGCCACGAAGTAAACTCCAGGCAGGACGAAATATAAATAAAGCTGTAAAAGGCCACAAAGTAAACTCCAGTCCTAACAGAAATGTAAATATATATAAGTGTGTATATATATATATATATATATATAAAGCAAGTAAACGCTCCAGACATAAGTCTATGCTCAATCGAGGCATAACTCGATAATATGAGTCCATATATAAAATATATACATATATAAGTATATATATACAGATAGAAATGAAAACCACGGACCGAAGTCCGGGAAAACACACACAACACGACTCTCAATGTGTATAACATTGTGTGCTAATATGAGAAGAAGGCTTTATAGAATGTGAGAAGGCTTATAGTGGGCTGCCAATGTAGACTTCTATGACTCTATATAGATAAACACTCAGCTCTCGCGGGATAAAAAGATAGCTATATGTGAGCTAACAAATGTTTAGAGATGAGGAAACACTCAATATGGGTGTGTACAGAGTAAATTGGATAGGGCTTCCTCGCCTTTTTCTCCCCTTCAAATGGCTGACCCCAAGGTCTATATTTATAGGATCGATGGTCAGTGTACTGCGGTAGCTATGATTACACTGCTGGTGGTCGAGGTGTCCACAGGCTTCATGGGTCCCATCGTCTCGAAGTACATGCACTCATGCACTGTAATGTCCACTCGAACTTGCAGATCTTCAATCTGAGCATCTGAACAAGGTATATGTGACCTTCTTCAGAACGTTTGTGTCTAGAGTTACGCAATGACATGAATTAGAGGTTGCACGAAGTCAGGAATAGGGGTCCATGCCCATGGTCTTCAAGCTTCAAATTCTGTCCAAGGTACTGCCACGCGTAATAGTCACTCGAGATTGTAACTCCTCGGTTCTTGTGGGACATCATTGGATTTATGTATGTATAAAGTGTTGAGACGAACACAAGTGTTGAAGGGGAAAGATGATGTTTGACTCTTCGCTGAGGTTATCGCCGGTTTGAGTTGAAAGCAGACGTTGCTCAGGGTTACATCTGAGATTGGACTACTTGTTTTTATGCCACAATGTCATCTTGTGAGAGTGCTTGTCTGCCTGGTGTTAGCTCCGGGTCTGAGGTATGAGTGCCTTGGCAGGAGGTCTGAGCTTGAAGCTGATAGCATGTATTTGAAAAAAGCATTTCCGAAGTTATCGCCGGAACTGCAACAACACTCCTTGGGGTTATCGCCAAGGACGAAACTCGGGGTTATCTCCGAGGTTGGAAATGATCCTTCCAGTGTGTGTTTCGTGGTTGGAAATGATGTTCCCGGTGTGTGTCCCGGGTTTTGGGATTGACTTCCGGTAGTATCCGGAATGGATGTAAACTGTTTTCCAGGGTTATATCCGAAAGACGAATCTACCCTCCTGCAATGTTAGTAATAGGCGTGCAGAAAATTTCGAGTGTCTACAACGGTGATGCTAATTTTGAAAAATCTCAAATGACTCGTCGATAGTATCCTGCCAATCCTAAGAAACTCCTAATTTTTGTCGGCGTCTTCGGTTGCTCCCAATTGATAACCACTTCTACCTTTGCTGGATCCACTGAAACACCATTCTTGTCAATAATGTGTCCGAAAAATTGCACTCTTTGCAACCAAAACTCACACTTGGAGAATTTTGCATACAACTTCTCCCTCCTTAATATTTCCAACACTATCCGAATATGCTCAGCGTGTTCTTCCTCCGTTTCTGAATATACTAGAATGTCATCGATGAATACGACAATAAACCTATCTAAATACCGTTTGAACACTCTGTTCATCAAATCCATAAAGGCTGCTGGTGCGTTCATCAATCCAAATGACATTACCAGAAAATCAAAGTGTCCATACCGAGTTCTAAATGCCGTCTTTGGAATATCGTCCTGCCTCACTTTTAGTTGGTGATAATCGGTCCTCAAGTCAATCTTTGAAAAGTACTTTGCCCCCTTCAATTGATCGAATAAATCGTCTATCCTGGGCAACGGGTACTTATTCTTAATGGTGACCTTGTTCAACTCTCGGTAGTCGATACAAAGTCTTAGTGACCCATCTTTCTTCTTTACGAATAAGACTGGTTCTCCCCACAGTGATACGCTCGGTCGAATGTATCCCTTATCTAACAACTCTTGTAATTGAGCCATTAGTTCTTTCATCTCTACCGGTGCCATACAATATGGCGCTTTGTATACCGGTGTTGTCCCTGGTGCCAAATTAATGACAAACTCAATCTCTCTATCCGGTGGCAATCCCGGAATCTTGTTTGGGAAAACATCAACGAAATCCCTTACAATAGGTATCTGACCCAATTCACCCTCGACTCGTCAAGTATTAACCACGTGAGCCCAATAACCTATACAACCCTTCCTCAGCAATATCTACACTTGCACCATCGTCAGACAATGAGATTGTCTCGGTGATTTACTACCATAAAATACCACATTTGACTTATTCGGAGTCTTAAGGTGTACACACTTCTCCTTATAGTCTATAACTGCTCCGTGAACCGATAACCAATCCATCCCAAGGATTACATCGAACTCCCCCAATCGAATTGGTATCAAATCCACTTTGAGCTTAAATCCTCGCAATTCAGTATAACAATTCCTATGAATGTATTCTACAGGGATAATTTCCTTGTTTGCTACTTCTATGTTTATAAGGTGTTCTAATCTCTCACGGGGTAAGTCTAACTGTTTAGCAAAATCTTCAGAAACAAAAGAGCAGGTAGCACCCGAATCAAATAACACGTATTCATCTATATCATTAATCAAAATGATACCTGACGCCATGTCCTTAGACTCCACCGCATCCTATACGGTCATGTTGAATGTTCGTGCCGTTGGTTTGTTGGCTTGACTGGCTGATCCTCCAATGTTCAGCCCATTGTTGTTGTTGTTGCGGTTGTCGCTAGCTGCATCGCCCTTTCTCTTTCGGGCACTCCTTAATTTGATGGTCCGTGGCTCCACACGAGAAACATCCTCCCTTCTACTTATTCGGACACTGAGGAGCCATGTGCCCCAGTTGTCCATAACGATAACAAACACTTTTTCCTTTCATGCATTCCCCTGAGTGATTCCTCCCACAGTTGTTGCACTTCATACTTTTCTTAGCCTCCCCTCTGGATTTATTACCTCCAGAGGATTGGCTCTCCGTCCATTTACACTTGTTGGGGTTACTGCCTCCGCTGCTTCCCCCTTTCTGCCCTTCCTAATCGATCTTCTTTTCTTATTTGAATCGAGTGATGGCTTCATTACCTCCTTCGGTAATGATAGCCGTTTCCAAAAGATTAGAGTAAGTCTAAATCTTCAATACAGCCACTGCTTTCTGCACCCATGGTTTTGGTCCTAATTCGAACCTCCTTGCCTTCCTGGCCTCCGTGTCAACCTAATGTGAAGTGAATCGGGCCAACTCGTTAAATTTTACCGCGTACTCTGCGAAAGACATACTACCTTGTTTCAATTCCAGAAACTTAACCTCCATATCCTGTTGCGTATTCTCTAAGAAATAATTCTCAAGGAATAGCTGCTTAAATCCTAAGGAATAACTCCTTCGTCTGCTCGGCCCCTATTAGCTTTCCACCAATAATTAGCTTCGCCCTTCATCATGAAAGTGGCAAAACACGTCTTCTGTTCTTCGGCCACTCGTGCGACCTCAAACACCTTCTCCATTTCTTCTATCCATGTATGGGCTTCAATTGGATCCAAGGTTCCCCGGAATTCTGGTGGTCCTACCAATTTGAAGTCCTTAAAGCTAGCCAAGTGATGTCCTGGGTGCCCTGCTGCTGGCGGGGGTCTATTTTGCATTGCCTCTGTTAACAAGTTAACAAAGTTCTGTATTGGATCGACATTTGCCCCTCCACCATTGTTAACGGATCCTTCCTCCCTCTGGTTCCGCAAAATTCTCCTAGGCGGCATGATCTGAGGAAAGGAAGAAAATTATTAGGCTTTATGTGATATGCTATCCATGTTAGCATTAAGAAGTTTAAGACATCTATCAATCATTCTTGATTTAAATAAACAACTTCAGTATCACAATAAAAATCAATGGATTTCCTCAACCCATCACTTACATACTCTACTTGAGTTTTGTACTAAGGTTATAACCTAGGTTTCACATTCCTAACGTTTATAACCTACAGCTCTGATACCAACCTGTGACGCCTCCGAATCCAGGTCCTCTGACCCCGGTTCGGTCATTACAATAAAATACAAACATCCACCTCTAAACAACATACGATAACTAAAATGCGGAATATAATAAATGTACGCCGTTCATTCAAAAGGTGTTACTAGTCCCAAGATACGATAACCGTAATATCATCTTACAAACATACCCTAAAATAAATATTAGGGTTCATATTACATAACAGTAATTTAAACTAAGTGCACGGTAAAGTCTGCTCCTTACCACTATTCTACATCTTTCCTTTACCCTTGTCCTTCCCTGAGGTCTCGGGCTTAGCTGTAATATATTCATGATATAGCAAGGATGAGCAACAAGTTTGCTCAACAAATTTAAGTACAACAATAAGGATATATCATGATGAATGGAAAGATATCTAGCAATGAATTCAATAATATGAATATTTTAGGGATTTAATAATATGAATATTAGCAAGCAAAGATAATGATTACTTTTAGAATAACTGCTAGTCAAATAGACTTTAAACTATAACACTCCAATGGAATCAATAGCTAATTGACCCTTTGGTTACTAGCTACAGAATAAGTACTTGAGGGGATCAGCCTCACGTACTCTATGTATATGCATAACATTTAAATCTGCTCTATGTATCTTATATTAGATACCTGATACTCCCATATCATAGAAAGGGGTGTTCTTTCAGTTTAAGAATCCTTACCCTCAATAGGTTCGGATAGCTTTTATAAAACTTCATACGCTTGTCTGACCGAACAAAGGTTCAAACTCTATCTCATACAATTCAAGAATTATTTGAAGTTTAAATGATGTACAAGTCTAAGACTGTACGATCTCAAGTGCACTAAGTGCGAATATCAATAATATCAATGTGGAATAATTGTAAAGTAATTAAACCACTTAATAACATGCTTGGAAATAAGATTCAAGCTTAAATGAATAACTTTCAATTCAATAATAACCTACTCAATACAATATGAGAAGGATAAGAAACTTTCACAACAAATAAAGTTGTGTAAGTTAGAAATCTTGCAACACAATAAAATAGTGTTCGGATACTTGCTTAATAAACATTTGAGTAAGAATTAAGGAACTTTATCAATAAAGGTATGATTCAAAGAACTTGCACAATCAAAGAGTGAAGTTCAAAGAAACTTGCTCAATAATATTTGGAGTAAGTTTAGGAAACTTGCTCAAGTAAAAGAGTAAGAATTCAGGAAACTTGTTTGTTTACTCAGCTACAATATAATTCTAGCTTTAGTTACTTGCGTTGAAATGACCTAACATTAACAAGTTGGTCTTTTCAATTAGTATGTGTAAACTAGTACGAGTCTACATTTAAAAGAATCAATTCATCACATAGCATGCTTCTAAACACATTATATGACATATTGGTCATACATTACAAAGTAAAGTAATCATATAAACATGCCTTAATACTTCAGACCAAAAACAAATCATCTTGGTAAGACTGTAGGATAGCACAGCTACGCCTGGTCTAGGCTTAGGGATGGTGCAGCTGCGTTGTCCCTTGGCCAAACCAAGGTTGATCTTCTGCTCTCCTGACTTCAATCCAACTCTAACACACTAATCACACATACCATTTAACATACATACATGCTAGAGTTTCACAAATAACACATGATCATACTTGAGTTTAATATCACAAGTTTAACTTACAAGTTATATGTCATTAAAACATAAAAAGGTCATGTAATCATTTGTGCCTTACAACTTGATCATTCAATACTCAGTAGTCATGCTTGTATATAGACAACACATGTATACTTTACTCATTTCTTGATGACATTAGCTTTCTCATTCTAATTTTCTTTGAATTTTACACTAAGTCAACTTAGCATATACAAGGCATATTAGCATATAACTCTCATGCATTTACAACATATATTAAAGTCACATATGCATGCTCAAATAGTCAGAACTTACTAGATAAAAATCTTCGTCAAGTTCTCTTTGAAAAGTCTTAAGTTTCTTATCTTTGAAATAGTCAAATCTTTCAATCATTTATGCTAGTGTATTAAATCACTTTAGTCTTGCATTTCATGTCAATATAAACCATATTATCATGTTCATAAAGTCAAAATGCTTACATGATGCGTTCGTGACAAAGTTCACTTTTGAAATCACAAATCTCCTTTCAAGACCACAAGTATTGTGTCAATCATTTCTATACTTGTTCATCCTATAAGTATGTGCTTACATGTGTATTTTAAAATAGTTTTCAAGCTTGTTCTACCATGTACTAACAAGTTAGCATGAATAAACCGAGCAGAAAATATCGTAGTGCGGGTAGTTCGAGGCAAAGCAATTCGCAGCTTGCTACCCTAGTACAAATAAGGCGTATTGCGCCATACACCGCATCAAAGCGGTAGCTTGCTCGTTTGGCGATTCAATGAACCCACAAAAAAATCCTTACAAACATTGCTTCTAACATAACCTAACACACTTATAAGTATGTATAAGACTAAGAAACATAACCCAAATCAACTAACAACCAATACATGCTTAATTCAAAGAATCAACCCATTAAACAATTTATCAAAAATTAAGAATGGGAATGGAAGTTATACCTTTTCAAGACCACAAGTATTGTGTCAATCATTGCTATACTTGATCAAGCTATACGCATGTGCTTACATGTGCATTTTAAAATGGTTTACAAGCTCGTTCTACCATATACTAACAAGTTAGCATGAATAGAAATTGAGCGAGAATAAAATATCGTAGAAATTTGGCAGAGGCTGTGGGCATTGGCACCGCACCCTAATCTAAGACAATTAGGGTGCAGATGAGCCATGCCAGAAACAAAACTGAGTTTGGGTTATGGCAGCATTTATATTGCACCCTAGTACAAATAGGGTGCAATTGCGGCCACACCCACATCGAGAGAGATAGCTTATTTCTGTTTGGCAGTTCAACAACCCACTAAAAAAAATCCTTACAAATATTGCTTCTAAAATAACCCAACACACTTATAAGTATGTATAACACTACGAAACATAACCCAAATCAACTAACAACCAATACATGCTTAATTCAAAGAATCAACCCATTAAATAATTTATCAAAAATTAAGAATGGGAATGAAAGTTATACCTTTGTGACTCAATTCAGCTGCTCTATACTCACTCTATATAAACTAATTCTCAGCAAATTGCAACAAGGAAGGTGAAGATCTTATTTATAGAAGATTGATTATCTAGATGATCGGATTACCTCCCAAATCAAACAAAATAATTTCTAGAATGCACAAGGGTTAATAGAGAGTTGGTGATTCACTCATGAATCCCACTCCCCATTCACTTATTGCTCTAGATTAATGAATTTGAGATGAAGAATAGAGTAGGCTTGCTAGCTTCTTTTTGTTTTCACGTGGAAGAAATGAAATGGGACTCTTATTATGGGACAAGAACTTCTCAGCATTTGCAAAATGAAATGTAATACTAAAACAACAATTGGCTAATACCATATATACCCATAATATAAACTTTGGTTATAAATTTATGTATGCAAAATTCATTTCACATAACATAGGTTATAATGATTTAAAGGCATACAATGTATTTTCTAATTACAAGGTATCAAGTAGTGCACATACATATAATTCATGTACATTTTTAATTACCATGACTGCTATTATTATAATAACTAATGAAATCATTATTAATTTAACAATTGATATTATTATTTGTCAATAGGGTATACATGAATGTTTACCCACACACTTCATATCATATAACAATATTATTATGCAACTCACATGAATGCAATTAACTCTTACTATATAATCTATATATATAATATATAGACATATTAATGTGTCACCTTGTACTATATAAAATATATAGTTAACTACCATATAACAAAGGTTTAATATATTGCAAAAAATTAATCAAGTAAACATATAATCATTTTATAAATTATTAATCTTTTACACATTAATTATTATTTATTCATAATAATTATTAATTAACACATTATCAATTAATTACTCATAATTGCAGTTAATCAATATGTTCAACTCTTGCTACTATATTCAAATAAATTGAATATTTAATTATTAATAATCCTATCAATTCTTTGATATTAAAATCTTAGGGTTAGTCCATTAATTTAAATAAACTATTAGTGACTCCATTTAATCATTTCATAACCACATAACCACATAAGGTTTTAATAGACTCACAAAACTAACTCATTAAAATTAAATCACATATTTAATTAATAAGGAGTTTCAAATTCGTGGACGTTACAGGAAGGGGAGCAATTTTGGAAATGTTCAGGTAAAACAAGAAGGTGTGAAGAAACAAGGGGTACAGTGTGGGAACTGTGGAAAGAATCACTCTGGGGAATATCTGAAAGGTAAATTTGCATGTTTTAAGTGCGGGCAGGAGGGTCATATCTCTCCCAACTGCCCCAATCCTAGAATGAATAATGGGTGTTTTCTGTGAGGATCGAAGAAGCATAAGGTGAAGGACTGTCCGAAAAGGAGAATGGAGGCTGAAAGCGTGAACATGGGGAAAGGCGGCGGGACTCTGGCGATCACGGACCAACTTCATCCAACAAGCCGACAAAATCAACCGCAAGGGTCTTCAACATGACGTTTCAAGATACTGTGGCAGCTGGCGATGGAACTTCAGGTATTATTCGTATAACTTTTATTTTCCTATACATGATTTTCCTATATATAGAAAATTATTTTTTAACGAAATTTTGAAGGAGGAATTTGAGTTCTTTTAGAAATCAAATTTTCCGTTTAATCAGATAGTCAAGCTTTATACTGAATAGATAAATATCAGTTCGATCAATTATGATCGAGATCTACTTGCAATGACTGTGTATGCTATGTACCCTAGTATGTATAAGTTTTAAAACGGTGATTCCGGGGACAGAATCTTTATAAGGAAGGGTGAATGTAATAACCCAAGATTTCCTATATAAATAAATCAGAAATTTTGCATATAATTTTTTTTATTTATTAAAATAAATATGGGGAATATGTGCCAAGATAACGTGGATATATATGTATGTGATAAATAAAATATATTTATTACATGAATAATTACAAATAATTTTATTTTAGAATTATTGATTATTATAAATTATATTTTTATAAAAATTAATTTTATAATAAAAATGTTTTCATTAATTATTTTCCATGAAAATATGATTATTATATTATTTAAATAATATATGAAATGATTATTAGAAGTATTGTAATAAATATTTTATAATATGAATTTATTTCAGATTAATTAAGTTAATTATTTTAACTTAATGAATAATGGTATATATGCAAGGTAAATCAGATATAGAATCCAAACCCTAATTTTTGATTTTGATCAAGGAATGGGAATAATAATATAATATTATTTTTATTTCAGTGCTATAAATATGTATTGTATGTGTGTTGACCGATAATGGTTGGTCAATTATGGTGTATCATGACCAAACCTAGCATTACTTTGTGAAACCCTATTTTAAAACTCAAATACGAGTTCAAGGCTATTTGGTAACCGTGTTATGTGATAATTATGTTTACTTTAGAAAGTTATTGTTAATTAGGGAAACTCTAACTGATATTTAGGAACCCTAATTAACTGGAAACCTTAATTTCTAAATTAGTAACCCTAATTACTAAACTAGAACCTTAACTGTTAAAATATACAGCTAACTGTTAATTAGGAAAACCCTAATTATTATTTAGGAAACCCTAATTGCAAATTGATAACCCTAATTATAAAAATATTAGGAATTCTAAATGATAAAACAAAAACCCTAATTGTTAATTGTAAGCCCTAATTACTAAATTAGCAATCATAATTATAATTAGTAAAACTTAAACCTAATTTTCATGTTCTATGTAATTAGAAAACTAAATGTAATTAAGGAACACTAATTTATAATTTTTAGAAACTAAAATTGTATATTTTTTAGTCAAATTATAAATTCTAGAAACTAATAAAATTTATAGAACCTTAGGGTTAAACCTTAAGGGTCAAACCTTAAGGGTTTGCCAAGATTAATTTCATGCCATTAAAATCATAAGACAAATGATCAAATTGCCCTTATTGTATTATTAAAGGAATCTTGTAGATCTTGGCCTATATGTAGTTGTTCAACCACTCCAACCTAGCCATGTGCCTACATATTACATATATCAGCAGCAACATCTCAGCCAAATGCATTACACCACATTATTTATAAGATCAAAGAGAGAGAAAAGTCACTTATTAAGCCATTTGTGCAACTAATACTCAATTCACTTCTGTCTCACCCAAAGCCATGAAATCTTAAGGCATTCAGTCACAAACCAAAGCCCCACTACCTCCATTAACAAATCAGAAAGCCAGATTCAAGTTAGTTCATAGAAAGGTATAAACCCTAACTTAGAATCTGACCTTTAATGTTGTGTTAGAACTTGTGTTTATGTGTTGTAATATGTTGTAAGTACTGTTAATCAATGATCTGGGTTGGTATCTTGTAGATCCATAATATCTAAGTGCTCAAAATTGATGTTTTTGAAAATCTGGAAAAAGTTAAAAAGTTATCTGACAATGAATGTCAGACCTCATATCTCTTTATCTATTATGTGTTTTTGTTGTTTAAAGGTTTGATCTTGTAATATGCTATAAGATCTTGGATCTGGAACTTGAATCAGATTTAGATCTGGCATAGATTGAAATTTATTGATGGTCAAAGTCGGTTGACCGACCATGACCAAGCCTTTCTGGGTAACCCAGAACTTTCCCAGATGGCTCTGACAGTGAGTTCATATGTCCACAGATCTTGTTGTGTTTGTTGATTTGGTTCTTGTTCTTGTATCCATGTTGTAGTATGTTACATTAACTGTTGATTCAAGCTTTTATATCGCCTAAACATCAAACAGGTGGATCATAGTGGATGGTCAAACCAAGCCGGATGAGCATGAAAGCTATTTTCTGGGTAACCCAAAAAACGCTTGAACATGTCGTCTGACATGGTTTGACCGGGATAGATCTGATTGATCTGTTGTTGTTTTAGTGATCTAATGTGATAGATTTCTTCCTGGTCATGTTGGCTACACACTGGATCCATTATATCACAAAAAATAATGCACGTATTGCAAGTTGTGGAAGCCCAAAAGTGACTGCTCGAACTATTCATCATTTCTGGGTAACCCAGAAATGAAGAACAGCTCTGACAACCAATTTGCATGCTTAGATGTTCTTATTTCTATGTTGTTTTGCCATGTTTGTTGTTGGATCATGTAGTCTTACACTAGCACTACAAAATCTGACCAACATCTTGCCCAAAAACAACATGGTCAGTGTTTAATGTTTGGTCAAAGTACTCAACTCGATCACTGACACGAGTTTCTGGGTTTGGCTAAGAACATGAAGAATACCTATAGCGACGGTTTTGTCGCTATAGGCACTCTTTAGCGACAAATCTAATAATTTTAATTATTTTAATTTCCAAAAATCATTAAAAAATAGAAATTAATTTCTAACAATTACAGAAATAATTTTAAAAATTATTTGAAGTTATGAAAATTAACTTTTAATAATTTGGCATATTTTTTATAAATATTAGTATTTATTTAAATATTATTGATATTTAATTTATTTAATAAATGCATTAAATAAATTAATTAAAAATGATTTTATTATATTAAAATCATTTTAAATGATAATAAGGTATTTAAAAATATTTTAAGTTATAAAATATAACTTTTAATATTTTAAAGTAAATTTTATTAATTTTTTAATATTAATAATATTTAGTTTTATTTAATAATTATATTAAATAAATTAATTAAAAATGATTTAATATTATAAAAATTATTTTAAATGAAAATAAAGTGTTTAAAAATATTTTAAGTTATAAAATATAACTTTTAATATTTAAAGGATAATTTCATTAATAATTTAATATTAATGATAATAGATTTAATTATTAATAATATTATATAAATAGTTTAAAAATAATTTTATTAATTTAAAATTATTTAAAAAGGATATAAATGAATTAAAATATTTTAAGTTATAATTAATGACTTTTAATATTTTGATAAATAATACATTAATATTTAAATATTAATGGTAATTATTTAAAAATGATTTCAATGGTTTTAAAAATTATTTAAGTGTAATATTAATACTTTAAAAATATTTTAAGTTAATACAAATAACTTTAATATTTTGGCAATGGTTTCATTAATAATTGAATATTAATTAAATATTAATGATAATAAAATTATTTAATATTTAAATCATTTAATAATGATTTAGGTGATTGAAAAATTATGATAAATTATAATAATTGTTTAAAATTATTATAAGTCATTTAAAAATAATTTGACTAATGTTTAAGTTTTATTGAACTTGAGATAGAATCTTAGACTCGATAAGTACCGATAAAGCCGCTTTCGAGACAATCAAATATTTTTAGAAATTGATCTGGACTTAGATAGATTGACTGTATTAATATTTGTTTGTGGTCCAATGACTGATATAACCATGTGAACATAATATTAGGTTATGTGCTGACAGCAATGTGATATGCTATATTATTCTAATCGAATTAATTATCTTATTAATGATAGGGCTTGATATAAAAGATAAAACTAAGTTGCATAAGCAGCAGACCAGGCAAGTATCTAATCCTTTGCATTTATTTTATGCAATGGACATGTTTAAGCTAATATCTGAACTATTCTTTTTCATTGTTCAAATGTCTTAACCCCTGTATATACTTGTGCAATAATTCTGTATAAGTATGTTATTAGATCATAATCTGTTGTACAAGTTTATTAGTTCTGTTATTATTGATCAAGATATATATTATGTTCGTTAATTTCTAAAGCATGGTTATACAAGTGTCCTCACTTGGATAATCATTATATTTTATCATATGTTGATACATACTTATTGGTTTCCAGTATGTATACGTTGACTTAAAAGATGTCTAAGCTAATTGATCCGACTAGACACAAACTTAAAAATATGATTGAACAAGATAGAACTTTATTGTTATCCAACCAAATTGTTTTGGTTCGGATTCTAAACTGGTATGAACATCCCAAATATGGGAAACTTTTATGTGCCTAAGGCGGATATGCTGGACGAAAATATCATTCTTGTATGTAGTATTGATTAATACAGGGCATAACGGGTTGATCACCCCTCGTGCTCGTAAGTTATGACGGTTTACAGATTAAGTTCTGTTTAACCTTTTCAAAAATAGAAAATAATGTTCATAGTCTGTCGACTGATCCTCATTTATAGTCAGTATGTAGTTTCAAAAATTTGAATTTGAAATGATATGTTGTTTATTATTGGTTCAGCTTACTTCATACCTGTTGATTCGTTGTAGAAGTATCGTTCAAAGAAAATATTTAATCCTTTCAGCTAACTATTATTGATTGCTATTACTTGTTGGGCACTCAAATCCTCATCCTTGCTTAATTTAAATGTTTTCAGCTAAGCGTGAACAACCAGAAGGCTCGGCTAAAAAAAAGGGAAATAAAAGGTTGTTGAATGAGTTTAATGATATCTTATGTAATAGTTTAACTTTATTATGATAAGGATGACATATATTATTATTAACATGTAATGAATGTTTAAAGGTTACGTACTTGGGAACTAGACTCTGATAATTATGTAAATTAAGTTTGATATTTATATTATTGTTATTATTATTAGTATTATCCCGCTCATAGAAATGGTATCGTGAAGCACCTAGTTCGGGTTCCAAGTACCTGAATTTGGGGGCGTCATAGGTTGGTATCAGAGCTTTGGGTTAGAAACTTTAGGTGGAATAGACCTTAGGCTATAACCTTAGAAAAGAGGAAACGTTGAAAATATAAATAACTCATATAGAGTTTAAAAGGAGATGAATTGAATAAATTCATCGTCAAAAAATATAAAAGATAACTTATATAAAACTATTATTTGCTGTGTGTATATACTATATGCTAATCAGGATAATTTATGTGTAGATGTCAGGTGATAAAGGATTAGGATACCCTCAGATCGTAAAGAAGGAGCCAATATCAAAGCCAATAGTTGAAATAGAGGCTCAAAGCACTATAAAAAAATGGGCCTTTAGTAACGATTTTTCGGGCAACGACTTTATAAGTCGTTGCTAAAAGTATATGTTTAGCAACGAAATTTGTCCTTCGTTGCAGATTGTGTCAGGCTTTCACTTTTTACAATGAAATTAATAAGTCGTTGCAAAATTTCGTTGCTAATTCACTGGCGGGAAAAAATTTCGTTAGAAATTAGTTGTAAAATTTTCGGCCACTTGATTTCCTATCATCGTGGGCAACAAAAGTTTTTTTGTTGCTAAAAATGGGGCTTTAGCAACGATTTTTCAGACAACGACTTTATAAGTCGTTGCTAAAAGTGTATGTTTAGCAACAAAACTTGTCCTTCGTTGCAGATTGTGTCAGGTTTTCACTTTTTACAACAAAATTCATAAGTCATTGCAAAATTTAGAAACAAAATTCGTTAAAAATTCGTTGCAAAATTTCTAACCACTTGATTTCTCCTCATCGTGGGCGACGAATGTTTTTTCGTTGCTATATTTCGTTGCCTAATATGGACCACATTTATTGGCAATAATTTTTATTTTCGTTGCATATTTTATACAACTTTTTGCAATGACTATTAAAATGTTGGCTTAAATTAAGATAATCCCAATAAGCATGTTTTTGTAAGACTATATCCAAATTATTAGGAGAATTGTCAAAAAATATTAAGTATTTAGTATTTAAAATTATATCCAAATGTGGAACATATTTGTTTCCATTTTTATTGAATAAACAAATTATTCAAATATCTGAATTTGAATGTCAATCACCTAATAAACAATTTATTTATAAAAAGTAAAAAT